>CM021101.1:257804858-257982055 GCA_007115665.2 Sequoiadendron giganteum
GAGAGAGGGAGATAGGGAAAATTAGAGAGGGAGGGAGAGAAGGAGAGAGAAGTGAGATAGAGAGAACTAGAGAGGGAAGGAGAGAGAGAATGACAAGATAGAGAGTAGAGAGGGGAGGGGAGAGCAAGGGAAGCAAAGAGAGAGAGAAAGAGAGGGGAGGGAGGGAGGGAGGGATAGGTAGGTATAGAGAGTAGAGAGAGATATATAGAGATAAAAGGAGAGGGATGAGAGATAGAAAAATGTAGAGAGGGAAGGAGGGAGGGAGATAGATATTGGAGAGGGAAAGAGAGAGAGAGAGATGGGCATGTAGAGACATAGTTCTTGAGCTCAAGGAAGATATTGTTAGATAAAGGGATGGAGATAGTGAGAGAGAGAGAGAGTTCTAGAGAATAAGATATAAAAATGAGTGAGATAGAGAGAGAAAGATGAAATTTGACCTTTTAAGTACTAAAATTTAACCTCCTGATTACTGAAATTTGACATGTTGATTACTAAAATTTGACTAAGTCTGAAATTTTTAAGATCTTCCAAAAACTAGAATTTTCATTATAACTCTTAGAGATATGAAACCACTCTCAAACATCCTGCCTATATATACATGAAATATAACTTAAAGTATAAGAAATTAAATGTCCAGTAAATTTCAGCTTATACTTAAATTTTTATTTCATGTATATAGTTTCCCTGACAGAGAAAGAAAAAATCTAGTTCTGTGCAAAGTGGGCCATTTGGCGCTCGCCAAATGACTCATCACATTTGGTGCATGCCAAATGAATCATCACATTCGGCGCATTCCAAATGAATCATCACATTTGGCGCTTCCCAAATATGATGAGTCATTTGGCACTCGCCAAAAGGCCTTCTTTAGACGTGTTAATTAATAGGATTTGCTAAATTTTTTCATATTTTCGTTCATTCTCCCAATCTCATTTGCACATCTTTCAATGCAAGTTTATAAAAAAAAAATTATAGTGTTAGCCTCTATTTCATCTATCTAAATATATCATTTTTTTTTCATTTTGATTTAGTTAAGGTTTTGATCCATGGCTTCTATTGTAAATGCCTTCGTTTTTGGTCAAAAACCAACATATGCTAGGTGATGAGCCCATAATATGGCTATAATTTGGATGTCATGATTATAAGTTTTAGAAACTCTTGCTCTTTTTTTACAAATGTTTTAAACACTATGGTTACAAACTTTTAATGTTTATGGGTAGTATTTGATGATAAGCAATCCTATACTCTTGATGCATAAATATCTTAGCCTATCTATGATCATTACCCTGCTTTGACTTCCCAATTGATTGATGCGATGTATGTAGTGTTTGAATGAGTAAGATGAATTGAATGCATGTGATTAATGAAGAATGTCGTGCTATTATGAGTGCATGCCTTCTTTTTCCTATGTTGCCATGTGTTCTATAGGTTGTTGAAGTTGATATGAAGAAGTCAATACACAGCAGAACTCATGGAAAAAGCCATCTTTAGTGCACCAGTGAAGGAGTCGTTCAAGCGAGGATTCTTTTGTCCGAGTCTTTGGGAAGAAACCAAATGAATCATCGATCTAGGAGGAGTGGAGCTCAAGATTTCCTCTGAGATAGTTGAGTAGATAGACTTGTATTTATGAAGTCTTTTCCTTCATCTCAGGCGGCATTTATACCTGCATCTTCCTCTGTTAGTTGATTAGTTAGTTAGCCATTTCTCTTTAAATAAAGGTTCCTCCTGCGCGAGTGAACAAGGTTGATCAAGAGAGTTTTAGACTAGAGAGTAGAGATACAATAGATTGTATTGTTTACTGTTATAATGAAGAACAGAGCTTTGTATTAAGTTTCTTACAAGCAACAACCATGTATGAGATTCAGAAGTATGAATAAGAACTAATGAAGTTTTGAGTTCTATTCTTGCGTAATTGGTTGATGCTTGCTAAGGGGGCCCACTTAGTGAGTATATGTAGTTAGCTATTTGCTTTTTGTTATTTATCTATTAGAATTCCATTTCTGTAAGCTTTGATGCAAACTCAGTCTTAAACTATTCCTGCAGCATAAGGAATCCATCCCTGTGTCTGTTCCTGCAGCATAAGGCCAGTTCATGGTTTTTGTTTTTCAGTAATTGTTATTGTGATTCCTGCTCTAGTTAAGTGATGCTTAAGTTAGTAAGAATTTACTTCATGTCCCTGCATCAGAATTATAATTCCTTTCAAGCATTTACTTCTAGAAAGTTATGGCTAAAACCGGTTCTTAGTGCACATACAATGCCGCTCCATTTCAAGTATACGTTCCCTGGTTTGACAAATAAATGAATGACCATGAGAAGATGTTAGTCACTTGTTGGAATGTCTAATTCCCAGGTTAGGATTTACCGCGACTTCTATATCCTTTTGTGGGCGCGACCATTTTTGGTGCCATTGTCGGGGATGGTGTCAAGCTGAGAATCTATCCTAACCATTTTTAGCAATAGTTTTAGCGTTCAAAATTTTAGAAATTCTTCATTTCAGTTAAGTCTGTTACATGCATAGAAGAAGAGACCAATTTGGAAGATTCCTTCCTAGAAATTCAGATATCCAAGAAAATAACCCAGAGGTTTACCCAAAAATTATCCTAGAAGAACCATATTTGAATGTCGGATAGGACCTTGTCACTTCATCTTCTTCTTCCTCGGAGATCAGTTTGAACCTATTTGATATACTTGATAATATTGATTTACTCACATCATAGTTGAATAACATGCATGCCCTTAATAACCAGCATCCCCATAACAATCCACTAGCCATTGTTGTCTACCAACCAGGAGCTAACCCAAGACCACCACCAAGGATGGCAGTGCCTACTTTTCCCTTTCCACTCCCTGAGTTCCATGACAATAATAGTATCAAAAATATCCCTGCTTCATTGCTTCCAAAATTCTATGGCCTAATTATAGAAGACCCTCATACCTTCTTGTTCAACTTTGACATCCTATGTAGGAGTTATGATTATACTACTGATGCCCATAAGATGAAATTGTTTCCTTCTACCTTAAAGGAGTCAGCCTTAAGATGGTTCATGGGATTAGGAGGCAATGCAGGAACCACTTGGGATGAATTGAAGGAATTGTTCTTAGGAAAGTATAAGGAATATTGTAGGAGAAATGATATGAGAGGGGATGACCTCTTCAAGATGGCACAAAAAAAGGATGAAACCTTGGAGGACTATGTCTCCAGGTTTTTATTTAGTGTGCAGAAAAATACTCAGCACGAGCTAAATAAGGAGTCTAAAAAACTTCTCTTTTTAAGAGGAGTTAATGACACCTTCATGGAAGCACTAGACCTCATGGCTGGAGGAGATATTACCCAAAGTAATTGGGATGACATCAAGACAATATGTCTCAATTACTCTAAGGCAAGTGTAAAGAAAGGCAGGGGATTCAAACCCTTTGTTGCCAAAGGAAGTGGCTCGGGCGTATCAAAAGGAGAACTCTCTAATTTGTTGTCCGACTTCAAGCAAGACATCATCAATGATATAGCTACTCAGCTAGACACAATGCAAGCTAGAAGGAAGAAAGAAGAAGTAGATGCGATGCTGGCTGAATATTGCCCTCACTGCAAACAAAGGAAGAGGGACTATAGATGCAAATCAGTGGCCAATTTGGAGGTGCACCATCTTCCTATCGAGTTCAAAACTATTGAAGGAGAGGAAGAGGTGTTCTTTATTGCTCAGTGCAGGCCATGGGCCCCAAGACAAGGTATGCCTCAGAACCCCTTGCAAAATTTTGGTTCATATAATAATCAATGGCAGAACCAATACCCCCCAAGTTATGGCCCATATTCTCAACCTTAATGGAATAATCCTTGGCCAAATGCCTAGCAAAACTGTTGGCAATCCCCACAAGGGAATTGGCAACCACCACAGCAAAATCAGTGGCAACCTCTGCAAGGAAATTGGCAACAGTCTAACCAATGGAGAGGAGGCCAGCAATGGTCAAATCCATCCATTGGTTTCCTGCAGCAACCCCAGTAGCAATCCATTATGCCACCTACTGCAGCTAATCAAAGTCCTAATCCAAATCCAACCCAATTACCAGCTCATGCAACACGCAATCCAAATAACTAGCAGCCACAGCAATAGCAGCAACAAGTCTATTTTGTTGATCCTAATCATCAGCCTGCCTATGCTCTCAACCTGAATAATATCAATTTATGTTCAGGAACTATGTTGTCCACACCATCTCCTCTCATAATCTTAGAATTGCCATCTGAAGAAGCTGACCAAGATGAGGATACAAATGACATTTCCAAACCAAATGAGCCAGTTCAAATTCCATCATTACCTAAGGCATCTAATGAAGTGTCCCCTCCTTTCCCACAAAGGTTGGAAGGTGAAAATGTTAAAAAACAAGAAGAACCTATATTTGACATCCTTGACCAACTAAAGCATATATGTGTGATAATTCCCTTGTTCCAAGCAATCAAAGAAGTACCTATCTATAGCAAATCCATTAAGGAGGCATGTCTGAAGAAACCAGGGAGGAAAAAGAAAGACCCTCAAACTGTCCATGTCATAGGCCAACTCTCTAACTTAATGCTAAGGAAGCTTACCATCCCAAAATATTCTGATCCAAGAAGCCTTGTTGTGGAGATCAATATTAATGGGTTGCAAATTAAGAATGCTTTAGTAGATCTTGGAGCAGCTATCAATGTCATGAAAAAGGACCTAGTTGTAAAACTTAGTATTTCAGACCTAAGGGCTACACCTACAATATTGCAGCTTGCTGATAGCTCAACTGTCAAACCTGATGGGGTAGTTGAAGACCTTGTAGTCACCTTGGATTCCTGGGAGTACCCTGCTAACTTTATGGTTTTATCTCCAAAGGCATCATTGGGGGGATATCCTGTCATACTAGGAAGGCCTTGGTTGGCTATTGTTGACGCTTACATTGGTTGTAGATTAGGTAACATGACAATATATGATGGGTATAACAAAAAGAAGCTTACCCTCTATTCTCCAGCCCAACCCTAGCATGAGTTTGGAGAAGTTGTTTGACCATATTTGGGAGAAGAAGAGGAGGTGAACTCCGTGGCCAAATTAATGATGATTGCTAGAGATCCTTTCATTACACAATAAGAAGAAGAAGGTATATTGTCCAATATACTGCTGAATAACTATGGTACCGCATACTTTGATTGTGAAAAAAATCCATGCTCCTTGCAGACCATTCTTCCTTCACCTACATCAGCTCATTATTCTGCAGCAACTGACTGGTTACACACCTTGCTACCCCATGAGGTAGAAATGCCATTTCTGCCTGAGGTATCTATGATTGATTTAACCTCCCAAATTGAGGTAGTAGCAGGAAAAACTTTGAGCATCAATAAAAACCTCACTAGTGAGCAACAAGAATCTATGGTTAAAATGCTTACCAATCATAAGTCAACTTTTGCTTGGGACATGAAGGGTTTAGACCCCAAACTCTATACACATCGTATATACATTAACAGTGAGTTCAGACCTATTAGGCAGCCTCAAAGAAGAATAAATCCAACTTTGAGAGAAATTGTTAAAGAGGAGTTACAGAAAATGTTGAATGTTGGTTTTATCTATCCAATCTCAAATAGCCAGTGGGTTTCCCCATTGGTTATTGTTCCTAAGAAAGGAAGAAAATGGAGGGTATGTGTAGACTATAGAGAACTCAACTTGGCAACAAAGAAAGATTACTTTCCTCTTCCATTCATTGATCAAGTTCTAGATAATTTAGCTGGGAAAAAGTACTTCTCATTCTTAGATGGCTTTAGCGGGTACAATCAAATCAAAATTGCTCCTAAAGATCAAGAAAAGACTACTTTTACATGCCCTTGGGTGATTTTTGCCTACTCAGTCTTGTCTTTTGGTCTCTGTAATGCACCTGCAACTTTCCAAAGGGCAGTCATAAGCATCTTCTCAGACATATCACATGATTGCATGGAAATATATATGGATGATTTTACTGCTTATGGTACAACATTTGAGGAAGCTCAAGTAAACTTGAAGAAAGTACTATAGAGATGTGAAGATCACAATCTATCGCTGAACAGTTAAAAGTGCTTCATGATGATGCAAGAGGGAATAGTGCTTGGTCACTATATTTCTGCTGGAGGAATACAAGTTGATCCTGCTATGATTGAGGTCATCTCTAATCTACCCTATCCTACCAAGCAGAAAGAGGTAAGGAGCTTTCTAGGCCATGCTAGATATTATAGGAGATTTATAAAGGATTTCAGCAAAATAGCCAGTCCATTGTATGCCTTATCAACTAAAGACTCTAAATTTCACTGGACTGAGGCCTGTGACAAGTCTTTCCTGCACCTGAAGGACCTACTTACTAAAGCACCTGTTCTTCAAGGACCAAAGTGGAGTCTGCCCTTTCACATACATACAGATGCATCTGATCATGCCATAGGCATTGTGTTAGGATAGAAGGAGAATTCTATTGAGCATGCTATCTATTTGATCAGCAAGAATCTACAAGAGCCAGAATTGAATTACACTGTCATAGAGAAGGAGTTGCTAGCAGTAGTGTATGCCCTGAATAAGTTTAGGCATTATGTAACTGGCTACCAAGTATTTGTTTACACTGATCATGCAACAATATGGTACTTTATGAATAAACCTGTCATTTCTGGAAGGTTAGCAAGGTGGCTACTATTGTTGCAGGAGCTTGATACCACATTCATTGACAAGCCAGACAAAGTAAATGTGGTCGCTAATTTCCTGTCAAGACTTCAAACAGCTACACCTGCCACATCCGAGGTAATTGATGATACTTTTCCTGATGAACAGCTATTCTATATTACTGCTCACACCCCATGGTATGCAGATATTGCAAACTACTTGGCAGCCAACAGAATTCCAGCTCACTTCTCCCCAAAAGAGAGAAAGTTGTTGTTTGAGAAGAGTTTCAACTTTTCCTAGATAGCCAATTGTTTGTTCTATACTGGACCAGATCAAGTCATGCGTAGGTGTGTGAGGGAAGATGAGACATATGACATACTGCATGCTTGTCATGATGAGCCATGTGGTGGCTATTTTTCCTTTAAAAGAACAACAATGAAGGTACTTAACACAGGGTATTATTGGCCCACTTTACACAAGGATGTTGTAGCATATACCAGAAAATGTGACAAATGTCAACAAATGGGGTGACCAATAAAGACTGATGAAATGCCTCTGCATCCTCAAGTGGTAGTAACCCCCTTTGAAAAGTGGGGTATGGATTTTGTTGGTCCTATAGACCCACTATCCAATGGAAAGTCCTATATTTTGGTGTGCACTGACTATGTAACCAAATGGGTGGAGGTAAAGGTAATGGCACATGCTAGGGACAACAAAGTTGTTGAATTCTTGTATGAACAAATCTTCACTCAATTTGGAGTTCTCAGGGAACTCATCACTGATCAGGGAGCTCAATTCACATCAACACTGATCACAGCATCGATGAATGATTATAAAATCAGACACAGGAAATCAAGCCCATATCACCCTCAAGCAAATGGCCAAGCGAAGGTTACTAACAGAGAGTTGGAAGAAATCCTCACCAAAATAGTGAAGCTACATAAAAAGGATTGGAGCAGCTATCTTCTAGAAGCAGTCTGGGCCTACAGGACAACCTAGAAAACTAATACATGATTCACACCTTTTGAGCTACTTTATGGTGAGATTGCTATGTTGCCAATTAAATTTGAACATAAAACCTTAAGGATTGCTCTACAGCTATAGATTGATCTCTCTGAAGCACAAAAAAAACACCTACAATTGAATGCATTGGATGAGATGCGGAAACCTGTCCTACAACACACTGAAGCAGTGCAACAACAAAGGAAGAAGTGGCACGATCACCATATCAAGACAAAACAATTTTCTATTGGTGGTTGGGCCTTACTCTATGACTCCAGATATAAAGAAAACTAGGGTAAGCTTACAACAAGGTGGCTTGGTCCATATGAAATTGAGAATGTATTTGATAATGGTTCGGTACAGCTGGTGACAATCGATCCTATCTGCTTCAAACTGTTGGTTAATGGACACCATCTTCGATTGTATCGTAAACCAGCTTCAAAAGAAAAATTCATGTAGCAATTTCTTTCTCCTATGGCCAGTGATCTTCATGCAGCAAAGGGCTTCAGTCCTCTTCCAATAGCATTTCTTTGACTTATGTTAAAACATCCATAATAAAGGTTTTCTATACGAAAGCCACTTTCTTCATCATTATCCATCGCCATCAATCACTCATTCCATTCTTTTCTATGTCACCCATCCACGTCATCCATCTTCCGTACCACATTCATTTATGGTTTCTTTCCAAAATATCCTTTCCGATTATGTTGTGAGATCTACCAACATCTACGGGCATTTATTAAAAGGTACGCGATATTCTTTCTGTTCGTCATATCATTCATTAATTTTATTTGTTTATTTATTGCATTATGTCTATCAATCAATTTTGTCATTACTCCCCATGCCTCACCTATACTTCCCAAATGTGTGAACACTTGTCACATTTTAAGTAAGGGGCGGGGATAATTTGAAACAATTCTTTCCTTTTTGCTATGGCCATGTTTAGTAAAAACAATTTTTATCATACATGCCGCCAAATGAATGTATGCTTTTTCTAGTTCAACAAGTTAACTACTAGTTAAGTAGTTCCTTGAAATCATTGCATGCAATTGTTTTTACATTATTTTTGGTAAAGCAAAAAGAGAAAGAAGCAGAACAGGGAGAAGCAGAGCAAAGAAAAGAGTTTTTTTCAAATATTTAGAAGAAGGTTGAGATTCAGGGTTTATAACATAAACGGTTGAGAAAATGGGTGGTCAGCTTGTACGTCGTGAACCAGCGACTCATGAAGCCTTGACACAAGACCCTCAGATAGTGCAAGAATTTAGCATATGCGGATGGTTGAATTACTTCTTAAGCATTGATTCCTTCGATGACGAGGTTGCTTGCGAATTATTAAGAACTCTTTCCGAGGGAGAAGCCACGGTATGGGGCTTAGCAATAGTAGTTACTGAGGAATGGATTACAGAAATAACAGGTCTTCCTGTAGCTGGTGAAGACTTTCCTACAGGAAGGGATGTCATCTCTGCCAGGGCAGAATTCACAATGCCAGGTGACGGACCCTTGGAAATTTCAAAGCAAGGGTGCAAAAGAGTGTCTCTACCTTACCCCTATTCTAAGTATGCCTCCTATATAATCAGGTACTTAACTTGTGAGGGACGATTTTCCTTTTTGCACTCCTATCATTTTAAGCTGTTAAGCCATATAAGACATGGATTAGCTATCAATGTCCCAAATTTTTTGTTAAAACTTTTAGAGCATAGTGCTAGTGAAACCCAGAAACGGAAAGATAATTCAGTCTCTCATCATGCCCTCATTAAAAAATTGACTGAGCATTCCCTAAGGCACGTTTCCCCCCTTTCTTGGCAAGAATTTGTTGCCCAGAAAGGGCTACAGCCTCCCAAGCCTCCAAGAACATTTCCTGCACGACCCAAGAAAAAGAGAAAATGAGTAGAGTCTTCAAGTAGAGAAGTTGAATAAGATTCCCCTGCTTCTCCTGCAGCACCTAGTCCTGCAACCGTTAGAACTGAGTCCTCTACCCGTGTTAAAACTAGGTTTGCAACAAGGAGTGAAAAATGGAAAACCAAGATAGCCGAACCATCTAGCCCTGAGCATACCCTAGGAGAAAACCCTCAAGCCAAGAAGCAAAAACAAGCTACCCAATTTTCTCCTGCAGCAACACTTGATGCCACCACGGTTTCATCATCCTCTCCTTCCAATTCTCAAACCCCAAGCAAGCTGGGAAAAGAAAGGTTTCCCATGAATCTGCTACCTCAACTGCATTACCAAGAAGAACTTCTGCAAGAAAACAAAGTCAGGCTACCCAACCTGAAATAATTGTCATTTCTGAGGAGTCTGAGGAATTCATTCCTGAAAATTCTCAGAGTACATCCGAGAATTTCCCACTCGACACCTCAGAAATTCCTGTTGAAATGCAAGAAGAGACAGGGGAAGTTGAAGAAAGAAATCAAGGTTGTACTAATGAGGGGAAAATGCCGAGTCTTGATGACTTGGTTGAGGCAGCTGACATAATTTCTAAGGAAGCAAAATCCCCTGTTGACTAGCAACAAGAGTTTGTCATGTAGCAAGAGCAGGAGCAACCAGAGCAACCTAGGACATCCAATGCAACCCTATTATCTTTTGAAACATGCCAGATATTAGTTGGATATAAGAAACCACTACTAAATCAATGCTTAGAACACCTTCGGGAAACCTGGAATTTTGTGACACTTCAGACTTTGAGATTCTGCCTTTTGGCTGAAACTCAAATGCAACAGAGTCTGTGGAAAGAAGAAAAGAAGAAGCTAAAGAAAGAAATTGAAAGTCAGAAACAGGAAATCCAGGAGGTGAAGGAAAAGATGAATAAAATGATGAAGGTAGCAGGTCTAATTATGGAATGTAGGCCACCGCCTAGAATTTATGCAATGTGCCTCAAAGAGCAATTTCTGTGGTTTCAGTGGATGAGGATTTCTAAAAACCTTGACCCTGTTCCTATCACTGCTAAAGAATTTTATGATGCATATCAAATGGCACATGACTAGCTGAGGAATTCCATGTGTGAGTTCTATTTGCATGGTTTATTAATTCCTGATGAAACTGAGTGGAATCCACTCCTGTTTATTAGCGGCATCCATTTAAGATCACTAATGTCCTGGGCAGCAAATGAAGTTAACTATGGAAAACAATCTGAAGACTATGAGGAGACTAAGCGAAGAGAACCTCTTCCCCTGAGATTAGAAAGCATAGACCCCAAAGAATTTTTGAGGGCCTGGTTTTCTGTTGCGTATGGTTTTTATGATCCTATAGCTAGGGTGAGGATATTTGATTTGAGGAAACAAGTCTATGATGAGTTCAAGTGCCAACCATATTCGTTCTGGAAGCTTGCAGCTTCCAGAAGCAAAACAAGATGGGAAAAGTTAACAGTTGGTTTGAAGAAGTTCGAGCCTCATAGTCCCTTGCATTAGCAGCAGCTGTCAGGGGGTCCGAAAGATACATGTAGATTGGCCTCTAGAAAAGATTTGAATTATGGTTGCCACTAACATTTAGACCTCCTACTTTACTATGGCCATTATATCCTTATCATGCCATGAAACTCAATGAAGATACAAAGGCTAGAAGATATGAGAGATGGCAGAACTGCAGGGGTTTTTACTTCAGATTTGGGACTGCATTACAAGGCCATGTGACTCCTAAGGATTTCTGGGATACAACCAGAAAGACTAATGCTGGAGGACCAGCATTCGATAAAGTAGGGGGAAAATGATCAGCCCATAATATGGCTATAATTTGGATGTCATGATTATAAGTTTTAGAAACTCTTGCTCTCCTTTTACGAATGTTTTAAACTCTATGATTACAAACTTTTAATGTTTATGGGTAGTATTTGATGATAAGCAATCCTATCCTCTTGATGCATAAATATCTTAGCCTATCTATGATCATTACTTTGCTTTGACTTCCCAATTGATTGATGCGATGTATGTAGTGTTTGAATAAGTAAGATGAATTGAATGCATGTGATTAATGAAGAATGTCATGCTATTATGAGTGCATGCCTTCTTTTGCCTATGTTGCCATGTGTTCTACAGGTTGTTGAAGTTGATATGAACAAGTCAATACACAGCAGAACTCGCGAAAAAAGTCGTCTTCAGTGCACCAGTGAAGGAGTTGTTCAAGCGAGGATTCTTTTGTCTGAGTCTTTGGGAAGAAACCAAATGAATCATCAATCTAGGAGGACTGGAGCTCTAGATTTCCTCTAAGACAGTTGAGCGGATAGACTCACATTTATGAAGTCTGCTCCTTCATCTCAGGCGGCATTTATACCCGCATCTTCCTCTATTAGTTGATTAGTTAGTTAGCCATTTCTCTTAAAATAAAGGTTCCTCCTGCATGAGTGAACAAGGTTGATCAAGAGAGTTTTAGACTAGAGAGTAGAGATACAATAGATTGTATTGTTTACTGTTATAATGAATAATAGAGCTTTGTATTAAGTTTCTTACAAGCAACAACCATGTATGAGATTCAGAAGTATGAATAAGAACTGATGAAGTTTTGAGTTCTATTCTTGCATAATTGGTTGATGCTTGCTAAGGGGGCCCACTTAGTGAGTATCTGTAGTTAGCTATTTGATTTCTATTATTTATTTGTTAGAATTCCATTTATGTAAGCTTTGATGCAAACTCAGTCTTAAACTGTTCCTGTAGCATAAGGAATCCATCCTCATGTTTGTTCTTGCAGCATAAGGCCAGTTCATGGTTTTTGTTTTCCAGTAATTGTTATTGTGATTCCTGCTCTAGTTAAGTGATGACAAAGTTAGTAAGACTTTACTTCATGTCCCTGCACTAGAATTATAATTTCTTTCAAGCATTTACTTCTAGAAAGTTATGGCTAAAACCGGTTCTTAGTGCACATACAGTGCCACTCCATTTCAAGTATACGTTCCCCGGTTTGACAAATAAATGAATGACCATGAGAAGATGTTAGTCACTTGCTGGAATGTCCAATTCCCAGGTTAGGATTTGCCATGACTTCTATATCCTTTTGTGGGCACGACCACTAGGTTTATTATAGAATTTTACACGTTCATCAGAACGTAAAACAAATTACATTTTTTGAAACTAGACTCCATTCTACACATGATGAAAAAAAATCAATTTTCGATTAGTTTGCAAAAAATTTGGGGGGGAGCATGCTCAAATTTCAGCTTTTCAGGATGTTTCCACTTTGAAAATTTATAAACTATTATATATTCATTACAAAAATTATCTGAAAGAAGTAGGATAAACTACATGGTGTTAGCTAATTTCTCACTATTGGAATTTTTGAAATTCTAAAAAAAAGCTAACCGAAAAGGGGGGAGCCCTCAGGCGTTATGCTATTTCTTTTTATAAAAATAGGACCTGTTTTTCCGCTCCCCGCCCCTTTTTGAGACCCTTAATCTTAATTAATTTTAAAAAACAATAGTAGCTTAGAAACTAGACTCGGGGAACTTCAACTTTTGTTCTTTTTGCATCTTGAAATTTTGAGCATAACTATCTTCATTTTCTCATGCAAATCGGATTTTTATGATCTCAAAAAAAAAGTGGCATCTTAAGAGCCAAAATTGTGTCATAGATTGGTGCACTTACCATTTCCCTAATTTTTCCAAATGCTCTATTTTCTTAGACAATGACAGAAAAATTTTTCTACGGACCTATGAATTCTCTGAAACCTCTATATATCATTAATACACCTTTTTAACCATTCTTCACATTTTTGTACCATCTACGGACAAGGGAAGAAATATTTTCTTGAAAAACTCCCCTGAGGCTAGTGGCCTGAAATTAATTTTTAGAAGAAATACCGAGAGAAATTTTTGGTGTAGAACTATTTCTAGCATTAAAATCATCCTTCCTTACCCATGTCTTCTTCATTTTATCTCTTATCTCATCTGTAGTCACTTTTCCTTTTCTTTTGTCATCTTTTTGTATATTTTTTCCTCTGTATACCGAACCTTTTCTATCCACATTCTTGTTTCTGCAGAATCTTGCAATGTGACCATATCTATTGCAATTGAAGCACACAATATTTCCTTGTCTAGAACAATCATTCCATTGGTTTCTTCTTGATTTGCATTGATTAGAAATATGTTCAAATCTCCCACATGTATAATATTCAACATTCCTTCTATTAATAAAATAGTTTGATGAGTTTATGCATTCATTTGATTTATGATCAAACTTTTTGCATTTGAAACACTGACCAGAAAATGATGAATCTCTTGATTTCATATTACTTATACACTAAGTAGCCATATGGAAAAATTTATTACAAGAAAAATAGTATCCATTAAACTTTAGAGCATTAGGTTGTCTTATCGGATACCTTCCACCTCTTTTCAACTGGTTTCCTTGTCTAAAATTATTTTGTCCTGATCTGGAACTTTCTCCTTTTTCATATCCAAGACCTCTCTTTTCATTTCCACTCTTTTTTCTTTGAGTAAGCTCATCAAGCTTAATTGAACTGATCTTAAACTTCTCCCTGTATTAATTTGCAATAGTAAGTTTATTTCTGAGAATAACAATCTATTTTTCAAGTTCTTCTCCATTGTTTCTGAATTGTAGCAGTTCACTTTCCATCTGAATGAATTCTCCATTTACTCTTTTGAATTCGCTAGATTTATCCTTTAATGAATGTGAAAGGTTCTCCTCATTCTTCTTGCTTCCTTTAATCTCTTTAGTCAACTTCATCACCATAGATTTCATTTCATTTTTTTAGGGTAGCATTATCTCTAGCAAGATTTTCACATTCTTCAGTTATTTCCTTCATGCTCTAATTTAGGTGAGAATTATCCATGTTTTCACTCTCTTGTTGTTTGATCTGATCACAAAGATCCTTTCTATTCTCTTTGGATTTAACAATCTGATCCTTCAATGTCTAAATGAATTTCTTGGCATCCCTAATATTTTCTTTCAATTCCTAGACTTCTGCTTTAGACTGATCAAGGTCATCAAGCACGACCAAAACTTTCTTCTGAAGACTACTAGATTCCATCACATTACAAGATTCACCTCAAGATGCTAAACTTCTTTCGAGGAACTAGATGCTCTAATACCAATTGTTGGACTCAAGGGAACACTAATAGGGGGGGTGAATCAATGTTCTATAGATCTCAACTTTATCAATCTAATATTAAAACCATTTCAACATTCAACCAAAAGAAAGATACAAACACTTAAGGAGATCATCCACGATACCATAAAACAAGGATTTTTTGTGGAAACCCTGTTAGGGGAAAAACCATGGTTAAGGTTAATCCATAATTTGAGTACTCAAATAAATTTTTTACAAAGGAGAATGTACTTGCATTCAGGCACAGTTCCTAGAGCTCACTGCTAAAGAGATAAGGCTCACTACCTTACAAAATTTTAGATTAAAACCATCTGAAGGTTGAACTGAGATAGTATCATCTATTCATGCTAGGTTACAGTTCTGGTGAAGCTCATGGATCATATTTTGAGTCCTCTGTCTGACTCTGCACTTCGCTCTTCTCTGTTCTACTCTGCTTTGCACTTTTTTTTCTCTTCACATAACACATAGATAAATTCACACTATTACTCTACTGAATTTCACCACACTGATATACTTCACACTTCACACATTCACTATGGTCACGATATCAAAATGATAAAAATGATATCATATATGGGAAAGTGCACAAAGATGGTTCCCAAAAAGGGGACTTAAGTGGACAACTTTTTTCGGAAATCAGGAATACTAACCTTGGATGTGAAATTGAGGATAGTTACACTCAAAATTTTGAGATGGAACAAAAACAAGGATCAAAGTCCTCCAACTCTACTTTCTAAACTAATAATTTATTTTAAAAATGGTTGATATTAAGGGGTTCAAAAGAGGGGCGTGAACAAATTGGTGTTGTTTTTGTAAGAAATATATAACATTGCAACTCTTGTACGAGCCTCATACGCTGAATTTTTTTTGGTATTTTTAAAATCAAAATGGTTAGAAGTTAGATAATAGTATGTAGTTGATGCACGATTTTTTTGATAATTTTTTAATGAATATTTGACTTTTTACTAATTTTTGAACTGGACATTTCTTGAAAACCAAAATTTTGGCCGTGCTACCCCTACAAATTTCGGAAACTAATTGATTTTTTTAAATTTTTAGAATGGAGTTTGGTTTATAAAAACGTAATTTATTTGAAAATTCGATGAACAGTTAATTTATAACGAAAAAAATACCAAACACTTCTTTTTGGAAAAAAAAAGACATACATAAATTATGGATGAAAGGCTTAACATTTTCAAAAAGTGAAAAAAATTACATCGTTGGATAGATAAGAGAGAACCCAACATTACCCATGTGTTCAATTTTTTTGATATTGAACCACATGCAATCCTGACGGTGAGCACAAACTTGATTATGTGAAATATGGTAGATTTTTTACAAACACGTTTGTGGTCATTGGGAATTCCTTCCAAGCCTTAGGTTTGGTATTCCAAGGAAAATACCAAGCCTAAGACTCTAGAATTCCAAAAAAAATAATATAGCATGAGCGCATTATAATGCACTCGCGTTATATTTTAGTTTTGACATTGTTTTTGCTTTCGTGGGAAACATGTCAACTAAGACATAACACGAGCGCATTATATCGCACTTGTGTTATGTCATCCTTAATGTTAAATTCCAATATATTTAATGTACGTTGATATATTTGTATGTTTGTATGCACATGTATGCTTGTATTTCATGTATGCATGTGTGTATGTATGTACGTATGCATGTATGTATCAATGCATATATATTGTATGTGTGTATCTAAAGGGAGGGATAATTTAGAGAGAGAGCCTGGAGAGATGGATAGGGGGTGGAAGGGAGAGTTTAAGAGAGAGGGACTAGGAGAGAAGGGGTTGGAGAGAGAGGGACTTAGTTAGGTAGGGTGGGAGGGAGAGAGAGGGTTTGGAGAGATAGAATTGAGAGAGATAGAGAAAGAGAGGGGGGAGATAGAGACATAAATTAAAAAAGAGTTATGTAGGTAGGGTGCCAAAGGGAGAGACTTCAGAGTGTGAGGAGGGTGAAAGGGAGAGACTTTAGTGATAGGTAGTTAGAGGGAGTGTGAAAGAGAGGGAGTGTGAGAGAGAGAGGGAGTGGGAGAGAGATGGAGTGAGAGTGAGAGACCTGAGAGAGGGAGAGGATGTGGGAGGGAGTGACCTAATAGAGGTAGAGAAAGAGGGGGGTGGATTGAGAGGGGCTTATCTAGGTAGGGTGGAAGGGATAGATAGAGAGAGGGGAGAGAGATAAAGAGAGATTTACTTAGGTAGGTTCCTAGATGGAGAGACCTGAGAGAGGGGAAGTGGGAGGGAGAGACATGGGAGAGAGAGGGAGTGGGAGAGAGTGGTATATATTGTGAGGGACATGGAGAGAGATGGATAGAGGGAGTGAGAGAGGGTGGTAGGGATTTATTGAACGAGAGGTACGTAGAAAGAGTTAGACAATAGATAGAGACAATTAGAGAGGGTAGGAGGGAGGGAGGGAGAGGCAATAAGTATATATAGAGAGAAAGTGATAGGGGTTTATGGTATAGGGTTGAGAGATCAGGGTGGATGACCTATAGGGTTGATAGTTTCTAGGGTATTAGGGTTTAAGGGTTGAGGGAATAGAGTCGATGGTAGAAAGTATTTGGTTGAGGGTATAGGGTAGAGGGTTTAAGGGTTTAGGGTTGGATATTTTAGGGTTAATGGTTTATGGTTAAGTTTTTAGAGTTAATGGTTTACTTGGTTGAGGGTAGAGGGTTTAGGGTATAGGTTTTAGGGTATATGGTTGAAGGATTAGGTTCAGGGTCCAATGTAAGGGGTAGAGGGTTTTGGGTTTAAGAATTGAGGGTTGAGGAATTAAGGGTTGAGGGTTGAGAATTGAGGGTTGAGGTTTTAATGTATAGGGTAGAGGGTAGAGGGTAGAGGGTAGAGGGTTTAAGGGTTTAGGGTTTAAGGGTTGAGGGTTGAAGATTGAGGGTTTAAGGTTGAGGGTTGATGGTATAGGGTATAGGTTTGAGGGATTAGGGTTCACAGTCTAATATATAGGGTAGAGGTTATAAGGGTTGAGAGATTAAGGGTTGAGGATTTAGGGATTAGGATAGAGAGTTTTCTTGGATTTTACGGTGTAAGGGTTGAGGGATTAGGGTTGATGGATTAGGTTTTAGGGTAGAGAGTATTGGGTTGAGGATAGAGGGTAGAGGGTAGAAGGTAGAGGTTTTTAGAGTTTAGGGTTTAAGGGTTGAGGGTTGAGGGTGAAGGGTTTAGGGTTTAATGTTTAAGGGTTGAGGGTTTAAGGGTCAAGAGGGTTGAGGAATTAGGGTAGAAATTTTACTAAGTGGGTTTTAGGGTTGGTGGATTAGGGTTGAGGGTAGAGGGTAGAGGATTGATGGTAGAGGTTAGAGTATTTATAGGTTAGGATTTAAGGGTATAGGGTCGATGGATTAAGTGGTTATAGAGTAGAGGGTATAGGGGTTGAGAGATTAGGGTTTAAAGGTTGAGGGTTACGGGTTTAGGGTTAAGGGTTTAATTCATTGAGGTTAGAGGGTTTATGGTATAGGTTTGAGGGTATATGGTTGAAGGATTAGGTTCAGGGTCCAATTTAAGGGGTAGAGGGTTTAGGGTTTAAGAATTGAGGGTTGAGGGATTAAGGGTTGATGGTTGAGAATTGAGGGTTGAGGGTTTAATGTATAAGGTATAGGGTATAGGGTTGAGGGTTGAGGGTTTAAGGGTCAAGAGGGTTGAGGGATTAGGGTAGAGAGTTTACTAAGTTTGTTTAAGGGTTGGGGGATTAGGATTGAGAGTAGAGGTTAGAGGATTGACGGTAGAGGGTAGAGGGTTTACAGGTTAGGGTTTAAGGGTTGAGGGTTTAGGGTTGAGAGATTAAGAGGTTATAGAGTAGAGGGTATAGGGGTTGAGGGATTAGGGTTTAAAGGTTGAGGGTTGATGGTTGAGGGATAAGGGTTGAGGGATGAGGAATTAAGAGGGTATAGGGGTTGAGGGATTAGGTTTTAAAGGTTGAAGGTTGAGGATTGAGGGATTACGAGGTTATAGGGGGTGAGGGATTAGGGTTTAAGGGTTGAGGGTTGAGGGTTGAGTGATTGAGAGGATATAGGAGTTGAGGGATTAGGGTTTAAGGGTTGAGGGTTGAGGGTTGAGGGATTAAGAGGGTATAGGGGTTGAGGGATTCAGGTTTAAGAGTTGAGGGTTAAGGGTTTATGATTAATGGTTTACTTGGTTGAGGGTAGAGGGTATATTCTTAAAGGATTTGGTTCAAGTTCCAATGTAAGGGTTAGAGGGTATGGGGGTAGAGGGTTTAGGGTTTAAGGATTGAGGGTTGAGGGATTAAGGGTTGAGGGTTGAGAATTGAGGGTTGAGGGTTTAATGTATAGGGTATAGGGTTGAGGGTTGAGGGTTTAAGGGTCAAGAGGGTTGAGGGATTATGTTAGATATTTTACTAAGTAGTGTTATGCCTTGCATAACCACCCCATCTTTTGCCTTGGTCAAAATGGGTCCCCCTTTGTTATTTTTGAACTTGGTTGTTTTTGAAACAAAGTTTGGAGTCTAGTTTTGCCAATACTTTTTTTTTCTTTGGTTTCTCTGTCAGAATCGGAACCGGAACTGAACCAAGTTCTGAAAGTTCTTTTGAGGCTTGTTTTTGGTTCTATCCCGACAGTCTTTTCTTTGACTTTTTTTTTTTTAGTCTTTAGCCGAAGTGGAGCCGGAGTGGGAATTGCAATGGTTGTTATTAAAATTGGCAAGTTCACAATCAGTTCCGATCCAGCCTCCGCTATTTATTTTTATTTTTATTTTTTTTCTTTATCTCGGTTTTTGTGTTTTTTTTTTATTAGGTTGGTCTTTTATTTAACTTTTTGTATTTGTTCTTAGATGTCGGATGCGGAGCCGAAATGGGAACGAGGTTTGGAAATTTTATAAATTTAAGATCCTGTTTCCATTTTAGTTCTACCCCCACCACCTCTTTTGTCGTTGACTTTTTGACTGAAGTTGCACTACAGACCAGTGTTCATTCTCTTACAGTTCCAACTCCGCCTTTACTGCATTTTAATGCATTAATGGTGGTTTTCGGTGTAGGTAGAAATTCACATATTTACCTTTATTAAGGGTTAAAGCTGATCATTATTGTTATTATTACAAGTCTAAGAGCGCGAAGAGCAATAGCAGAGTTCGTTTGAGCAAATTGATCGAGATAGAGAAGGGATATTGTGTGTGAATCGATTCAGAAAGTTAGCACGGGTTTGTTTGCGTTTGAGGTAGGTTTCTTATCTTTGTTGTTCTTCGGTTCGATTGTTGTTGTGTGTTTTGTATATATGTTTGCCCGTGTTTTGAATCACGTTGTTGTTTTGTTATAAGTTCTTGATTCTTGGCATGTTGGTTTGTGTGGGTCTTTTATATTGTTGGTCGGGTTGTCTTTTTGTTTTCTTGTTTTATCATGTCGTTTCTTTCTATTTTTAGGGCATTGTCGCTTTCATGTCTTAATCGTGATTGCATTGTGTCATTTTTGGTTTGTAGTAGATTAGATGAGATTAAGGGTCTTTAATGATGTTTGTTAGATTAGAAGCTACAGTGTAGTAGATTAGAGATTTTACAATGAGTTAGTGTAGATTAGATTTATTATTTAAATTAGGGTTTCGTCGTCTGGTAGAAGGGTAGGGTTTAAACCCATGCCCTAGTTTTTATCGGGTTTGTTAGATTAGGGTTTCATTGGTCTCTGTAATTAATTTAATAAGATTTAAATAATGGCCCTAAAATGAAATTGTTCCCCATGGTCATATGGGTGTAGAATTTTAAGCTCCTTTGCCATTTTATAAGCGACCTAGGTCTTAATCATGAAATTGTGTTGAAAATGAATAAAGTATTTGATGGTGTCATGATTAGCATAGGTGGAGGCCAGATTGGAATGGATTATGGACCTAAGAGTTTTGTTTTACAAGGTTATCGATTCCATTTTTATTCCTTTTCCTATTCTGAGTTCTAAAAGGTTTTCCTTGATAACATTGGCGGAGGTGGGATTGGAACCGATCTTGAACTTAAGAATTTTGTTTGCAAAAGTTATTGATTCTATTCTCATCCCGTTTCCAGCTCCGCGTATAATGGAAAGTCTTTCTTCAAAGTAATGATAACCTAATCAAAGGTGGGGGCAGAATGGAAATAGAATATGGAAAAAAGTAAAATTCAAAGAAAACCAAATCCATTGTTTGTTCCAATCCTGATTCTGATAACCTCCCCAACTCCGACTCCGAGACCGTTTGTTATTAGGTGAATATTCTATATCGATTTTTGCTTCAAGTCCGCCAGTGTTGTAAAAGAGATTGTTTTGAGATTTTATCTGGTTCCGACTCTGATGTATGTGTAAGAGGTATGTTTTAAAAGAATTTTTTATGATGATATCTAAAGATCTAATTAGAGGTTTGCTTGCAGGAAAATTGAAAGATGTCAGGAACGTCAGGAGAGGCTGCTCAAAGGAATCAACCAGTTGGAACATCAAAGACAACACCGAAAATCAAGAAGGTGAAACTAGAACAACTGCCTTATACATTGAGGTATGATCATAGGAATCCGATGGTGAAAGTGAGCAAGGTGGAGTCAGATTGGTCAGATATCACAGATACTAATCTAGGCCAGTATAGCTTTGAAGAATTACATGAAGAGACCTATGTAGAATGAGAAAACTTGACAGGGAGAACACAAAGGATTGTTGACTCTGGTCTTACACATATCACTGTGTTTCCTTTATCAGTCCAGTGTCCGAAGTTGATATGACGGTGGCCAGTACCTACAATCCTGCTACAAGATTATGCATGGATTCACAAAATAATGTGATTATAGATCTTACTCCGCAAATGTTCCAAAGCATATTTAATGTTCCTGATCCCAAGAATTTGGTGCAGCTAACTGAGGCAGAGGCATTGGAGAAATATAGCAAGCATAAAGACTCCAATAAGTCTCATTTAAACAAAAAGTGGTTAAGCACAGAGAAGAAATCTTTAAGCAAGCTGGCAAACCAGCCAAAGAGGGCAGACTTCAAGAAGGAGATATCTAATTTGATATTAATGTTGTCCAGAGTGTTTGGGAAGAGGGATGCCTTCCACTTCAAGGAATGGATGTTTCATTTTATTCAAGTAATCTTTCAAGGTGATTACCAGTTTGATTGGTCAATGATTGTTTATGATGCCATACATGATCAGCTCATGAGGGTCAGACAGACTAAATCTTTCTTCATGACTTCTTATGTGGTTTATGCTACAACAAGATTGGGGATTTTCCCAGGATTAAACAAAGTAGGTATAATGGGAACCTTGGATGGACAAAAGAAGGTATGGGAGCACTATGATCAATTATCTCTTCAAGTTGCTGAGACTCATTTCAGAAGAGTCAATGATGCCTTTTTATATGTGGTTATCAACTAGTTGAGTGGAGATGCAGGATACAGGTTAAGTCAAGAAGCTATGGCTTTTATTGCTGAATGGGGAAGTTGGTACATCCAATACCCCAAATTTACATACTTTAGGTTATTTGGTTTTGAAGGTCATCCCCATTTGCTTCCAAGATGTTGCAGTAATAGAATAGTGCTTATGGAGTTTGTGTATCAGGCCATTGGAGTTAATGCTAGGTTTGGGATCAAGTACAAGACAGGATGCCATAAATTTCCCATGACACTCGGTGAATATAATTGTCAACATTTGAAGGGAGCAAAGGTAGTTTGTAATGATTTGATACAATTGAAATTAGGATTGTATACAGCTCGTAAGTATTTTGATCCAAGGAAGAAAATGCATGCTTTATTACCTTCAGTGTTCAGTAAACACTTTAATTTGTTAGAGGACTTTTGGGGTGATAGGCAGGATGAGTATGACTTGAGGAAGAAGAATTATGAGAGATTATCAGTCTCACTCATGTCAGAGCTTGGTATTAAAGAAAATATTCTTGACACTTTGGTGGATGATGGAATTGTATTAGATCCCTCATAGGAAGCTTTGAACATTGGTACCAAAAACTTAGATCCAATAGACTGGAATGAGGAAGAAACAATTGATATTAAGAAAATTGGAAGAATAGTCTTGGATAGAAGTGTGCAATGGTTAATGATGAAAGCTCGAGCTCCTCAAGGACCAGTCCTTACGAAAGGTAAAGGGTACAAGAGGATTAAAAGAAAGACTTCTTCCAAGGAACCATTAGAATTCTTTCCTCCTGACATTGAAGAAATAGAGCTTGAGGTAGTTGATGAAGAAGAAGAGACACCAGAGGGAGATGTTCCAATTGGATCTGTTGTTTCTACACCCACATTGGGTGAGTCATCCACACAAGCCCCACTCACAAGAAAGAAAAGTAAAGAAGTTCAAGAAGGAGTACTTCAAGCCATGGCTAAAGCTGCTAAAGGAAAAGAAGTGGAGGAAGAATTTGTAGAAATTAAGACAGATTTAGATGAGACTCTGTCAGAAATAGATTTACAAGAAAACACGCCTTTAGGGCATACTATTGAGTAGATTCAGACACAAGAAGAGAAATGGAAATAGTTTGAAGATGCTACAAGAGAGTCTGATGTAAGGGCTACTGTGGAGAATCAAAAGGAAATGGAGGCAAAGTTACAAGCTAATGCTCTACTTCATCAGCAGCAATTAAAGGCAAAAGAAATTGAAACAAGGACAACAACTGATGAAATGGAGGAGCAAATGAGGCAACAAGAGCATGAACTCAAGGTCAAGGCAGAAAATGATAAATTGGAATTGATACAGAAAATCAATGATCTTGAGGAAGAGAAAGCAAGAAACCGGAGGGGAAAGGAAGCCCTAGTTGCTAGGATGAAGCTTGCAGAGGAAACTCGACAGAAAGAACAAGAAGCTAAAGCTCTAAGAAAGGAAAGAGATGCTGAAGAGCTAATAAAGAAACAACAAGCTGAAGAAGAAAGGGAAAAGGCAGAGAAGCTCATAGCCTTGGAAATGGGAAGGATAGAAAAGGAAGAATTAGAAAAGATAAGGAAAGAAAAAGAGGTTGAAGAGCTAGTTAGGAAGCAAAAGGAAGAAGATGCCGAAGCTACAGAACTTAAAGCTTTGGAGGCAAAACGGTTGGAAAGAGAGGCCTTGGAAAAAGAGAAATTAGAGAAGGATCAAATGGAAGAAGAGAGATTGAGAAAAGAAGAAGAAGAAAAGAAAATGCAGGAACAATGAGATAGAGAAGAGGTTGATAAGTTGGTGCAGATGCATGTGTTGCAGGAGCAACAAGAAGAAGCAAAGGTTGATTCTCAACCTGAGGTAAATATTCAACCACCCTTTGCAGTTGCTGCTTCCTCTTCCATGATGATGACTACTCCCAGTGCTCCTACATGGTTGAAGTTAGACCTGCAGAAGAGAGCTAGAACATCTCCTCAACCTCTTAATTGGGAGGACATGATGAAGGGGATTGAACAAAAAAGACCTAAAAAGAAGGCTAAAGTCTTACATTCTACTAGACTCGCAGATAAAGGGGAGATAGTTGTTGAATGTGCCATGCCTATGACTGAAAAGGAGGTAGGGGATATGCAGCTAATAGACTATCAATTGAGTACGGTTAATTTGGGAAGACCCACTAGAAATCAACAAATGAATTTGATTGATGTGGTGGCTTCAACAACTAAATCAAGAATGATCAAGGACAAACAAAAGAAAGATGAGCTCAAGGCTCAATTGGATTAGTTACATTCATTCTTGAAGAGTGTCTCCTCTCCAAGGTCACAACAAGTTGCAGCTATTGAGACTCCTGTTTTTCTAAGCAAAAAGGAGGTTGATGATTTAGTGCAAATTAGAGGTAAGGCGGAGATGGTAGATAAATGGATAGACAAATTGAACCACGAGGTAGGTGAGGTTTTAACAAAAGGGTTTGGGGCCTACAAAGAAGCAGAGGGAGTAATAAAAGAGATGTATCAATACATTGAGGCATCAGAAAAACAAGAAGAAGAGTATAAGGAGTGTAGTGAAAGGTTAGAAAAGATAAATACATTGCCTCTAACTACTCTTCTAGAACAATCTATACTTGAAGATGATAACAAAGACTTTATAGAAAAGACTTCTCGCATACTCAAGTTTAGAACTGACTTTTTGAGCAAACACAAGGATGAGATTTAGGAAGCAGTTAATAAGTTGACGGAGCAATTGGAAGAGTTGGAAGCAGTCATGGCCATAATTGTAGATGTGAATGTAATGAAAAAATATGGCATGCCATTGAGTCAGGTTAGAGAGAAATGGAATGAAAAATTCCAAGGACTCATGCAAGAGAAAGATGATGGAGGAGACTTGGTGATAGATCGGCTTGTAGAAGTCAAAGAAGAAATAAAAGCTACAGGGAGAGAATTGGTCAAGGTTAAAAGTATGAAAGAATTTTCTGCAGTTGAGTTGGATTGCATCAAATTTGAAGATGACTGGATTGATGGGCTAGATATGGACATGCTACAACAAGTCTTCACCAGTTATGATGAGTTCATGGCAGATCTGGCTTCACATGCATAAAAATCTTGCATGCATGATGTTCTTCTTCCTTGCATGTTGCATGCATACAACACTGACACTCTTAAGGGTGCATGACTTCTTTTTTCTTCTATTTATATCTTCTATTTTTAGTTAAGACTGAAAGTCTAATGTAAGGACTCAAGATCAAAGTTGATCTGAGTTTCCAAGGAAATTGATTATTCCTAAAAAGGTGGAAAGCCTAAGATAGAAGTGAAGTTCAAACTTCTTTTTGTATAGATATAAATACCGATGGGTATCACATTGTAAGGGTCGGCTAATTGAGAATTGGATTGGCTTGCCTAATGCTAAGAGATAGAATTTTGTAGAGTTTTTTGTAGAGATACATTGTACTGGATCTTTTTATAGCTAATAGAATTACAAGTTTATGAAATATGGAGTTTACATTGAATTGTGTGGTTTGATAAGGTTAATGAGGTATAATCCACTTGAATGCCAGTGACTGTGCTGAAGCATGATAGTTTCTTATGTGATGAAAATCATTAGAAGAAACCAGGTTTAAAGATTATCTTATTAAATTGTTATTGAATTAAAGTTATTGAAGTCTGTTGATCTATAGTTTTGATGATGAATGAATTTGTGTTGTTTTGAAATCTTGGAAATACTTATGATAGGCGAATAGTGGAATTGAATTAAGCACCTAAGATGTATACGATGGTATAGTAATATTGTGGGTTGTGTCATGCTATATTTTTTGTGATCGATTAAGAAAACATTCATTGTTAAAAGTATATGTCTGGATATTAGATAAATTTAATTCATACTTACTGATTTACCCCTTGGATCTATCTTTTTCTTTTATTTAAAACCCATTGATTTACAGGTACTATTTCAATAAAAAGTGTTATAGCTTGAATCCTTGTTACCAGTACAGGCCCCCTTGAATATTACAGTTGCATGAACCAATTGAGTGACATCAGATAGTTGAGAACCAACTACCAGGACCTTGGGAGTTAGGCTACTACATGTTGTCTTCCTCTTTCAGGAGAAATAGAGTAGAAATATTTTGTTTTAATGTTGTTTGTGTCATTTTAACCATCAACAAGTGGGTTTAAGGGTTGGGGGATTCAGGCTGAGAGTAGAGGTTAGAGGATTGATGGTAGAGGGTAGAGGGTTTATAGGTTAGGGTTTAAGGGTTTAGGGTTTAGGGCTGAGGGATTAAGAGGTTATAGAGTAAAGGGTGTAGAGGTTGAGGGATTAGGTTTTAAAGGTTGAGGGTTAAGGTTTGAGGGATTAAGAGAGTATAGGGGTTGATGGATTAGGGTTGAAGGGTTGAGGATTGAGGGATAAGGGTTGAGGATTGAGGAATTAAGAGGGTATAGGGGTTGAGGGACTAGGGTTTAAATGTTGAAGGTTGAGGATTGAGGGATTAAGAGGGTATAAGGATTAAGGGATTAATATTTAAGGGTTGAGGGTTGAGGGATTAAGAGGATATATGAGTTGATTGTTGAGGCATTAGGAATTAAGGGTTGAGGGTTGAGAGTTGAGGGATTAAGAGGGTATAGGGGTTGAGGGATTAAGAGGGTATAGGGTTTGAGGGTTAATGGTTTAGGATTAATGGTTTACTTGGTTGAGGGTAGATAGTTTAGGGTATAGGTTTGAGGGTGTATGTTTAAAGGATTATGTTCAGGTTCCAATGTAAGGGTTAGAGGGTATAGGGGTAGAGGGTATAAGGTTTAAGGATTGAGGGTTGAGGGATTAAGGGTTGAGGGTTGAGGGTTTAAGGGTCAAGAGGTTTAAGGGATTAGGTTAGAGAGTTTAATAAGTGGGTTTAAGGGTTGGGGGATTAGGGTTGAGAGTAGAGGTTAGAGGATTGATGGTAGAGGGTAGAGGGTTTACAGGTTAGGGTTTAAGGGTTTAGGGTTGAGGGTTGAGGGATTAAGAGGTTATAGAGTAGAGGTTATATGGGTTGAGGGATTATTATTTAATGGTTGAGGGTTGAGGTTTGAGGTATTAAGAGGGTATAGGGGTTGAGGGATTAGGGTTGAAGGGGTGAGGGTTGAGGGATAAGGGTTGAGGGTTGAGGAATTAAGAGGGTATAGGGGTTGTGGGATTAGGATTTAAAGGTTGAAGGTTGAGGGTTGAGGGATTAAGGGTAAAGGGGGTTGAGGTATTAGGGTATAGATTTTACTAAGTGTGTTTAAGGGTCGGGGGATTAGGGTTGAGAGTAGAGGTTAGATGATTGATGGTAGAGGGTAGAGGGAAGAGCGTAGAGGGTAGAGGGTTAGGGTTTAAGGGTTTAGGGTTTAGGGTTTATGGTTTAGGGTTGAACGATTAAGAGGCTATAGAGTAGAGGGTATAGGGGTTTAGCAATTAGGGTTTAAAGGTTGAGGGTTGAGGGATTATAGTTTAGGGTAGAGATTATTGGGTTGAGGGTAGAGGGTTTTAGAGTTTAGGGTTTAAGGTTTTAAGGGTTGAGGTTAACCCTCTAACCTCTATCTCTCTCTCAGTCCATCTCTCCCTTCCTCTATATCTCCATCTCTCCCACTATCTCTTTCTCCCACTCTCCCACTCTCTCTTTCTCCCCCTATCCCCCTCTCTCCCTCCCTCTTTATCTCCATATCTCCCACTCCCTCTCCCTCCCTCTCTCCCTCTTTCTCACCCACTCCCACTCCCTCCCACTCTCCCACTATCTCCTTCTATCCCACTCTCCCTCTCCCTCTTTCTCTCACACTCTCTCTTTCTAACCCACTCTTCCTCTCTCCCTCTCCCTCCATCCCTTTGTATCTCTACCTCTTTCTTCTCTCCTATTTCTCTCCCTTCTCCTCTCTCCTCCCTAATCTGTCTTCATCTCTCCACTATCTCTTTCTAACTCTCTCAGGTCTCTCTCTCCTCTCTCTCTCTCTCTCCTCTCTCTCTCTAACCACTCTCTCTTTCTCCTCTCCCTCTCTCATCTCCATCCCTCCATCCCTCTCTATTTATCTCCCTCTTCCTCTGCTCTCCTCCTCCTCCATCCCTCCTCTCCTCTCTCCATAGCTCTCCCTCCTCCCTCCTCCTCTCCCTCCTCCTCCCTCCCTCTCTCCTCTTTCTCCTCTCTCTTTCTCTCCTCTTCCTCTCCCTCTCCCTCCCTATCCTTCCCCCTCCCTCTTTCTCTCCCACTATATCTTTCTAACCCTCTCCCTTCCTCCCTCCCTCTCTCTCCCTCCCTCCCTCTCTCTCTCTTTCTCTCCCACTCTCCCTCCCTAAATCTCCCTACCTCCCTCTCTCTCCCTATTTCTCACCCACTCTCTCTCTCTCTCCCAATATTCATCTATCCCTCTCCCTCAGTCCTCTCCCTCCCTCCCTCTCTCTCCCTCTTTCTCTCTCACTCTCTCTTTCTCTCCCACTCTCTCTCTTTTTCTCTCCCACTCTCTCTTTTTCTCCCACTCTCCCTCTCTACCTCTCCCTCCCTCACTCCTTGCATGCATTCCCTCCCTCCCCCCTCTCCATCTTTCTCTCAAAATCTCTCTTTCTCAAATCTTCTCTCTCCCTCTCCTCCCTCCCTCCTCTCTTTCTTTCTCCCACTCTCCCTCCCTCTTTCTCTCCTCTCCCCCTCTCTCCCTCCCTATCTATATCCATATCTCCCACTATCTCTTTCTAACCCTCTCCCTCTCCCTCCCTCCCTCCCTCCCTCTCTTTCCCTCTTAGACAAAGAGAGAGAAAATAAATATATTAAAAAAAACATATTTCATATAACATGTGCATTTTTTGAAGAAGTAGAGATGTTACCATTTTAGGAAGAAATAATGCGCTCGCATTATAACACAAGCACATTTTGTATTCCACTAAAAATGGTAAAAGAACTCAATATACCCATGATTTCAAGGCCCACAATCTTCATATTCTCCTAGTTCTACACATGGTCTGACAAAAAGTAGCCTTTTGATGATTTTGTGAAGTGTGCAAGCATGCTTTTCACATTGCTTCACATTTTCCATGATATTTCTACCACCTTTGCATGAAATAGAAGAGTTTCCACATTTAAAGACATATAATATCAATTGAAGTTTGAATTCCATTGAAAATTGATATAAAATTGAAGTTTGGAGGAGAATTTTGTTTTGAACAAGTCAAATTGTTGTGGAGTTTGAAGAAAGAAGAAGCTAAGCCTACATAATTGGGTTCAACTCCTCCATTTGAAAGTATAGTTTTTTAGGTATGTGAAGTCTTTACACATTTTCTTTCATTCTATTATGGCTTGCTTTTAATTTTATTTGTCATTATAACATTACATTGTCAATGCAAATTTTAAACCTCCTAATGATTCCCATACATGGAAAATGTGTTTAATGACCCTCATACAACATGGAGATACCCAAAATTGAATAAAATTTTAAAATGGAAGCATAGACTATCAAGGTGCTCCTGTACCACAAAATTATCAAACACTCACAATGCCATTACACTCATTATGATTATAACTTACATGATATTTATCTTATTTCCCTTCAAACTCAACTCCCCCAATGTATCTAACTATTTTTGTAACTTCTTAACTAACTTATCTCCTCACAACTTTGCCAAAAAATGCAATTTTTTGCAAATGTCCATGCTTCCATTTTGAGCCTAGCTTGCAATCATGGCATGCCATGTTACCACTTTTCTTTAAGGTATTCTCGATTTTTCATGTCACATTTGTTTATGCTATGTTAACTTTTGTACAGGATGATTGTAACTATTATTTAAATGAAGCCTTGAATGACATATATTTTTAAATTAGCTTGAATGGATACATTTTTTAGGAACTAATATTCATCTCATTACCATGGTACAGATAAAATTATCCACCATGTCAAAGAAAAAGACAAAGAGGAAACTAATAGATGAAGAGAATGAAACCTTCAAATAAAATGAGATATTTTGGGTGGAGGCATATCATGAAAATAATAAATTGGAAATGATTGAAGAAAAAAAACCAATTGAAGAGGAACCTTAATCGTCAAAAAAATAACACGAATTGGTAGCACAAAAGAAACAAATGTGAAAGCATCATCGTAAGAAAGATTCAAATACCGTATTTGGAGACACACCATCTACGAAAAGTGAATATGAAGGGACACCATTAAGCAAAATAAAATATGGAGGGACACCATCTAGCAAAATTGAATATGGACGAACACCATCTATCAGAAGTGAATATGGACAAACACCATCTAGTGCAAGTGAATATGGAGGGACACCATCTACCTCAAGTGAATATTGTTGGAAACCATCCAACACATCTCAAGCTGAGATTACATCATCACTCGGATTTGAAGAAGAAGGTATGCCATCATCCCCATTTTAACCTCAAGGTATGTCTTCTTCTCCACCCTCGATCGAAGGTACGCAATCTAACCCACATCAGTTAAAAAATGATGAAATTCTTAATTTTGAGATGTATGTACCTAGGAGAAAACCACCTAGAGTTTTGTGTAGAAAGCCAAACTATTTGATTAATATTGATGATTAGATTTTGCAGCACATGGAAGGTAAGATTTCAACACACACTTGTAGAAGATATGCTAATAAGATTTGGGAACAATTATTTGAAAGACTAAATGAGAGTGCAAGATGTCAACTATTTATGGAAATGATGTGGGGTGTAAAGTATATGAACATAATGAAGACACTTGGGTTGAGAACATCGAATGCATCGAGTGAAGACACTATTGTGAAGAATCTAATGGATTCTTATGAGAGTGTGGGTAAGACCTCACGATCAAAGGATAGTAATGTCACCTGATGTGTCATTATATCGACTTTGATTAGCTGTCAAAAAAAGAGAGATCATCTCATTAAAAAGATGAGTGAAATGACAAGAATTAGTAGAATTTTTTTATCAAAATCCATTTAAAGGTGGCAAAGAATTGAGGGCAATGATTCGAATTAGTTATGGGAATTCTTGGGGAGACTATCACGAAGAGATAAAGAATTTTTTGAAGCCTTGAGAACACTAATTGAAGAGTATTGTAAGAATAAAACAAGGCCATCTCTAAATCAAAGGGATGTTGTAAGAAGGAGAATCGGTAGTCGGAATCGTGATCCACATCCAAAGCATTTTTTGGATATGACTCAAACCCAATTTTTTCAAAAGATTAAAAATAATTATCCTGAAATTAGTATTTCTCAAATATTTTTTGAAATTCTTAAACCTTTTTATGAATATAAATCACACACGCACTACTTGTTGTTGTAGACTACATATTGAATTTTCTAAGCATTCTGATGTTTATCATTCTATAGATGTGTAGATTTTCATATTAACGATGTTTTACAGGATTGTGGCATAGAAGCCCCACCAGAATATTCAAGAGATTTCTTATCAAAAAAATTATGTGAAATAGAGGATGGCCATATATTCTATACGACAACATGCTTGGATGGTTCATGAGAGCGTTGCAGTGGTATCCAGCGTATGCCAGTATGTCAACATATGGAAAGTATAGATGAGGTAGGACAAAAACTAGTGGAGTTCGGGAAGTATAGAAAAGGGGCATATGCTACAAAATATGAGTCTCAAGAAAAAAGGTGTGATTTGGTTATTGAGAATATTCTAGTGTACTAGTTTATGTCCATGTTTCATGACAATATACTATTTGAGTATGCAATGCATACCCATAGAGCCCGATGGCTGGACACATAATTCAAGCTATGCAAGGACACCTTTCCAGATGGAAGCATAGTATCAGTGGTTGAATTTGTGGAGAACTACACTCTAAAACCACAACATGAGGTGCAGTCACAATATTATAACTCTACACAGGTTTCAATATTTTTGCACATAGTATTCATTCATGCATCTGATAGTACAAATGACCAAAGGAAGGTATTGAGGGAGTACCAATTTTACATTAGTGATGATTGCACACATTATCTAGAGTTCATGAAAGGTTGCTTCCAAATGTTCCATAGTGGTTTGGCTTAGAGGGGCGTAAAATATGACTGACATATAATATGATCTAATAACTTTGCAGCACAGTTCAAAATCTCGTGCATGTTCTACTAGTTGTGCAGGATGCATATAATTATAGGTGTTCAATATATGCAGAAATTTTGTGAGGCCAGACATGGAAAGGGGGAGCTTGATGGTGTAAGAGAATGCATGAAAAGAGAATTAGCATGAGAAGACTTAAAGTATAAAGATAGTGCAAAGTTGACAGATGCAAAATCAATCGTCAAGTGGTGTAAGGATTCGATGGGTCTAGGTAATGAAGGCATGTCTTTAGTTCATATTTTTTTTGGTTGATGGATGATACTAACATTGCACCATATGAGGACTATTTTACACTAATAGAATCGAGTGAGGTACACTCTTTCCTTAGCTCAAATATAGATTCATGGAGTATCGATACACGAAAGATGGCATGCTTTTTTTCTTCATGTATAATGCAAGCCTAGAATGATTGTGAGTCAGGGGAGTGGGTTGACATATGGTTGAAATGCTATCTTAGCCCACTTCACACATATTGCCCTTCGATGAAATTGGAATTGAAACAGATGGAATCATCAATTGAATTTGACCACGTATAAGATCTAGTTCAACCAGGTGTTATATCTACTTTCTTAGTTGTTGAACTTCCATATCGTTATCTTACTTTGTACTATATTCATAATGTTGATAAATTTTAAGATATTTTCTACACATATCAATGCAGGGCATGTTTATGTAGTTATTGCAAATGAATACAATGAAGAGGGAACAAACTATTACTTGTGTCATTGTCTTGAGGCCAAAAATAAATTGGAGGCCCCAGTTATAGATGGAGAAAACATTGAATACCCTACAGGCTTAGTTGTGGTTATTGGAACATGGCTTAGAAGGTACCCACATTTGAGTGTTAAACATTGGCTATTTCAGGACTTTGACATGCATTGTAAGATTCTTCATCACTCAAACCTTGTCATGGCATCCAATATTTTTTTGACCAAATATGGGGGTATACATTTGAAGAAGACCCTATGGAAGGTTCATGAGTCTTACAATGAGGAAATACTTGACACAATAAAGAGTAGATCATACCCAAATGGTTTGTTGGCTTAATTTGTAAGTATATGAACATTGGTTCTTATTAATCTATACTTGTATGCATATTAATTTGTTTGATGCCAATGCTATCATCTTATTTTACTGTGTGTATTTGTAAGTAACATACTAAACATTGATTGGTGTCCCCTTGCAAAAAATGCAGATATATGATCCATCCAAGAGAATGTTAGCCTGAAAAGCAACGCAACATCCTTATTTTGATGATCTTGACAAATCTCAATCATAATTTTAAGCCATTACAAAAATGTGTGCAAAGCTTGGTAAAGGATGTTCATGTTATTCATTTGAAGTTAACCTTATCATGAGAAGCTATGATGTAGACATTATAAGAGCATCTGAAATTTCAACTTACTCTATTCATGAGAGGTGTTGTGTGCAATAGGTATGTTGGAATTCCCAGTGAAGATGTATGAACAGGAGTGACTAAGTTGTGAGACCTGCATTCCTATCTGTAAGTGCCTTCCATCTATTTTTATTTCATTTCCATTTTGGATGCTCTTTATTTTTCTCTTTTACTTTGCGTATTTTTAAGTGAACTACTAAAAATTGATTGATCTCTCATTGCAGAAAATGCTGATTTATGAACCATCAAAGAGAATCTCAGCCAAAAAAGCAACACAACATCCTTATTTTGATGATCTTGAAAAATCTCAATTTTGATTTCAAGCCATTATAAAATAGCGTGTGAAGCTTAGTGAGGGAATCTGAAGTTACTCAATTGAAGTTAACCTCATAATGAGAACCTATGATGTAGACATTTAAAGAGAATCATGAATGTATGAGTGACATTGTAAGACATCTGTAAGAATGAAGTACCTAAGGCATTGTAATGAGATTTACTTAAATAATGAGATTTAATCAAATATTATAATTTTGGAGTTCATGTTTGGTGCAGTAGCACCTTGTTCTATAAATGCCTTCAATAGGCAAATTTGCAAAATTTGAATTTTGAAATGTAAACAATGTGAAAAAGGTCATGTAAAGGTCATATGTAATGTATTCAAAGTCTCAAAGAGGTCATTAGATGATTAGAGAAGTGATGTAAATTATGTAAGGTCGAATTAGGATGTTTTAAGTGTGTGTGTGTTTATTTGTGTAGGGGAATTCAAGAAACAAAGGAACATACCTTTAAACATTTAAGAACCCCCTTAACTTGTTGAGGCAGCAATTATCATGTATCCAAACTCTCAGATCCGCAATTTGTCTTAGGACAAACTCACTCCACCATGCCAAACCAGAACCCATTTCATGCTAGTATAAGGAGGGTTTATTGAAAGGAATGGTTCCATACCTTACCAAAACATGCCACTGCCTCAAACCTTCTTAAAATCACCTGCACAAACTCAAAAGGTAATCACCCAACCTCTACATGCAATATTTTATCAAACCCTAGGGTGAAACCTGATTTTTCATGCCCTTTTCCATCAAAATCTACAAGGGAAACAACACAAACCCCATAAAAAATATTCCATTTCACTTAGAAATTTCTCATTTGATCTAACAGGATCGTGTTGGGCCCCTCTAGAAAAAGTCAAATTCAAGTTGGGTAAAGTTGCAAAGTGGTGCAACTTTAGCTCTACAACTCGTGTGACCAAACTAACTTCTCCAAAACATCCAAATAGGTATGTTTATGCTAGGCATGGTCCTCTTTCATGCCAAAACACATGGAATCACTTTGAGCTATGTTCCACCGAACCGATCCCTTAAGGGTCCAAAGTGCAAAATGGCCGCAAACTTTAGCACGCTATTACTTAGATACCATGATGCTTAGAAATTTCTCGTTTGATCCTATAGGATCATGTTGGGCCCCTCTACAAAAAATCTCTTGATTTTAGCTAAGTAGGAGTGGTTTTCCCATGGTGGCCAATTTGCACTTGATGGAAAAAGCGTCAAATGCAAGCAGTGCAAAGTTGCAAAGTGATGCAAATTTTTCTTTGAAACTCGTGTGACCAAGCAGACTGTTCCAACAGATCTGAATAGTTATGTTTATGCTAGGCATGGTCCTCTGTCACATCAAAACACACAAAATCACTCTGAGCTATGTTCCACCAGATTGATCCCTTAAGGGTCCAAAATGGCTGCAAAATTAAGCATGAGATTAATCAGAAACCATGACACTTAGAAACTTCTCTTTTGATCCTATAGGATTGCATTGGGATTTTCTACAAAATCCTCTCTCATTTTTGGCTATCTCAGAGTGGTTTTTCCATGGCGGCAGATTTTCACTTGATGGAAAAAGTGTCAAATTCAACTTGTGGAAAGTTGCAAAGTGGTGCAAGTTTTGCTCTGCAACTCTTGTGACCAAACTAACTGATCCAATGCATCTGAATAGGTATTTTTACACTAGGAATGGTCCTCTTTTGCACCAAAACAAACAGAACCACTCTGAGCTATGTTCCACATGATCGATCGCTTAAGGGTCCAAAGTGCAAAATGGCTGAAAATTTCAGCATGCTATTACTCAGATACCATGACACTTAGACACTTCTCATCTGATCCTACAAGATTTTGTTGGGTCCCTCTACAAAAACCTCTCTCGGTTTTGGCTATCTTAGAGAGGTTTTCTCATGGCGGAAAATTCTCACTTGATGGAGAAATTGTCAAATTCAAGTTGTGCAAAGTTGCAAAGTGGGGCAACTTTCGCTTTGCAACTTGTGTGACCAAACTAACTACTCCAACACATATGAATAGGTATTTTTTCACACCAAAACACACGAAATCGCTCTGAACTACGTTCCACCGGATCGATCCCTTAAGGGTCCAAAGTGCAAAATGGTTGCAAACTTCAGCATGCTATTACTCAGATAGTGTGATTCTTAAAAACTTCTCATCTAATCCTAAAGTATCAAGTTGGGCCCCTTTACAAAAACCTCTCTATTTTGGCTATATTGGGGTGGTTTTTTTGTGGAAGCGAATTTTCACTTGATGGAAACAACATCAAATACAAGTAGTGCAAAGCTGCAAAGTGGTACAAATTTTTCTCTGCAACTCGTGTGACCAAGTGGACTGTTGCAATGCATCCAAATAGGTATTTTTATACTAGGAATGGTCCTCTTTCACACCACACACGGAATCGCTCTGAGCTATGCTCCACTAGATCTATCCCTTAAGGGTCCAAAGTGCAAAATGTCTGAAAAATTCAGCATGTTGTTACTCGGATACCGTGATACATAATTTTTTTTTGTCTAATCCTACATGATTATGTTGGGTCTGTCTACAAAAATCTCTCTCATTTTTGGCTATCTCGGAGTGGTTTTCGCATGGTGATAGATTTTCAGTTGATGGGAAAAGTGTCAAATTCAACCTATGCAAAGTTGCAAAGTGGTCCAACTTTTTCTCTGCAACTCATGTGACCAAGTGGATTGTTCCAATGCATCTGAATAGGTATTTTTATGCTATAAATGGTCCTCTTTTGTACTTAAACACACGAAATGGATCTGAGCTACCTTCCACCGGATTGATCCCTTAAGGGTCCAAAGTGCAAAATGGCTGCAAAATTCATCATGCTATTACTCGGATCCCATGACTCTTAAAAACTTCTCATCTGATTTTATAGGATCATGTTGGGTCCCTCTACAAAAACCTCTCTTAGTCTTGGCTATCTCAGAGTGGTTTTCTTGTGGTGATGGATTTTAACTTGATGGAAAAAGTGTCAAATTCAAACTGTGTAAAGTTGCAAAGTGATGCAACTTTCATTTTGCAATTTGTGTGACCAAACTAACTTCTCTAATGTGTCCCAATAGGTAGGTTTATGCTAGGCATGGTCCTCTTTCTCACCCAAACACATGGAATTTATCTGACTTGCATTCAACCGACTTGATCGCTTATGATGGCATGCAAAACATTGGAAAAGAGAAACATACAAATGACGGTTGAGAATTTAGAATATTCCACACAAAAAAAGTATGATCGTTTGTGCAGAGCACCTTGTTCCTCCATTTGATGAAGAAGGTCTAGTTATGTGGTTTTAGTGATTATCTGATGGTGAATAGGTTGGTCAATAGGTTGTTGTGGGTATTTTGAGCATGCTTTGTCTTGAATAAGGTCAATTAAGACCATTAGGCATGTTTTAGGGTGACTTTTGGTTATAGTGATAAAAAATGTGAAAATTTCAATCTTGCACTAGAAGTTGTCTTTGTAGCCTTTCAAGGAGTTTTTTTGAATCTGTATATGATTGACAAAGAATGGAGTTTTTTCGATGTAATAAGGCTATTTGTACACCATTTGTGTGGGTTTAGAGGTCATTATATGTACTCATTAGGATGGCGGAGTCTAAAGTTGAAAATTTGTAAGTTGCTTAAAGCAACAAATTTGAAATGCAACGGTTACTTGTTTTGAAAGTTGGTTTTTTAGTTAGTTGAGGGCATGGATCAGTTAGAGAAGGGTGTAAAACACTATGTAAATCCTTGAGAGGCTCGAATGGAGGTTTTTGATGAAATTTTGGAGCAGAATCAATAAGAACTATTTACACTGTTCTCTATTTTTAGATTTTTGATACAAACTTGTTGATCCTATACTTGGTACAACCTCCAGTTTTTAGATAAAGAACATATTGGAATATTTTTTGAATCATTTCATGGAATGCCAGTTGTAAACGTGTTTTTTTCATTTAGATAAAGTTGTTTAGCAGCAATCAATTAATAATCAAGACAAATGATGAAGGAAAACAATGATCAATGCTAGCACTAACCAATTAATAATTATACATGTGAATAATTCAAGCATGTTCATGTCAATAAGGGAAGCACAAGTACTCAAAAATAGTAAGCCTCAAAAAGTATACACACAAATACATAGTATACAAAAATTAATAAAAATTATATGCACAAATACAAGGTACATGCATGAAAAACGTAAGCCACAAAGTATACATTCAAATGCACGTAAATAATAAAATATACACAAAAGTTGTTAATTATACACTTGAATACACATAACTCATATCTATTGAAACATCAATTTAGAATGCAAATATGGACCGACATCGATAAAAGATATTTGTACTAACCAAATAGCCATGTAGGCATACATCAATATATGTCGGTATAAGTATGAAATATATGTACAAAATAGCCATACAGGCTTACAAGAATCCCATATAGGTATACAATGTCAAATATGTCCAATAAAAATATGTACAAAATTGTCATGTAGGCATACAACAAAGGGCTCTGGAATCAAAAGTCATTTCTCTCCATGCCTAGGAAATAAATTATTTCCCTTTCCTTTTTGATCAAATGGCAATAGGTTTGTCACCCATTTTTGCTGCACTCAAGGAGTGCTCCTATAGCTCCTCCTAGTGTTTAGTTCATGGCGAAGTTTTAACCGTTACAATAGGTAGTAAAGACATGAATATATAGAAATTACATTATAAAAAATGATATATTCGACAAAATAATCACTTACCACCATCTCATGATCTCTCTCCATGGGGGAAATATTCTCATGCCCATGCTCAGGCATGCTCAAGCCCTGTATAAACCAACAAATAGAAATTGAAGTACGTGAATCAATAATGGTTTGATCTTTCACTAAGTAACATCTATAATAACAAATGTAAATTGAAATTTACTAATTTTCCTCATACCTCTCCTATTAGAGACATAGAGGATTGTATAGCAGATGACACACCAATATCCATTTCCCTCATCACATTCATAAGTGTTTCGGCTTGCATCATTTAAAAAGATTATGCAACGCAATCAACGATGTGCATATAAACTACACAAATCTATTAAGTACTTGATTCATTAGTTAAAATCTTTATTCTATTACCTTTGTGTAGGTTTGACTAAATCCATCGCCATTGGGAAGTGTTCCATCAAAACCTCCAATATTAGTTTGTTCAACATCCAAAATCGCATATTAAATTACCATTCGTTAAACAATGCTATTAACATACAAAAAATTTATAATTTTTTACTAGTTACATACCCTAGCAATAGGTGTACTACAGAAATAAACTAGTGGGGGGCCAGTGTATCCAGTCTCAACATTGTGACCCTGCAATTTTATTAAATCATAAAAAAAATTTAGTTAATATTACATTTCAAAATCAAAATTTAATAAATTAAATTCAATGAACATGCACTAAATTTTACCTAAATATCAATTCCATATGCCTCATGCAAAATTTCAACTGCCCTCTCCATTTGCATAGCTGCAGACGAATCCTATGTACTATTCTCCTAAGTGTCGATGGGGTCATATGAACAAGTAGCCCTGCAAGATTGACACACATGTGTTCAATGACCACCAATTAAAGACTCCCCAGGATGGCACTATAGAATAGGGCTAGTATGATGGATGAAACTCTAGGTCAAAGTGTTGATCTTCGCAATGTCTCTACATCAACACTTTCCTTCGTGACGAAAGGCATAACAATGTGCTCATGAGGTGGCCTAGCGAGAGCTCGTCTACCTTGACACGTAGGATCCAATTGTGCACCAGGTCTATCCTGAGCTGAACCCCCACCTCTCCCCTGGAAATCCGTCATATCAAAATAATTTGGGATTTTGTTCAATATGAACTCACTATAGAGTTTCCTAAGGAAATATTGTGGGACCTCGCAATTTTTGCACAGTGGGTAATCGAAGACCATGTACCACCTATCATAAAAATGGTCCCTAATCTATTGGTGGTGGCACCAATGGATAGGAAACCTCTTCACATTGAGGGTAATATTTTGATTTGTGCATGGGTCGATGAATAATGAGCACAAATCACCTTTTATAATTTTGAAATCCTTTACATCTTTGTATGATAGTTTATTTGCATAATAATCCCTAGTTGCCTCTCTCCTATCTTGCCATTTAGTTATTTGTTTGCTAATTGAATCTACATTTTTTACCATATCTTTCAATGAGTTTTCTATGGTCATTCTTTATGTGGTTGAACCATTTGGATCACTCAACCTACTAATCAAATCCTCAATTTGTTTTTTGTTGTTTTCAGTTTCACTCATTAAATTTTGTTGAGTGTCAAGAGGGGGTTGAGTGATTGGTGGAGGAGGTTGTTGTTGTGGTTGATTTTGATCTTAAGGATCTGGTTGGTCTTCCTATTGATGATCTTGAGGGTTTGCACGTTGATTTGCATCTCCTAAAAATTAAAACAAATATATATCAAATTCAACCTAAAACTAACAAATTCAAACTAAAACTAACTAATTAAAAACAAAAACCACAAAATCAGGTTACCTCTAACATCTCTTCATCATCGTGGCGCCATCGTTGCAAAGAAATAGAAATTGTTGGTGAAACAATTTGTTGAATTGCTCCTCCTAGAACGTGAGCACATAAGTATGGAGGTTTTGGCCATGGCTGCAAGAAAAAAATAGTCAAAATAACAATGACAGGTTTTCACTTTTTCTTTTTCTTTTAACAAGAAATAACGCGCGCGCATTATTTGTTTTTTGTTGCCGAGCCTTAGGCTCAGCAAACTAAACCAATAATGTGAGCATGTTATAATGTATGCACGTTATTTATTTTCAATTTTTTTTTGAAAGGTGTCCACGAAATTGCTACCCATTTCCATGCACCCACCCATATATCCACTATCAAGGATTTGAACATTCATATGTCGGCTTCATAAAACATTAAGTTATTTTCAACTATCAGCTAGATCCTTAATTAAATATTTATACATATCATCCAAAGTTGGTTAGGACATAGAGAGGACCCAAATAAACATATTACAAACACAAAAAAATAAAATTAATTCCTCCTTATACTTCCTCAATTACTATATTTGACAAGTTGGCTTGCTAGCACAGATAACCAACATATTAGTACATCGGATCTCCTAGATCACACACTAGTAAATGTGAATTAATATAATTCTTGAATAAGGTATTACAAACATCAGAGAACTTTTCTCTGAGATTCACAACCCAAAATAATAGTCCGGTGAAGTAAATGGATCGATATCTTTTGCCTTTAACCAGATGCGTTGTTCTTCATTCTATTATGCCAGTGTAAAACAAAACTAGACTATAGATCGAATGCTTGACTTAGTTTTCCATAAATGAAAACAATTGAATCCATATTCCAATAATACATTACTCAAGTAATAATCCTTGGTAATGAATCTAGCAATTAACCGTGCTTTAGTAATTTCATTCACTTCTTTATTTTGCAATTATTCAAACTTGGTTCAACACCCACCAAGGAACTATGGTTTGATAAAAGAATGAAGAGAGTCTCATATTAATGAATGGTAATTTTCATGTTTCATTCTTGGGTATGTGCAGGATCATCATGGAAAAAATAGGCCCTTAAGTGGCAAAAAATTCTGAAAAATCATAGTTAGGCATCTTGACATAAAAATTTGAATAAGTTATCTATATTATTTAAAAAATATGTAGGAATATAATTTGTATAAAATTGAATTTAGTTTCTAAATTAATAGGTTTATTTTAAAAAATAAAAATTATTTTGTGAAAATTTGAAATTTCAATACAGTAGTAATTAAATTTCAGGGAAAAATAAGAAGTAGGTGTTTGTCTGACCATCCTAAACACATTAAAATGATAATATTTTTTTATAATATTTTAGATATAAGTAGAGGAATCATGTCCCGATGTGATGCATATTTTTTGTAATTTTTTTCCAAGTAAATAATTGTGAACCCCTAAACCTGCAAATGCATAAGAGCAACAAAACACATTAGTTGTTAGATCATATGCATGCAAATAAGTGTGAGAGATTCCTCATAAAATCCATCTATTCAAACTAAAATAGGAAATAATAACAAAATAAACTTAAAATAAAAGAGATTCAATCCTAATTAAACTAAAAGCATGATGATCTTATGGGGTAATTGGTTCCAATGAAGTGTTGCAATTGGCCCTTTCCCAATTCCTAAGTAGCAATGGTATGTGATGGAGAAATGGTAAAATCTCCAAAGAGATTTGAGAATAGTCTTGTTACAAATCTTGAAATATGATCAATGGTTACTTGAAATGGAAAAAATTAGCTCTCAATGTGAAGAGAGTAATTTTGCATATGATTGTAGATAATGATGGATTTGAGTATAGTAAGTTTACTCAAATTGTGGATGATTGAATGAGAGGGAGAGTCTCTCATTTATAGATTCCAATCTTGGAAGAATGATTGAGAATAAGAAATGTGGGATAAAATATAATCCAATGGCATTGTGCCACTTGTCCACATGTGATTGGATGAGGAATGAGCACATTTTGGCCAATGTGCCTGATAAATGCATAAATTTGAATTTTGAAATGTTGAAATGACAAGGTGGATGAGAATTAAAATGGAGTTATGACCACTTGGCTCAATGCAAAGGACATGTAAGAGGTCTTAAATTCCTTGTTGGAAGGACCAAGTCCACTTGGCCTTTTTGAATTCAAATGAGGGAATATTCCCTAGCCCTTTTTGATGCTTTGTGAGGGAAAATAGGTGAATAAATAAATCAAAGTATTTGATTTATTGTACAAGTTGCATTATCTAGAGAATTTTAATGTAAATGATTAACTTAATCATAGTTTTGATTAGATTAATGAAGAATTAGGTGATGTGACAATCTAGACTTAGATTTATGAATTGATTTAAGTCAAGAATCGAGAGGAAATGATTTACTAAATAAATAATTTGATTTATTTAATCAAGAAGGAACATGTTAGATTAAATCAAATAAGGTTTAATTTATTTAATTTAATAAGAGGACTTTAGAGAATTTAATCAAATAAAATGATTTATTTGATTAAACATATATGTAAGGTTAGTTAAATTAAATTGATTAATTTAATCAGAGGAGGTGATAGACTTAATCAGATAAATAATGATTCATTAGATTAAGGGATAGAATTATGATGAAATTCTGAGAGTGTGCTTTTGGAGGAAATGATGCTAGTGATCAGGATCAAGCATGCCAAAACAAAACTATATATTTTCCATGTCTACATGTTTCCCCTCTTTGAAGCAATGTACTTGTTGCATTCATTCAAAGAATAAACTCTTGTGATTAAAGTTCTAATTTTTTTTATTTTTTCAGATGCCTGATTGCTGCCCCAGAGAAAGGATAATGATGGACATTGCCCCCTCAAGAGGTTGGACAAAATTTTTGATTTTTTGGATGATCTCATGAAAAAAGGATGCCAAGGTGCCCGACAGGCCAGAAATGCCCCAAAATGGGAGAAAAATGCATTAAAATGCCAAAAGGGATGCATAATGACTCTCGGTTGGATGAAAATGGGATCGGGGGACCAAAACCCTAGTTAGAAGGTCAAATTAGGTCAAAAAACCCTAATTTCTAGGCTTAAATAGACCTTGAGGGGTCACTTTCAATACATTTGCAATCTTAAACCTTGAAAATTTTGACACCTGAGCTTTGAGACTTGGTCACGATGGCACAATGACAACTTCCTCTGCACGTGTTAGAGCAGGTACGAGTATATCAGTGACCAGTCGCTGCAGGACCCGCGATATGTACCCCTATCCAACCTTTTGTTTTCTCGTTGTTCATGCATTTATTAGGTCCTAAGTTCGATCGAGGCAGCGTGGCACAATTTAGGTTTTAAGGATTTTTGGTCATCAAACTCGGCTGCCTGCTCAAATAGCGTCGCGTGGGCTAGTTTGTCAAATTTAGCTATCTAAGTCCACCACGCGACGTAGTTTGGAACATTACAAATTGCACCACTTTTGAGAACAACGCCGCTTTTGCTCTATCAAAATCTAAATGTGATACAGAGAACAAATTTTCTTTAGGGAAACTTACATGGCTTCTTTCCTTGTAGGAGAGGCATGAGATCATTCATTCGAGGGAGCACCAGTGGCCAGTACTTGATAGATTACAAGATATGCACATATTCCTTCAAGAGCAGCTTGGGATGGTTGGTCTATGGTTCGTTGTGCATTTTTGTCCTGTTCAAGCACATCTAGGTATGATGCATGCCTTAGCTGAGTGGTGGCACAACGAGACATCATCCTTTCATCTTCCTACTGGCAAGGCTACCATTACTCTTGAGGATGTTTGGTGCATCCTGCGACTACCCATTCATGGAGAGTGAGTGATCTATGATTTGGAGGAGGGTAGGGATGCCTGCATTTGTGTCATGGGTGTGGATGAGCTCATTCTCTGTGATGGTCAGATAGATTTGGAGAGATACCAGGGTATAGCCCCTACTTACAGCTTTATTGTGACCACCATTATTTCTGGCCTTGTAGCTCCTGATTGGCGTGGCCGATATTTCAGTCTGGGTTGGGGACTAGCATGGAAGCAGATGTGTTCTCACCGAGTGTACTTTTCCTAGGGACCACTACTGTTGGCCTCCTTGTATCGATATTTGCACGAGTTCGCCTATTTGGATGGTCGGGCTCTTGGGGCTAGATTGACTCTTCTGCACATTTAGGCTTGGGAGCAGATCCCAGTGCTTCACCTGATTGTGACACCGATCATTATTGATATTGATGACCCTATGGTGTGGCGGTATGGTAGGGCGAGGGTTCACTTCACTCACATGGGTACAGATGGTATCGCCCACTGGCAGTGGGTTATAGATGAGATGACTGTGTTTATCTGGAGACCATGGATGGGTATAGGGCCATGGTTAGATGATGCTAAGAAAATTTTCTTTGCTCGCTAGGACAGATACATGCAGGGTCGGGAGCACTCTATGATAGAGTGATATCTTCCTGACAGGGTAGCCAAGTAGTTCGGTGAGGTGTAGGATATACCCGATGGTCAGCACATGGCACTCTTTGTGTGCTCGACCAGAGAGACCACACGGGGACCGCTTATTCTGGTAAATGAGGCAGTTTCCTCATTCAGACAGTTAGTGGCTCGGCCATGGCCATATGATCAAGGGCCAGTAGACGCAGGGGTCACTCTAGTGTACAAGGCATGGTTTAGACCACCAGTGAGATTAACAGTTCCCAAGATAGTGCTCCCACGTCAGAGGCCCAAAGGTAGGTCAGTAGGCAAAGGTCAGGGAGGTGTACCACCTCCTCAGCAGTCACCTCTAAGGGATTAGGCACAATAGGTAGCAGGAAAAGATGGGCAGCCCCAGGTGGGAGCACAACATCAGCCAGCAGCACAGCTAGTAGGACAGCCAACGGGGCAGCCAGATCCCCGTGATACATTGATTTAGTGGTTACAGGGTTAGGTACAGGTTCTGGCAACTGAGCAAGATGAGGCCCACCAGTAGGTTGTTATAGTCACAACTAAGAGAGATCAGACACGATCCAAGAGGGATCAGGAGATAGGCCAGCGGAGACAGTTAGAGAGTGTCGCCTCCACATGCCGAGGTTGATCAGTTGACATTCAGGAGTATAGAGAGGCCATCAGAGAGGCCGATTAATATTGGCAACACTACCGATAGGCCATACCATCAGCGAGTAGAGTGCCATATTTCTCCTAGCGGACAAGGAGGTGGCCAACCAAGGCTCACGATGAGAGACAGGATAGGGAGGGCAGCATCCAGAGGGGCTAGCCCTTTTTGATCACAGGACAGTTTGTTCCATTTTTGATATACAGGCTGTAGTATTTTGGTATTATTGTACCATGTATTCGATGTACACTTGATCTGATTTGTATCATAACAATATTTTTTGATGATATATATGAGATGATTCACCCTTTATGATATGTATGGTGCACATGTATGATATGTAGATGTAGAATATGTAAATGTATGATGCTATGAGATGTTTCTATTCTTATGCTTATAAAATGTGATGTATGGATGCATTTATTTTTGTATATTTTCCATGTTTTTTGGATGTAATGTATGTTAATGATGGTGTAATGATATGCAAATGGAAAGGGATGCAAATGATTGTGTATGATTCAATGATGTAATTATTTCTCAAGATGTTTAGAATAACAAATTTATATTATTCCTTACAATTATATGATGTAATGTGCTTTCGATGCTAATGATCTAGTGGATTTAGGATGTATGCATTGGCGATGTTTCAATTACTATTATGATATCCTATTAGTGTGGAAGGAATACAAAAGAATTTAGAATTAATGAATTAGTTAGGATGGTGATGGTGATTTGCATTGTTAGGAACTGGGATTTTAAAAGGGTCAATCGCGTTATGTTTGATAACACACATAGGTACGATGCATCAAGGTATAAAGGAATAGGATGGCATGATACCTAGTGTGATGGACTTTGACTCAACAATCAGATAAGGAGTATTCTTGTTCACACTTAGCATATATACTTCATTTAGGATATAGTTCAGACATTCTAAATATCTTGGGCCAAAACACAAGAAAGCAAGCTTTCCTATGTGGTCAACAAGATACCTAAAATATCCTCCCTACAAACCAAACAAAACATGCATGGCTAAGTTATTTTACAAGCGTATCCAACAAGCATAGCAGATAAAAAGATAATGATTGTTGCCCCATTCCTTTATCTCTAAACCCTGTTTTGTTTAGGCATCATCGAGAGGTCCTTGGAATGAGCACAAAATAAGATAAGTCAATAAAATATTAAGTAAAGTAAACCAAACAAGCTAATGTTCTTCGTACCGCTAGCCAAGGCTAAACTATTGTGGGGTACCTAATGCTTATGCCCATCATAGGAAAGCTTCATCCTAGGAAATGTTGTGATAAGGGTTTTGGTGAGGCTGATTTGGGTGATAAGCTATTGATACTCCAAGTTGGTCAACTTTCTTGCTTACTGACTTAGATATCTACGACTTTTGACAATTAGGTGTTCACTTTGGAACTTGCTAGACTTGCTTCTGACTGACTCATCAAATGGTGAAAGCGACGATTGATTTTATTATGAGAGATAAAACTCGTGGGTGAAAGCGAGATGAAATAGATGCACCATTTTGGATTTTTCAGATATTTTGAGGTTGTTTTTGGTATTTTGAGATGTTTTACAAATGTTTTTGGTATTTTCAAGATTTATGACGAACAAACTAACTTAAAGACCTATCCTAGGGGTCTCGGGATCTGATCCATAAATTAGCCTTGCCTATGTTATACACGCACAGACCATGTAGTTTGACTGACGACCAAATTGACTTAATGAAAAGATAGATGGGAAAATGAATTGCCAATGTGACAGATGCCTAAGGATTGACCTAAATGTAGACCAAATGAGAAAATGGATTGCCAATACAATAGATGCCTAAAGGAATGACCCTACTATCTCGAGGGATGATCAAAGATCAACCTTGCCTATGTTCAATCTTAGAGATGACGTAGTTCGACAAGGTGAAAGATTGACAAGACTCAATGATGAAATTTTGAAGATTTTTTGATATTTTGACATGTTTTTGGATTTTTTGAGTGATTTTGAGAAGATTACGAGAATATACATGAATCTGATCAGATGCATGTGGGAACATTCCCCCAACATGGTGTGATAGACTACTTTGATAAAGGTAGGATAAACTGGCCTTAGGAATATTCCAAGTATTACTATGGTGAGATATGATACAGACACCAACTCAAGCTATGGTATGGATGCGAGCGAATGGGTGTTTGGAGAATAAACAGAATGTGATGGAATGAATGAGTGAGTCATGTAGATCATGGTGGATAGAGAGTGCTTTATTTATGCTTGACGCATGTTTGCCAAGTTTTCATCAAGGTACTTTTCCAAAGCGTCACCGAAGTGGTTTTCACTAGAGGATGACTTTTTTCTTTACTTTTTCAATCCCTTTTCTGATTTATTTTTGGATTTTGGATTTTTGGATTTTTTTGTTGTCACCAAGATGCCTTTTTGCCAGGTTTTCATCAAGGTAACTATTTTTTCAAGACTTTTTTTGATTTTTTTATGTTTTTTCTGGTTCTATACCTTGCAAGATTTAGGCATAAAACTTTTTGAGGTGCGGACTATTCATGGGCTCTTGTGGAGGTTCGCCTTTTGGTGCCGACAACTGATATGCCCCTGATTTGTAGCTTGTAGTGAGGATGAAGGGTCCTAGTCAGTTAGGCTCAAATACCCAGTTAGGCTCAAACTTTCCTTTTGTATCTGTGTTGGACACATTCTTTTGATTCTCTTTTAGCACAAGGTCACTGAGTTGGAAGGTGTGTAGTCTGATCTTCTTGTTGTAGCTCCATTTCAGGCAGTTCTGGTAGACTTGTAGATAATTTAGGGCATCCATTCGCCATTCATCTAGTAACTCCATCTCATTTAGTCTTGTAACCCTGTATTCCTCATCCGTGATGAGGTTTTGCAATGATATCCTCAGTGACGAAAGCTCGATCTTGATTGGGACGATGGCTTATGATCCATAGACTAGAGAGAATGGAGTGGCACCTGTTGGCATGTGGATGCTGGTGCGGTATGCCCATAAGGTGAGATTTAGCTGCAGATGCCAGCCACGACCAGAGTCATTAACTATTTTCTTGAGGATTTTCATAATGATTTTATTTGTAGCTTTTGCTTGGCCATTTCCTTGTGGATAGTATGGAGTGGAAAAGTGATGTTTGATTTTGAATTTTTCACATAAATCACGGACATCCTGATTCTTGAAAGGTGTCCCATTATCAGAGATAATGGATTGGGGTACACCATATTGGCAAATGAGGTAGTTCAGGATGAACTTGGATATTTTATTTCCAGTGACGTAGGTCATGGGAATTGCTTCGACCCACTTTGTGAAATATTTAGTGGCGATGATAATGAACTTCTTGCCATTAGATGAGGTGGGTGAGATTTTTCCAATGAGATCGAGCCCCCACTGGGAAATGTGTTGGGGATAAGGAATCGGTTATGTCATCAAGATATGCATCTAAGACAACAGTGCCTTAGTGATTTCATTCAAAATCACACAAAAGACATAACCAACTGAACCATAAAGCGGAAGCAGGTACAGTTGTATCCCCCATTGATCCTATAGAAGAAACTAAATGCAACACAAATAATAGATTCAACATAAACAACAATCCATGAAAGACAAAACAATGAACACACAGATATACGTGGGAAAAACCCTTTCAGGTGAAAAACCCCACCTCCAAAAAATCCAACTCACTTGTATTATTCAGTAAAAAAATGGTTACAATGCAAACCAGAGCTATGCTCTTCAGGATATTACATCTTGTTCATCTAGAGAAAGAATACAGGCAACACAAAATAGAGAATCCACCCAGTTACAATGTTCTCATGACATACTATATAGATTCCCTTATGCTCCTCATAAATGACTGTCACAACCAGCCCCATGGCCAACCCAGGCTCTTGGCCTCACAGGTTCACATCTCAACTAATATGAGAGACTAAGTGTTCATAGTTCTAAACTAATCGGACACTCTCTCAGTCTCTCTCATTGTCAATGGCTCATCACCCACTCTAAGAACAACACACAAGATTAGTTAATCTCTTTCCATGGCCAACTTGTCCTACCCATCCCTGTCAGCAATGGTCAACTAGGATATTAACTATCCTACCTACTGACATCGACCATTCCCTGATAACGTGCACCAACCATTCAGATGCATCAAGCCACCCACTCATTAAACCGGGCCCAGACGCATCTGTCAACCAACCTTTAATACTGCAGCTCATTTGCAATCAGAAATAATACTCAGCAAATGGGATCTCAAAGATCTTACACGTGTTGCCAATGCATTTGTCTATCACTTCTGACAGAAACGGTCTAGCTTGGTCAACCAAGCTCCGAGCTCATACCGCGTTACCATAGCCCCAGTCGAACCACCTCACGGTATGGCAGTAAGCTATTCGAGCTCGCACCCTGACTCCACCGTGCTACCGCACCGAGCTCAAACACCTATCGTGGTATGGTGGTTAGCTCACCTGGTCTCACCTCGCCATCTATCGCACTACTGCAGCCCAGACCGACTCGCCTCACTGTATGGTGGTAAGCCATCCGAGCTCCCTCGAACTCTATCCCATGAGATCACCGAGCTCAACCATTCATTTCCTTCAACCAACCAGACATTGCCATCCTGCCACATGTCGTCTTGCCATTCACTGTCGCTCTCTGACACCGAGTCCAACTTGGTCAACCCAGACCCGAGCTCATTCGAGCTCCTACCGCGCTACCGCAACCCTGTTGGCCTTGCCTCGTGCTATGACAGTAAAGGGTCTAAGCTCGTCATCAAAATCCACCGCGCTACCGTAGGGCTTGGTTTTTCCCATCATAGTATGGCGGTAACCGCCAACCAAACCACTGGCAATCTTACCACGACCACCGTGGTTAGCTAGAACACTGGCCACGATACAGTGTTAACCACCAGCCAGGCTGTTGGTGTTCTTACCATGGCCACTTTGGTTAGCTAGAACGTTGGTTGCGGTACAACGGTAACCACCCAACCCGACCGTAGGCAGTCTCACCGCGCTACCATGGTGAGTGGACCCATAGCCTGCGGTATGGCAGTAACTGCCAAATCTAGACCAAAGAACATTATCGTGGGTACCATGGTGAGGAAGGAGATCGTGCATGGTAATGAGGTAACTTCCAAACCCTCCACCACAGTACTGCCAGAGCATGAAGGAATACTATCGCGGTATGGCAGTAAACACCATAAACATGAAAACTGCCAAGGCCAAAAAGGGGAAACATGCCAGAAAGCTAAGGCATAAATTCGAACAAAAAGGGCCAAGGTGTTACAATAGGATGTAATTCTTGAGTTGGTGCTTGAATGAGATATCCATGTTGTTGGCAGTGTAGACACCTTTTGACAAAGTCATGTGCCTCTCTTTCCATTGTCGGCCAATAGTATCCTGTTCTTAGCAACTTCTTAGCCAAGGTCATACCACTCGAATGTGAACCGCAAGTTCCATTGTGTACCTCAGTTAGAGAAGTCAAGGCCTCCTCAGGTTTGAAGCAATGTAGTAGGGTTTCGTCGACACTTCTACAAAAGAGGGTTTCTCTGAGGATGAAAAATCATGAGGACCTTTTGACAAAGGTTCGCTTTAGGTTTGGGGTAATGTCGGCTAGGAGGACTCCTAATCTTAGATAGATGTAGATGTCATGGTACCAAAGATCACCTAGACCAACGAGTTCACATGCATATTCCGATTCTGGTACCTCGAAAGTGGGTATGAGAAGCTGCTCTACTAGGAATTCATGTTTCGAGACGTTGCGAGGGATATCTAGCAAGGATCTGATTGTTTCCATTGCATCTACTACTCTATTGTTTACCCTCGGTATTTTCTCAAAAGTGATGTTGATGAATGATTCCTTGAGGCTTTATACCACATTTTTTAATGGTGCAAGCTTATCATCTTTGGTTTGGTATTCACCGTTGACTTGGTTAATGATAAACTGTGAGTCTCCGTAGACCTTTGATGCCATGATTCGCCACTGTGCTACAATCTTGAGACCTATGGTTAAAGCCTCATACTCTATAATGTTGTTTGTACAGGGGAATTCCAACTTTTAAGATCTTGGTATACAATCCCCTTGTGGGGTGATAAATAATACACTGGCTCCTAATCCATGTTGCGTGTGGGAGCCATCAAAGTATAGTTTCCAGTGGTCGGCTACATTGATATTAAAAATGGATTCATCTGGAAACTCTGATATGAGTGGGTTGTCTGTGTAGATGGGAGCTTCTACTAGCTGGTCCGCAATAAATTTTCCTCTTATCGCCTTTTGCTCGACATACTCAATGTCGTGTTCAGATAATATCATCACCCATTTAGCCATTCTTCATGTAAGCATTGCTTTTGACAAATAGATATTTTAGAGGGTCTATCTTGGCAATTAGCTTAATTTGATGAGCTAGCATATAGTGTCTAATCTTCTAGGCTGCAAATACCAGTGCCAGGCAAGCCTTTTCTATTGATGTATAATTGAGCTCATTCCCTACCATTGCTTTGTTGATATAGTAAATCGCCTGCTCGGTTCACTTTTCATCATGTTGGACTAAAAAGGCACCAAGGGCGACTGTCGTTGCTGGAATGTATAGAATCAATGGTTTACCTACAATTGGTGGCATCAACATAGGTGATGTAAGTAGATATTCTTTGATTTTTTTGAATGCTTGTTCGTACTTGTCATCCCACCTAAATGCTACTCCCTTATGGAGCAAATGTGAATAGGCGATTTCTTTATCTGCTAGTTGTGCTATGAATCTCTAGATGGACTAGAGTCTACCTTGTAATCCTTTGAGTTTCTTTAGTGTTTTGGGTGCTTCCATATCAAGGATTTATTTTACCTTTGCAGGATCCACTTCTATCCCTCTCATTGAAACTATGTACCCCAACAACTTTCATGATTGTACCCCAAAGACATATTTCTTTGGGTTGAGTCTAACCTTGTATTGTTCTAGCCTATCAAAGATTGCACTTAAAGTCGCTATGTGGTCCTATCTTTTCTTTGATTTGGCCAATATTTCATCCACATAGTCTTCAATATTTTTGTGGATAATGTCATGGATCTTTGGTATGTAGCTCTTGCATTCTTTAGCCCAAATGGCATCACATTCCAGCAATAAGTGCCCCAAGGACATGTAAAGGCTGTTTTATGTTGGTCTTCCTTTGCTATCATTATCTAATTGTATCCTGAGAAGCCATCCATTAGGGACAACATCTCATGTCCAACTGTCATGTCCACTATCATATCAATGTTGAGTAGTGAAAAATCATCCTTAGGACATGCTTTGTTTAAATCTCTAAATTTCATGCAGATGCAGATGCCCCCATTCGGTTTTGAGACTAGCACAAGATTAGATACCCATTCTAGATAGTCAATTAGTCATATGAAGCCAAATTATAAGATTTTATGTAATTCTATCTTCACGAGAAAAGTTATCTGTGGGTGCATTTTTATTAACTTCTGTCTAACTGGCTTTGCTTCGGGGTAAACGACCAAATGATGAATTACTACTTCAAGATCTAAACCTGGCATGTCAGCATAGTTCCATGTGAATTTTACCTTTCTTTCTTTTAGGAATGCTGCCAACAGTTCTTGTTCCTCTATTTGAAGTGTTTGAGCATAGAATGTGATTTTTGGTTCTGTTTTTGTTCCCAAGTTGACAGGGTTGCACTCCTCTGCCAGGACTGCTGATTTCTCTTAATGTAGAGCTTTAGGTGGGAGATTTAATCCTTCATCCTATGATACCTCAAAGAGGTTTTCACCATTGGATGCATCCTTCATTTTTATTATTTTGTGGTTAGAGAGTGCCACAGTGTGGTTTTCACTCAATAACCCCGAGGTTATTCTTGATATTTTCCTTTTGCGACTGAAGGATTCAATCATCTCCCCATAATATGCTTGGGTGTTCAATGTGATGTTAAATCCTACCTTATGATCCCCACATGGAACCTTATCCCTTAGTCCCATGAATTCTAAGAGTGCCTCATCATTTTTCGAATGAGTCAAGAATTGGTGGTCCTCGTTGATTGTGATTGATGAGTTACGGGTGTACTAGGGTAATTCGGTGGGTTTTTTGGTTTGACTCAGTTGTGGAGGCACTAATCATTAATAGGGTGAAATCTTCAAAAATTCTAGGGAGATCTGCTATGGTATCATCATCATCACTACTAGCACAAACATTGGTGATGTCAAAAGTGAAGTTATCAAGTGGGATACCTAGGCATATAGGTGGTATAGGAGTGGTTGTTGTTACCTGAGAAGAAGACCTGACTACCCTTCTAGGATTACCTCTGCCACATACGGTTATAATTGGAGGAGTATACCCAAGGCCAAGGTTCTGCATTCTTCTTTCTACAATGATGTGCTCCACCTGTCCATCACTATTTCTTGAAAGGCTTTTGTTTTTGTTATAGCCCATACCAAACATAATTTTCCCTCCTTCTAGTGCCAAAATGTGAACCTCTAAACCTACAAATGCACAAGAGAAACAAAACACATTAGTTGTTAGATCATATGCATGCAAACAAGTGTGAGATATTCCCCATAAAATCCATCTATTCAAACTAAACTAGGAAATGAACACAATAAACTTAAAATAAAAGAGATTCAATCCTAATTAAGCTAATAGCATGATGATCTTATGGGGGAATTGGTGTCAATGAAGTGTTGCAATTGGCCCTTTCCCAATTCCTAAGTAGCAATGGTATGTGATGGAGAAATGGTCAAATCTCCAAAGAGATTTGAGCATAGCCTTGTTACAAATCTTGAAATATGATCAATGGTTGCTTGAAATGGGAAAAATTGGCTCTCAATGTGAAGAGAGTAACTTTTCATATGATTGTAGATGATGATGGATTTGAGTATAGTAAGTTTACTCAAATTGTGGATGATTGAATGAGAGGGAGAGTTTGTCATTTATAGATTCCAATCTTGGAAGAATGAGTGAGAATAAGCAATGTGGGATAAAATATAATCCAATGGCATTGTGCCACTTGTCCACATGTGATTGGATGAGGAATGAGCACATTTTGGCCAATGTGCATGATAAATGCATAAATTTGAATTTTGAAATGTTGAAATGACAAGGTGGATGAGAATTCAAATGGAGTTATGACCACTTGGCTCAATGCAAAGGACATGTAATAGGTCTTAAATGCCTTGTTGGAAGGACCAAGTCCACTTGGCCTTTTTGAATTCAAATGAGGGAATATTCCCTTTTGATACTTTGTGAGGGAAAATAGGTGAATAAATAAATCAAAGTATTTGATTTATTGTGCAAGTTGCATTCTCTAGAGAATTTTAATGAAATGGATTAACTTAATCATGGTTTTGATTAAATTAATAAAAAATTAGGTGGTGTGACAATCTAGACTTGGATTTATGAATTGATTTAAGTCAAGAATTGAGAGGAAATGATTTATTAAATAAATAATTTGATTTATTTAATCAAGAAGGAACATGTTAGATTAAATCAAATAAGGTTTAATTTATTAAAATTTAATAAGAGGACTTTAGAGAATTTAATCAAATAGATATGTAAGGTTAATTAAATTAAATTGATTAATTTAATCAGAGGAGGTGATGGACTTAATCAGATAAATAATGATTCATTAGATTAAGGGATAGAATTACTATGAAATTCTAAGAGTGTGCTTATGGAGGAAATGATGTTATTGATTAAGATCAAGCATGCCGAAACGAAACTATATATTTTCCATGTCTACAATAATTAATTATAATTTTTTTATGACAATTTTTTTAAAATATAAAGACTCATATGTCTGACCATCTTAACTTGGTCAAAACGTCATGAAATTCAATTTTTTATTTTTTAATCTTATAGTATGTGAAGCATAGAATGTGATGCATGTTTTGGATTCAAAAAATATGATACCGTTTGAAAGCTATAGATGTTTTTCAATCAGCCAAAAAATTATCACTTTAGTCGTAAGTCAATAGAAAATGAATAATAATTATTTATTAAATTCAGAGTAAAGCTTAATTCATATTGGTGGAAAGCTGAGAATATGCTTGAAAAACCCTTTTTGTTTCATCAATTTTGGGTTAAAAAAAGTCGTCAGCCACATACCCATCATATTGCCACTTTTTGGCCCATCATGATCCTACACATACCCTCTTGACATAACTATGCCAAGGAGGGTTTGAGGTAACATACCCTGCACTGTCTTTAAAGCCTCTAAATAAGCAATATAGAATTGAGATTTTCCCATCATGGAGATTTAAATAGATCTAAAAGGTTCATGCATGACATAGATTATAGAAAAAAACTACCCACATGTATTCTTCCAACTTCCTCTTTTCTTATCACACCTTTACCTCTCTACAACTTTAAATGGTTACCCAACCGTCGAGAGATAATAAGTACACTCTGCACTGGGGTGTTTAACAGTCACCAAAGAATTACTAAATTTTCCATTTTAATTATCTACACATAAAATTCCCTCTCAAATATTAATAACGTGTGTTCTACATTTTATGAACTAGTTCATTTTTTAATGTCGAAGATAATGCTATTGTGCCTTCTACAATATATGAAGTAAAGAATTTTTAAACTTCTAAACATCTATACTTTGGCTCTGTTGAGTAAATTTTATATGGATAGAATATACCATCCCTATAACTATGGCTTCACACCCTTAAATCCCTCATGAACGGTCTTATGGGCTCTAGGCCAATGGATTCTCCCCCCTAGATGTAACATTTTTTTTTTGTATTTGTGTATGCCCCACCTCCTAAAGCTTCATGTGTAGTTTTTCTTGTTCTCATCCCATAGTTGCCACTATTTTTTCTAAACAAAGAATCAATTACAATAGATAGTTACTTACTGCCTTGACATCCCAAGAGCCATGATTACATGCAAGATTAATTTAAGTTACCAAAAGATTCACTTTCATTGCATTAAGTTGCGGCCCATCATGCTTATTATTGGCTATTTTAAACATTCAGAATGCTAGAAAAATAATTTAATATGCTCCTCTAAGAGAGTCAAGCAAGACATGATTCCCATTAGCATATTTAAACATTAGAACTTTGACATAAATATACATACCTTTAACCTAATAAGCTTCTCTTTATTGATTCAATCCCAAGAATTACATGGGCTCTTTTTTTTTTAATTAAAGGTTAATCCAAAAAAAAATCCCATAGCTAGTGATGGTTTGAAATCATTTGAAAACTATTAAAACTTGTTGAAATATCTAATCTTGAGCATCAATGGGTAAATTCATTTAATGCACAATCAAAAGTGATCTATTGGGATCCTCCACCCTTTTTCTATGTCTGAAAACCCTGCTGACTAGTTAATGTTTTTGGCAGAAAATTAATTCTGGTAGGTGATTTTGAAATTGAGCGACAGTTTTTTGGAAAAGGGAAAGAAAGACAAAAATATAATAGAATGTTTTTTCTATTAGATAGAAGATAGAAGATTAAAAAATAACATAAGGAAGAATTTTCAAGATAATATAACAAAAGAAAGGGAATATTTATGAGAACCTATAGCAATAGAAGATTTTGATAGAGACCAATGCTCTAGAATATCTCCAACACGCAGTAAGACACAGTTAGATCTAGTGTGCTAGAATATGTGCAATTTTTGTATGAAGGAAATACATAGCCTTAGCTCTAATTTTTCCATGTAAATAGATTTTTTAGTGTAATATTTTTATGTAGTTGAATGAAACATAAAATATTCTACCTCCTTTTCTTGTTGTCCTCTTTCTTTGGTCTATGTTTTCATCTTTTCACACTTTAGTTGGGATCTCTTCCCAACAGATTGGTATCAGAGCCCTAAGTTTTCTAGGAATTAATTTTTTAAAGATCTAGCTCTAGTCCTAGGTGTGCAACAACAAAACCCTACCTTCTGCATATTTAGGAAAGCCCTAGATTTTTTCTAGGTATTTGTATTTTCCCCCATTTAGAAAAATGGTTGGAGGAGACAGTAGTAGTTTGCAGTAACCACCTATGTTTGATGGTTAAAATTATGACATTTGGGCAAAGAAAATGAAAACCATTTTAGTTGAAAATGATTTGTGGGAGTTAGTAGAAAAATGGGTTCATAGATGTGACTGACCCAAATTCATTTACAAAATTAACCAATCCTCAAAAGAATCAATTGAAGGAGACAAGGAAAAATGATGCTAAAGCCCTCAGTTTGATTGAGGTAGCCTTGAAAAAGGCTATTTTTTCTCGAATAGAAAAAAATAGTTATGTAGAACAAGCATGGTAAATACTTTAAAATAGTTACAAGGGAAATCACAAGGTGAGCCTAGTTCAAATCCATATGTTAGAGACAAATTTTGAGACCCTGCAGAAGAAGGATAGTGAGTCCATTTAAGATTTTCATACAAAGGTCTCCACCTTGATTAACCAGTTGAGGATAAATGGAGAGTCAGTGGAAGAGTAGAGGATTATAGAGAAAATACTAAGAAGCTTACCCTCTATATTTGACCTAGTGGTTATTGCCATAGAAGATCTCGAGGACCTCTCAAGGATGACAATTGATGAGTTAATGGGTTCACTTAAAACCCATGAGTAGTGGCTAAATAGATCCACTCCTTCCCTAGAACAAGTCTTCAAAGCACAAGGAAATGTGAGAGGTAGGGGAAGACGAATAAATGGAAGAGGGAGAGGTAAAATGGGAAAAGGTATAAGAAACTCTAAAAGAGGAGGCTCAAACAGTCAAGAAGATGCAAACACCTCCCAATCAGACTTCCAAAACACAAAGAAGAATGCCATCTCAAATCAAAGGAATGATAAGAGAAATTTGTAGTGTTACTACTGTCACAAGTATGGTCACTATGCAAGTGAATGCAGGAAGAAACACCATGACCATGGGAGTAAAAATGAAAATGTGGCAAATGACAACAAGGATGAAAATGAAGAACAATCACAAGTGTTTATTACATGTAATCTTGCAGAACAAGGTAGTACTAAATTTTGGTATTTGGACAATAGTTGTAGCAACCACATGAGTGGTAACAAAAAATATTTTCCTCCATATAAAACAACATTAGTTCTGAAATCAAAATGGGGAACAATGAGAAGGTTCTAGTCATGTGCAAGGGCATAGTGTGCATACAAACCAAGCATGGTGAAGAAATAAAAATCCATGACATCTTTTATGCCCCAAGCATGAAACACAATCTCTTGAAAATTGGATATATAGTACAAAATGCTTATAGAGTGATAATGGAGAAAGTGGAATCCATCATCTATGATAAGGATGAAAGAAAGAAAGTTATGGCAGTGGTTCAAATGACAAAGAATCAGATGTTTCCCATCAAAATGAAAATACCAATATAGTCAACAGGCCTACAACAGTCAACCTTCAAAATAGTCATTCAAGACCCATACAAACTTTTGCATTTGAGTTATGGGCATCTAAGCTATTCTAGTTTAAGTCTTTTAGCTAAAAAAGGAATGGTTAGGGGCCTACTATAAATTGTAGAGCCCGATGGAAATTTTGAATCATTCATCCTAGGTAAAAAACATAGGAAACCCTTTCAATCAGGGCATTCTAGGAGAGCAAGAGAACCATTAGAGATATTGCATTCAGATTTGATTGCTCCCATGAAGACCCCAACTCTAGGTGGAAATGTTTATTTCATGACACTCATAGATGACTATAGTAGAAAAATATGGGTTTATATTTTTTTAAACAAATAAAAAGAATTTGAGAAGTTCAAGGAGTTTAAGGCCTTGGTTGAGAAGAAAAGAGGCCATTATATGAAATTCCTTAGAATGGATAGAGGGGCAGAGTATATCTCTCAAGAGATTATGAACTTTTTCAAGTCTCAAGGAATTCAGAGACAACTCATAGCCCAATATAATCCATAACAAAATGGAGATGGAAGCAATTATGTTAGAGGTAAAAGGTTTGTCTAATGAATATTGGGGTGATTATATAGCAACAATAGTCTACATTTTGAATAGGTGCCCCACAAAGGCCATTCATGATAGTATTCCACAAGAAGTGTGGACAAAATGTAAATGGAGTTTTGAGAATTTGAGAATATTTTGATGTGTGCCATATGCAATCATGCCAAAAGAGAAAATGTAGAAATTTGATGATAAAGGTGAAAAATGCATTTTCATAGGCTACAATGAAGAATCCAAAGCCTACAAATTATACAATCCCATCACCAAGAAAGTGATGATCATCATGGATGTTGAATTCATTAAAAATGATGTCATGGGATGGAACAGTGGACAATAACACAGGCATTTCTATCTCAATACCCTTTGAGGATGAAGAAGCTTCAAAAGGCAGGTGCCTCAAAACCTTAAATCAAGGTAACAACTCAAAAAATAATAGCAGCAGCTCTGAAAAATTTCAACATAATAGTTGCTTTGAAACATTTCAGTAAGGAAGTTGCACCAAAACCTTACATCAATAGTTTTCTTCATTATTCCAGCAACCAAGAAGCTCTATAAATTGTAAACCTACATGTGCATCATTGATGCCATGAAAGACTAGAAGCATGGGGGAAATTTTTGACAACACAAGGTATGAAAATTTTGATGAGAATTTAGATTTTTCTTTTTCTTCTCATAGTGATACAATGTAATTTGAAGAATCTGTGAAAGAAGAAAACCGGTGTAAGGCCGTGGATGAAGAGTTGGATGCTATAGTGAGAAACAAGACATGGGAACTCATGGATTTACCCAAAGGGAAGTCAAACATTGGAGTTAATTGGGTATATAAGACCAAATGCACTATTGATGGTAAGGTTGAGAGGAATAAAGCAACACTAGTTGTTAAGGGAAAAAAAAATAGCCTGAAAGAGACTATGATGAGACATTTGCACCAGTTACTAGGATGGAAATAGGGTGGGTAGTCCTAGAAATTGTATCCCAACACAAATGGAAAGTATTCCAAAAGGATGTAAAGTCAGCCTTTTTGAATGGAGTGTTGAAAGGAGAGGTGTATGTGGAGAAGCCACTTGGTTATGAAGTCCCAGGGAAAGAAGACAAAGTCTACAAGCTCTGGAAATCACTATATGGGTTGAAGCAAGCACCACGAACATGGTACAATATAATTGATGTGTACCTTCTGAGAAATGGCTTTAGAAAAAGTGGTAGTGAGACCACACTCTACATCAAGGCAGCCAATTGTGAGATTATTATTATTATTTTGTATGTAGATGATTTAATTTTCATACAAAATAGTAAATATTTTAATTGTTTATTTCAAAGAGGAAATGAAAAATGAGTTTGAAATGACAAACCTAGATTTTTCTAAAATATTTCCTAGGCATAGAGGTCAAACAAATAGATCATGGCATCTTTATTTTACAAAAAAATATTCTAAGAAAATCTTGAAGAAATTTAGAATTTTGGACAACAAACCAACCCCAACCCCAACAACTATAGGTCTAAAATTAAACAAAGAGGACAACAACAATGATTTTAAACCACCCTCTACAAGAGTATGGTTGGAAGCCTCATGTATTTGATAGAAATAAGACCTGACTTGGTGTACATTATAACCCTGATTTCTAGGTTCATGGAGCAACCTAAGGATGCACACTAGCAAGAAGGAAAAATAATTCTAAGGGATGTCAATGGCATGAAAGGCTATGGCATTATGTATACCGCCTCTAATGAGTTTTAGATGGCTGGGTACATAGATAGTGATTGGGAAGGGAAAATAGATGTCAAGAAGAGAACATTAGGGTATGCATTCCACGTGGGTTCATAAGCAATATTATGGCCATCAAAGAGGCAACCCATATTTTCTCTCTCCATAGTTGAAGTAAAGTACATTGCAGAAAATGTAACAACATGCCAAGATATTTGGCTTAGAAGAATCCTTTCAGATTTGAATGAGCAGCAAGAAGATGGTACAACCATATTTTTTGACAACGTGTCTTTTATTTCCTTGACTAAGAATCCCACATTTCATGGATGAAGCAAGCATATTGAAATCCGCTACCATTTCATAAGGGAGTTGGCGGAGCATGGAGAGATTGAACTTCAGTACTACATATCTAAGAAGAAACTCGCTAAAATTTTCACAAAGGAACTGTCAAAAGAATCCTTTGAACACCTAAGAGATAGGCTTGGTATGAAGGAATACGTCGATAATTTTGTTCTGGAACACTCAAAAAAGCACTGATGTGTCAAAAATTTGGTTTTAGAAAACTCAGAAAAGTGTTGATGCGTTAGAACTTTTATTCTGGAAAAATTAAAAAAGCATCAACGCATCGAAACTTTGGTTTTGGAAAACACAGAAAAGCGTTGATGTGTTGGAACTTTAGTTATGGAAAACTCAAAAAAGTATCAATGCACCAAAACTTCATTGAACAGATGCAAATAGGATTGCTCTAGAAATTTTGTGCTGAAACTTTTGAATAGTGATGAAAAATAGAAAGGCTCAAGATTAAGGGGGGACGTTGGAATATCTAATCTTGAGTAGCAATGAGTAAATTCATTTAATGCATAGTTAGAAGTGGTCCAATGGGATCCTCCACCCTTTTCCATGTCTGAAAAACCTACTGAATAGTTAATTTTTTTAGCAGAATAGAATAGAATGTTTTTTCATTTTGATACAAGATAGGAGAGTGTAATAGAAGACGAGTAATTTTTAGGAGAACATAACAAAAGAAGGGAATGCTCAGGAGAACCTACAATAGTAGAATACTTTGATAGAGAGTATTTCTCTAGTGCTCCAACATATCTCAAGCACATAGCATCAGACAATTAGCTTTAGTGTGCTAGAATATGCACAATTTTTGTATGAAGGAAATACAATGCCTTAGCTCTAATTTTTGTATGTAAACAATTTTTAAGTGTAATATATTTTGTGTAGTTGAATGAAAAAAATTTATTTTCCTCCTTGTCTTGTTGTCTTCTTTCTTTGTTCTATTTTTTCATCTTTTCCCAATTTAGTTGGGATCCCTTCCAAAACAAACTTTTGCCCCCTTCAAATCTATCAAACTCCTTAATTTAGAGTTGAGAAAATTGAATATAATAAACCCTAATCCATGACAAGAGTCAAGTCAAGGAATAATCCCATGACTTTTCTAAAATTTTCCATATGTTTGAAAGCTAATAACATCACTATTACCATGTATAGGATGCTCGTGGCCTATTATGGCTTAAAATGCATTTGATACATTGGAAACATGTCACCTCAAAGATCAAATATGCTCCTCTTTGCTAGAGTTGAAAAATTAATATTTCATGCTTCTCCTTAAAGGGTTTGAATCAAAATGATAAGCCCACAGATAATTAACCCGCTTCAATTTATCTTGGAGTATATATATATTCAAGTGTTAGATATTTAAGATTAAGAATAATAACATTGTTATGCAAAATTTTTGATGTTATTCATCACGATGATATATTAATGAGATATCCACCAAAACACAACTAAATATCATGACACAACTATCCAAGGTTGACATAACTCCAAGCATGCTAATGATACCCTAGACACTTTGGCCATAGTTTTACAAAATTAATGCCTGACCATAGCTAAGCTAAAATGACATTTTTTTTAGGTTTCATAACTTCACCCTTCTCCTAGGTGATACTTCCCCTCTTTCTCTTTGATGTGTTTGCATCACTCTTGTAGTATCACTCAAGAACAATAGGAAATTAGCCTAGAAAACATTATAGCATGATCATATAATTTCATTTACAAAATAAATAAATCATTTCGTTATATTTCATCATATTTATGACATCAAATAACTATCATCATTCCATAGAATTGTAAAACATAACATTGCATAATTCCATAATAATATATAATTTTGAAGGTTTTCATAATCTTATGATTCATTAAAATTTTTACCATAAAGTGAAAAGTAATTTTAGGAATCTAGGGTGGGGTGTAACCTACCTTCCCCCTTAAGAATCATCATCCTTGATGATGTAAGTTATCATAACATATAAAAAAGTAAAAGAAAATGTCTTAATTTATAATTTCAAATTCAAAGAGGAGATTAAGAATTCTCTTTCTTAATCTTATTATTATTTTCACTCATAGTTCTGCCCTAGGAAATATAGTCCTACAATACCTTTCCCTAAGAGACCTTCCTATTAATATATTGATGGAGCTTGTGTGATTTGAGTATTCTTTCTCTTTCTAAGAAATGTCTCAGTATGATCTTAACATCAACAAAGGTTTTCTACCTAACATTGGATCTCGTTAACCTTTTCTTGATGAACCTAATTTATTCTTCTATTTTAGATTGCATTTATGGACCAAGGCTAATCCTATTTTCTAGCTTTCCCAACTCATAAGAATTTGACACTTCCTTCTATGCAATGCTTGAAAAACACTCATTTTAAATTAGAGAATGTTATAATTTATCATGCACAAACTTAATAATTATAAGATAATCCTTCCACTAGTTTTATTGACCCAAGAACACACAATAGGTTTCCCCCTAATGCCCGATTTACTATCTCAATTTGACTACTTGTCTCTAGGGAATATTTTGATCTTATGTTCAACCAAATTCCAAGTGAGGTGAAAACGTTTTTCCATATCTTGGATTTATATTAGTGTCCCTATCTAAGATAATCTTCTTAGGAACACCATGTAATCAAATACTACTTTAGATAGATTTTCAGTTATGGTTGGTGCCCCCCCTATCATTATTTTTTTTCCAATATGAAATTAGCTACATTAGTGAGCTTATCTACCACTACCAATATTTTTTTTGTGCTTGTCCATCACTTCCAAAATAATATTATTCCAAAAACATGACATATGAAGATCAAAACTATACAAATTATCTACCACTTCCTTTTTGGAATTTCATGAGAATATAAAAGTCTTGTCGGGTGATGACATACTATCTTCACCCTCTAGAATTTTGGACAACTTGCTACATAATTTTAAACATATCTCTCTATTTCATTCTAGAACATAATGGTTTCACATCAATCAATCATTTTTCACTCCATATTTTCTTGAATATGGAACCAATTAAGCTTCTTATCACACCTTATTCCTTAACTCCTCTAAGTCTGGTACTTAGGTTCTTCCTCATATTCTTAGGGAGTTCATTTGAGTTAAAAGAAACATATTACTTGGAATTTCATCACACTTTATTCTTGAAAATATAATAAATATCATCGAGGAGATATGTCCCCTTTGAAACTTGGGCACCCACAACTTGGTTTTTCTTTCCCTTTTAAATAATTAATTTCAAATCCATAGTTCAATTTCAGCTCAATCCATTTCCACTTACGAGTATTTAAATTAGTGAAATAATAGTTCTTGTATACCATGTTGGTTTGTTAATATATCCAAAATATGTCTAAATAATTAATGCATACATAGTCACCAAGTTGTAAATAAGCATCATGCCTACGTTTTCTCAATGTATCAAAGGTAACTATAACTTGATTTTCCAAATCGAGAACTCATAGAATTGGTGTCATAAAATTACTTCACTCTCATTTGGTCAAAGGCCTCTGAATTTTTTCATGGCCATTCAAATATTTTACTAATAGCTCATATAGCTTATCCCTCAACTAGACAACAACTTTTTTATGGTTATAAGAAACTTTATTTATAAGTTTTTGATTCGAGGACCATATTTTTTGGAGAAGTCAAAAGTTTTCTCAATTTGGAAATACATCAATTTTTTTTTTTTGAATAGAGTACATATTTGTATTTTCTTTTCTTGATCTACATACTTCTCTTCTTCCCCTCCTTGGTTTTTGAGACTTAATAAACATTGAATTTCCTTAAAGTTGAATTCATGGTATTCTTCTATTTTCTATAAATTGATCGAAATAATTTAACATTTTTCTTGTTTGGCTTTCTAAAATTGAATGACTATTGCTTGTCATATCTTACCCTCCTTGGTATATCTTGCAAAAAAAAAATTTCAAGGTTATTTAAGTACTCTTCTAATTTGAAAATATAGTCTCTTACATATCTGATTTACCCTTGGAATGTCTTCAAATGATCTTTAAGGACTAATACAAATTTACTTTCATCTGTCAAACTTAGGAAGTTTAATCTAAACTTTAGCCAAACATTGATCCACCTAAGCTCTTGTTTGGTTGACCTGCTTAACTGTCCAAGTTTCTTCCTTGCAACCATCTCTTCTAAATAATGTCCATCCAAAAATTCTTGGTGATTTGATTCTCTTCATAATCTTAGACACTTCTAGTGTTATTTAGTTTATTTTCTCGTATTTAAGTCTTAACTCCAAATTGATCATGCCCATTTTGGTTGGTGAGATCATATCATTTTTCATCTTTTCCTTCATGAGTTTCTTCTTTTTCTAACCCATTTTGGTATCTAACCCTTACTCTAACGTACCAACTCTCATTCTTGATTTCAATTATTATTGCTAGATTTTATTCTAGTTTTAAATCAGGATTGTACCTGAAGGTTATCCTACCTACTAGATACCTCCCAAGTTGGTTTTTTTTTGCAATATGTTGAATTTTATACTTCTAAAGTTTTTCATTTATGAAACAATAATTTTCTCCAATTTAGCATTTGCATCGATTGACACAACCATATTCCTTGCTCAGGTGCATTAATTTAGTAATCCAAGGGCATCTCTCTATGATTTTTTGGCTTAATATTTTTAATCTCCAGGGATGATCCTTTCTCATTCTCAAAGTTGGACAAGTTTCAAGAATTTGACTTTCTTACTATTTTCCTTGTTCTTATTTTCCCTCTCATCCTGTTATAAGCAGTCCCCCAACCATGGGCTTAAGCGGTCCCCCAAACACCTTCCTAACTGGAAGTGGTCCTACCCTTCAATGAAGGGATTAGTCAAGAACCCTCTTAAATATTCCATCTAAGCTCTGGTGTTGTTCCCTACTTAACTAATACCATCACACAACTATGAATACCCTCCAATTATGTATGACATCTCTGACTAGCTAAGTATTCGGGTCACAATGAATTGATAAGTGCATGCAAATACAAATGCACTCACTATGGCCATAGTATTTGTATCATAGATACAATCTCTACTAAAAGTGAATTAGTTTGTTCATCCAAACTACTCGACTTGGAATACCTTTCCTAACCTAGGGTATACTCACTACAACAAATCCTTGTGATTAGCTCCCTTTTTTTCTACCACCCATTGTTTTCATGTATTTGTCTCTAGTTTTTTGAAAAAATCGACACTATTTATTAGGATGATGCCATTTTTGGTGTTTTTTTCATCGATTAGAAAAAGTAGGTGCTAAATTAGGTGCTAATTAGTGCCTAATTTAGTGTCATATTTAGCACTGAATTTAGCCTCGGATTTAGCACCAAATTTAACACCGAATTTAGCACCAGATTTAGCACTGGATTTAGCACTAGATTTAACACTAGATTTATCTCCTAATTTAGTACCTAATTGTTCTGATCTAGCAAGGATTAAGGGTTAAGGGATTTAGGGTGTTAGAACAAAAAATCCTTCCCCAATATTCATTGGCCTTCAATTTCTTGCCTAAATTTCACTTACATCAAAAGATCCCTCAACCCTCAACCCTCAACCCTCAACCTTAAACCTTAAACCCTCAACCCTTATACCCTCTACCCTATACATTGGACCCTCAACCCTAATCCTTCAACCATATACCCTCAAACCTATACCCTAAATACTCTACCCTCAACCCTTAACTATCAACCCTAAAACCTTAAACCCTAAACCCTAAACCCTTAAACCTTCTACCCTCTACTATAAAACCTAATCCCTCAACCCTATACCCTCAACCGAACACCCTAAACCATCAACCCTATAGGTACTCAACTCTATACCCTCAATTCTCAACCCTCTACTATATACATTGGATCCTTAACCCTCATATATCTTTGTCCCTCCCTCCTTTTGTCTCCTTCTCTCTATATCACTTCTCCCTCCATATCTCTCTCCATCCCTCCCTCCCTCTATACCATAATCCCTCAAACCAAAACCATCAACCCTTAAACCCTTAACACTCAACCCTAAACCCTAAACCCTCAACCCTCAACCCTCAACCCTCAACCCTCATCCCTTAAACCCTAAACCCTTAAACCAGCCTCTACCCTCTACCCTCTACCCTCAACCCTTAAACCCGTAAACCCAAGTAAAGTCTCTAACCTAATCCCTCAACCCTCAACACTTAATTCCTCAGCCCTCTACTCTATACCCTCATCCCTCAACCCTTAAACCCTAATCCTTCAACTCCTATACCTTCTACTCTATACATTGGACCCTTAACCCTAATCCTTCAATCATATACTATCAAACCTATACCCTAAACACTCTACCCTCAATTCTCAACCCTCATATATCTCTATCTCTCTCTCCTCTTCTAGTCACATTCTCTTTATTTCAATTCTCCCTCCATCTCTCACTCCATCTATCCCTCCCTCTCTACCCTGATCCCTCAACCCTAAACCCTAAACCCCTAAACCCCTAAACACACAACCCTAAACCCTAAACTCTCAACTATTATCCCTTAAACCCTTAAATCAGCCTCTACCCTCCACCCTCTACCCTCTATCCTCTACCCTCTACCCTCAACCCTCAAACCTCAACCCTCAAACATTAAACCTTAAACCCTTAAACCAAAGTAAACTCTCTATCTTAATCCCTCAACCCTCAACCCTCAACCCTCAACCCATATACCCTCTACCCTATATATTTGACCCTCAACCCTATACCCTTGGTGTGACTGTAAGGGCATAAAATTTCAACTATATCGCTTTTGTACATTTTATGGCAAAATACACCTCATTTGTACATTCAATCATCTACAAATTTTCCCATGTTCAATATTTTTGAGTAAAGGATAAAAAATTGTTTTCGAAGGATAATATGAAGATAATAGTATGATCTTAAATTTCAGAATTAATAGCATTTGAATAAAATGGCATTTTTATCTTCTTTTTAATTAAAATTTTTAATATTTAATTTGTAAATATTATAAAATAAATAAATAATAATTAAATTTATATGTTGAATATTAATCATTATTTATAATTTATTTCTCACAATAATAATATGAATGGTTTGGAAGAAATGCAAGAGGAATATTTATTTCAATTAAAAAAAAATCTTAGGGTGCAAGGAATCTAATGTAATGTCGCAATCACAATCACAATCACACAATTTTTTTAATTATAACAATTAAAATCACAATTTAATGATTAAATTATATATTTAATTCATATTCATTTTAGTTTTGTTTAAATAAATATTTTTCTATATACATTTTAAAATTAAAATTAATAATTGTTAGAGATATTTTTCATATTTTTATTTTATATAAAATAACATCAATAGTTTTTAATTATTAATTGAACACACAAATTAATAAATTTAATAGATAATAGTAATTTTTTATTATAAAATATATGTATTTTATTTTCTAAATTTGTTTGAATATTAAAAGATTCAATGATTAAACATATACACTGTAGGAGTTGAGAAAATACAACTTCACAAACCCCGAAGATCACCTGCATGCAAATAACCTGTCACAAAAGAAGAAATGGAGACAAACAAGCAAGGGGTCTCTAAAAACTGAAAATGTATATATCAAAGAGAATGAGAGAATGAATTGATATGAAATACAATGGGATCAATCCTTATAAAAAGGAGATCATGCAAACCCTAATAAAACCCTAATAGGAAAAACCCTAATAGAAGCCCTAATAGGAAAAAAATTAATAATTAATATAATCTTTAAATGTCATTTTATGCAAACTAATGTGAAATCTTAAGAAGGGAATAAAGGTAACTTAATCAACATAACTAAGTTAAGACCTTTACTCTAACACCCCCCCTTAAGATGGGCAATACTGCAGCTACAAACAAATGCAAGAAAGAAAAGGTAACTACAATGCAAGAAGGCAAATATGGGTCCCGACAACTAGGACAGATCAGGTACCCAAATACAACCAAATCTCTTTAAAGAGGAGAAATAGAGAAAACCTCATGGGAAAAAGCTCTACTCTAAAAAGAGATGCAGAAAGCCAAGAAGAAACATTACTGAAGCAAAAGAAGTTGCAAACAACTGCCGAAAGATGACTGCTATGGTGTTGAAGAACCTCCGCTGAAGATAGGATGATCAGGAACAAGAAGACAACAATCTACATGAGTGCCCATACAACACTACTCAAATCAGATGGCAAACAAAGGCAAACACTTGGAATGAAGATACATATGGCACAAGAACCAATAGTCTGAAACATTGATCAACTGAGAATGGAAGATTCCTTCCAAGGAAAAACCAAGGAAGAATTAGCACGAACAGTATAATAACCCCCCCATAATGCTGAACTAGGAGAGCTTGACAAATCCACTGAAATGGTGTGAAACACCCTATAGTGCATGAAGGAGAAGAATCATCTGGAAGTGCACAAGAAAGAACCTGCAATTGAAAAAGTGGTGTGCAAAACAAAGAACACATGCATGAGGCTGGAATCATATGGATCCACTGTCGTCATGGAGGGACACTCACCGAACAAGGATGTGATGGAAAAACAAAGAAAAACTACACAACCCCTCATGGCACTTTATAATAACAGTGTGAGTACACAATATGGCACAACCTTATGTGCAAAATCCCTAAAAATGCATGTACAATAGTGTGGCACTTTATCTCAGTGCATTCACATAAAAGATATTGCTTACAAATGATGCTCAAAATGTCCAAAAAGGACAAAGCTGGAAATACATGAAGAACAGCCAAAAAATTGACTATAGAATGCACCAATAGAAGAATGAAGTGATGAAACCCACACCACTAGAAAGATGAGAAAACCAGCTTTCCGACAGTATCTCGTTTGCCAAAAACCAATATCGTATGCCCAAGTTACGGCCTCTGGAAGAAATTGGGTCCAAAGAGGGAAAAAGCCAGCACTGGATTAAACTTGATGGTCATACGACCATCGCAGCAAAAAAGAAAGCTTGAATTTGACGGCCAAACGACCATCACCGTAAATGCACAATTAGACTTATTACAGAAAAAATGTTTTTTTAATAATAACAAAAAATAAAAATTAACCTTTTGACTTTTTTTAAAAAAAATTCATAAAAAACATGTTTATTTTATTTTAAAAAAAACTAAAAAAAAATTAAAGGAGGCAAGGTTCGCATGGGGCCACCGCCTACCAATGTGGCAGGGCGATACCCATGCAGTACCACCTGCAGCAGGAGGGGCGGCGCCCAAGGGGCCATCGACTGCCATAATGATAGGCGGTGGTACCCTTGGGTACTGTCCCTGCTTGTGCAGGGTACCCGCAGCCGCAGGCCTAAGCAGGCCTTTAAATTGCTTTTTTAAATTCGATTTAAAAAAAAAAAAATCAAAAATTACAATAAAAAGCGTGATTTTTTAGGAATTTTTTTTTGGATGAAAAAAAAGTGGAAAAAAAATAAATTTTGTTGACTTTGTCCAAAATGGACGAATGAATAGTCGATTTAGGGGTTTTGGACCGTTGCGCACAAAATGGAAAGGTTTGTTTGAGCTGAAAATGCTTCAAAATTGTAGGAATTTCCTGGATCAAAAAACAAACCCCAAACCCTTGAAGCTCCAAAAATCTTCAAAACAAGAACAGGAAGCAGCAGGTGCAGAGCTCTAATACCATGTAGAAGTAAAGCTCTGATACCATGTAGGAGTTGAGAAAATACAATTTCACAAACTCTGAAGATCGCCTGCATGCAAATAACCTGTCACAAAAGAAGAGATGGAGACAAACAAGCAAGGGTTCTCTAAAAACTGAAAATGTATATATCGGAGAGAATTAGAGAATGAATTGATATGAAATACAATGGGATCAATCCTTTTAAAAAGGAGATCATGCAAACCCTAATAAAACCCTTATAGGAAAAACCCTAATAGAAGCCCTAATAGGAAAACATTTAATAATTAATATAATTATTAAATGTCACTTTATGCAAACTAACGTGAAATATTAAGAAGGGAATAAAGGTAACTTAATCAACATAATTAAGTTAATACCTTTACTCTAACATACACTATATGTGATTGTGTCGGATTATTTCACATCAATATTTTTGCCGCAATGATGAGTTAGGGTTTTGTCTTTTGGCTCGATCCTCCATCATTTTTCGCCGTTTCTAGGTGATTTTATTGAGAAATCTCACAGGATAAAATAAGGTAAGTACTACTTGGGCGTCGATCTTCATTTTTTATGCATTCTCAGGCTTTTAAGCCACAGTCATGATAGTATTTTTTTTCTCACTTGTTGATACTTCTTCATCACCTTTGGCCACCATTGGAGAGCTTGTCTTGAGTTTTTTGGAAGCCATACTCATGGGTTTTTGGAGCATACTTTCTTAACAACAAACTGAGTAAGTTATTTTCCATGAGTCCTACATTTCCCTCTTAAATATATACGAAAAGAAGCTCAATTCGAGCTCATTTTAATACAAAATGATGCAAATCCATGTTTCTATGTATTTCAAATGCAATCTTTTGTGTGTGAGGTTTTTGATCCTTTCATTTATGAGGACCCTCTTACATTTGTGGCCATGGATCCATAGTTGGTTCTCCTCATTTGGGTTATTTTGTGGTCTTATTTTTACATTATTAATTCTCATATTCTAAAATGTACAAAACAAACAAATTAGGCTCATACTTAGGGAATGAATCATGTAATATTAGTTACCTTCTAAAATTTATAGAAAAAACAAATTAGGCTCATATTTAGGGAATGAATCATGTAAGATTAGCAACTAAGGCAACTCACAATGTCCATAATCAATCCAGATATAGGTTTTCCTACCCAATTCCCCATAATCAAAATGATAAGCATCATATTCAATGAGAAAATGGAAGATGTAATGTAGTTTGCAGTACCATCAACTGGAAGTATAAGATCACCTCTTTGGTACATCATATACAATTCTCTATCACCTTCAAGAGGTCATAATTTGTAATGGATCATCCCTTGCACATTAAATACTTCTTTATGTTAAAATTCAAAAGCTATCTCTTAAGAAAATGAGAATTCTAGACAACTCACTTTAAAATGTGGATCAGTAGGATGAAATCTAAAATAATTGACCAAAGCAATGTATGATATGTAGTGAATTCCCATGGAGTAACATGTCTATGCTAATTTCAAAAAAATAGTCAATTCTCTAAAGAAACATCATGTAGATCATGCAATATCTTCTCTATTTGAGTTCATGGTTGATGTTGGACTAATGTATCATCACATACAACAACCATAGGTTCTTCTTCCAATTGTATTACTAGACCTATGTTGTCAATATCACCTCATAACATTGTATCACCTTGATTTTCACTATTTAGATAATCTTGAGACTTCGTTAAATCAATCGTGCAAGCCTGTTACGACTGATCATGATGATGTATTAGAATGGTACAACCAAGATTTTTATCACTTACCTTGATAAAATTAGATTGTAACTCTTTCATATCAATTGGAATAACTTCCTTCTTCACTATCCATGATTTTTCATTACTTTTTGGGTTGATATTTTCTTATTTGTCCATCAAATTAGACTGATCTAGTTGTTGTTGACCCCTGATTTCAAGCTTAGAATCAATAGCAAACTGAAACAAAAAATAAATCTTCTTTTGTGTTAGAGAAATGAAACCTAAAATGCAACATGTGGAAAGAGTCTTCTTATTGATCTGCATTCTCAATTTGACTATTCAACTTGCCTAATTGATCATCCATCTTGTCACCATCCTAGCTAGTCAAAATGTGATCATTCATAATTTTATTTTTGTTGTTCAAGGACTGATAATTAGATCTTAGCTAATCAGGTAACATATCTTTTATTTAACTTATCAGGGTTCAATGATTGAGAACTAGATCTTAACCAATCATCTAGTGAATCATACAAGCATTCTATATCAACATCCCTCTCATCTTCATATGTACTTTGAAAAATGACTTGAGTAACTTCATTCATGTATAGATTACCTTGCTAACCATGATTGATGGAGAATGGTGGATTTGCAACACATACAATATTATCTCCTTGAGTTGGTTCAATTGATCTATTGTTGTATAAATGTATTCATTTATGTCACACTTCCTTTTGTTTCCCTTCTTTGATCCTATATTTGAGATTTACTTATATCCATTCTCTAAAGAAAAGAGTTGAGTAGTCATATGGAGGTTAGAAATAAGGTGATCATCAAGAAGGTAGTCTCAAGCTTCCAAATAATTTATTTAACCACATATTATCCAAGTGCCATATTGATGAACAAGAGAAAATGAACCCTCTATCAAAATTTCAAATGACTTCAATCATTCATCCTTTACCTTCTAAATTCACTTATTTGTTTCATTACCGTGATTGGGATTTAATTTGAATATGAAGCCAATGAAATCTCCATCAATAATATAGGACACGTGTTTTGTGCATTTTCATGGTGGAAATGGTCCTAGGCCAGATGAAGGTGAAATAGGCCACTTAAGTCCATAACTGCTCAAGAATGTGTCATTATGATGCCAAACTACCTTCCAACTAATATCGTATCCTTTGGGTGAGTTAAATTCTACCTTTATGATTAAGAATGAAGCCAAAACTGCCCTATATACTCCTATGTTTGTCTCTTTTAACTGTTGTCCCCCTTATTTATGCATCATTCTTCCTTAATCTACTCATTTTGGCCTTGGGAGTAGCAAGATCATTATACATAGCAGCTATTATTCTTCACAATGCCAACTTAATGTTTCCTTTTACTAATAAGAGTGGCTTGCACTCATATGATAGTGACCATACTCACTAAATATGATATTGAAATCCATTCTTGACTAATGTTCATTATTTTTAGGCCTAAAAACAACTCTCATACTTTCTAATTGTCTTTCATCACTTGTCTTAGCTCTATCTCATGAAAAATTTCATTAACATTTCCACTTCTTTTCTATCATTGTTTGCTCTTATCTTCAAGCTGAAAACCATTGCTACACCCTTGTGACTGTCAATGGACAAGTGAAAAATTCTCAAAAACTATGAACTGGGTTTGTACGAAATTTATTCATTTTTTTTCATTTTATTGTTCTCCATTTTTTGTCAAAAAATATTGAAAACCCAGTTTGCAGTTTTCTAGATACAACTGAAACACGACCTTTCCCTTGAATGTCGTATTTATTCTACATTGTCTTAATGTTCAAAATAGTTTATTAGCTATTTGGAAAATGAAGTTGACTCATGGCTTCCCCAAACTTTGTGATTCATAAACATAAAAACTCTTTGTAGATCCTCCTTCTACGAATGAAATACTATTGTCATGATCACTTTCTTGAGTAGGATTACTGCCATGCTAAATGACTTTCTAGAATTCACTACAACTCCACTGAGTAAAAATGGCTTCACCATATCTCCTTGATGAAAGCTCACCAAGGAACAAAATAATGTGCAAAAGAAGAGAAAAAATTAGACCATTGTGCATGTCAAGGATACACATACTACCCTATTTCTAATAATTTGCATATTTATAAGAAACAAAAGGAAAACCTTACATTTCTCTTTCTCTTCAACTTGCTTCTTCAACATTCCAATATCATCTTCCTTATCTCTGCAATGTGCTCCTTCCAATGCTATAATGTGGGTTTGAACCAACCCACCAACTATTGTTCTTGTGCCATGGAAGGAACCTTACCTCAAATGCTATGTGGACACAAATCTTTCCATGAGAAAATAAACTAAAAGCATTTCCCTCTCTTTGCATTCCTTCATATTCTCTTGAGATTTAAAATGAGATGTATAACAAAGCATTCTTAGTAACAATAAAAGATAACATCTACCTGTTTTGGAAATAAGGAAAAATATGGTAACAAGTATAACATAAAAACAATTCTCTATGCTTTATGTTTTGATGGATATCCATAGCCTCTTCCAAAGCTACCATTTTTCCATAGGTAGGGAGGAAATTGACAAGGTTGTAGAATTTAGCTTGACGCTACCAATTGCATTTATTTGAACCCATGTTAAGGCCTTCTATAGTCACTTCATACTTAATATTTGAGCTTTAAATTTGTTTAATTTTATTTTATAAGTTTAGACAGTGAATTGCTTCACTTGACATGTTATGGAATGATTTTGTAGGGGAATTTCAAGAATTTTGTCTGATGCTCAAATGAATGATACCTGTCCCTGCTCTATCTTCTTATCAACGTTTCCAATGTGAAATGTCTTGTATTAAAACAAACACAAATTAGTAAAAGACATTTTTTAATGAAGCACTGTGTGTATTATCTGGAATAAAAAAAATTAGAGCATTGAAGGATTAGAAATTATGTGTGCAGATTGTACATGAATCAAATTTCCAAGATTTCTTGTTCACAAAAAGAGAAACTTTTCCTGAAAGAAATCTCACTACATAGATAGGTTAGGAGGAGAATAGATTAAAACTAGAATCTATTAGATTTATAATATATCTGTTAAGTCACTATTTGGCAAGATGACTTTGGAGGATGACTTTGGAGGCTGGAGGGATTCCAAAGAGATCTTATGATCTATCACTTCATAATCAATTCCCACGTATCCCAAATTTGCAATTGAAAATTGTTTTCATCTTAAAACAATAAAAAATAATGCTTTCTAGTTAATTTGATTGTATGGATAAATATAATTATTTATATATTTTATGTTTCCCATGATTACGAAATACAATTAAGGATTGGTTCTTTCTTTTTTGTTTGCAGTCTAAGGTTTCTACTATCACTTTCACTGTTCGGGCAGTTGTGTTAACATTGAATATCCTATTTCGGGTATGAATTTTTTTTCACAATGTCAAATTCCATGTTTGTTTAGTTCTTAAAAAGTTGTAATTTTTCCTTGTTTTCAATATTCTAGGTGTCTTATTGTATTGAGAGAATGTTAAATTTTTCTGATGGTTTATATTAATACATGCAGGGTTATATCTAGAAAAGTTCTCAGGATATAGTACTACAAAATACAAGTTTTGATGCTACTACACTGCTATGTGTTTTGATTTAATGAGTTGATTTATCTTCATTAACACTCAAATTTTTGGAGATTGACTATTAAATGGTGTAGCAAATTCAACTTGGATATGAATTATAGTATTATTAAATTTGTATATCTCAATGGTACACACATCTTCGTTAACTAAATAATTTGCATCTAACCTTTTAATTATGTTCTAAATTGTTATTCTCTCCTGAAATTGAATTTGTTTATCAATTGCATTAAAATGGATAGTTTTTTACATAGCATCAAAGTAAAGAGTTGATTAGTTCTTTTAATTCATTGAATTCTCCTCATTGATTCAATTGTGGTATTATTCAATATTCAAAATGTGGCATTTCCATGTATCCCATTATTTGCAAGGTTATACTATAGGCTTGATGTAACTTTATTTTCATAGTACATGCCTTTAGAGTTATACAAACTATTAATGTACAAATATGTAGGGCACAATACCCACATTATGTTGTTCAACATTTTTTTGGAGTTTATGTCTATCTATGAGAAATTTTGGTTGACTTTCCATTAGTAAGTAGTTATGGTCTAATTCAATGGATGCCAATTTGAGCTTAGTTTCATCACTAAGTAATTGTTTGAGCATACTCTCTCTCCCTATTGGGATTTTCTATAATGATGTGGAAAATCACCATCTTTTATCATGTTTCCAATTCATCTTTTTACTATCTTATCAATATTTTACTAGCGTTTATTAGAATTGTTGCATGTTTTACATCATTGGAATGACATATTAGTTGTAACTTTTTTGAAATTTAATTATGGTATGTGCAAGTTAATATGATGATGATGACGATAATAATTCTCCCTAGGTCACCTCAAAATGTCAAGCAATAGAGGGAAGGGAGAAAAGGGAGCAGACTCTAGCCACAATGAAGTAATTAATTGTCAATTTATAGATTTGTAAATGTTTCCATTGTTTCTTTGAATTTTAGTTTTTAGTTTTTTATTTCTAAATTTAAAAGAAGAAATTTAATGTAATAAACTGATAACTTACAATGTAGTAAAAGGTAGTCATAAGCACTCTAAAAAAGTATGTATATTACAAATGTACAACCAAAATGTAGTGGTACATCTAGAAACAATAGCATGAGGAAGCAAAAAGTGAGCTCCAAGATCCGAATCAAACATGATCCTAACTAAATAGGGAGATGAACCTATGGTCCTGAAGTGGATAAACCATATCCCTATAATAAAAAATAATTTTGTATAATATTAAAATTACACAAACCATGTCAAAGGAAGCCCATTTGCTGCCAAAAATAAAGTCGTTGGAGAACATTGTAGCCAAAATTTGGCCTTCATATGTATCTAATGCAAAGAAAACCAAGCATGGAAAACCTCATGAAACACAAATAATGAACCAATACAGGATCTAAAGACCACAAGAGAATGGAATAGACTACATAGGAAATCATGGGATTGAATCTAGACACTCATTTGGCATCCATAATCGACGATCCTTCAAAAGTGGGGAGGAAGCAGGTCGCCTCTATGCCATATAATGGTAAATTTGGGATATATAGTTCAAGAAACAAGCAATACAAGTTTCATTGTAGTTTCTCTTAGGGGGATGCAATATCATCCACAAATCATCATGTCTATGTGTAAATATAGCATCCAAGGGACACTTAACTCTTCTAGCTAGTTGTACTAGTTAAAAGAATATGCACTATATGTGAGAGTTCTCTAAGACCCTAAAAATCTTGATGTCTCGAGATGATTACTTCTGAAAGTAAAATACCAAGCATCTCTATTTAGGGTAACAAAAAAATATAATGAGAGCATTGGAAAGTTGCAAAATGAATTATTTGATACGACAAAGGAAACCTTAGCTTTGACATTCTATATTGTATATTTGTAGATTGCACGTTATTCAAATATTGAATCCAATTGGGCTAGATCCATTGATACTAGGAATTATACAACAAGATATATTTTTACTCTTGGTTCAAAAGCAATTTCTTAGCACAACAAAATACACCATATAGTTTGTTGTCTTATCTTCCACTAAGGAAAAATATAAGGAAGTCATGACTACAAGATGTGAGGAAATGTGGTTGCAGAGTTTATTAGTCAATCTTCAACTTGACCAAACCACAAAATCATCTTTCTATGAAAATCTTTCCAATTTGGATAGTCTTATTGTGAATTTCATATGTATAATGTTGCACATTGGCCTTTTTTTATGTTGTTGGTCAATTGATCTTTTTAATTCATAGAAAACAAAATAAAAGTGTTTCTTAATCGTATTCTCAAATTCATCGTATTTAAAATCTATTGGTTTTCTCATAGACAATGAATGAATATAATTTTTAATGCATGACTAGCCAGGTTCAAACCTACAAAAGTGATTTGTTGTTCTTCATTCATTTGATGCAAATTGAAATATGCCTCAATATGAGGTAACCAATGGTCAAATTTATTAGCATTCACATCACCTTAGCATTCACATCACCATGGTCAAATTTGTTGAAATTCTATTTTGGGGGCTTTATGTATTACATGTTTGCATAATTATTCAGATCCTAAAAAAGCTATAAGACTTCATAAGCTCAACCAACAAAACATAAAATTAATTTTTTTTATCTTTAAACTAATGGATAAGAATACCATATTTCTTACCCTTGAAATCCTTTGAGGGTTTTCCAACCTATTAGTAGTCTAATTGGATTTAGTTCTCAATGGTTTCTTTGACTGAAGAAGAATAGGTTGGAAACATCATGAATTTTTCTTGCTTTTAATTTATGCATTTCTCTCAATTGTAAGGAACTCCTACTATGTTGTATATTAAGAAATATTTGGACATGGATTTTGATATCCTGATTTCCTAGAGTATGTATGAATTCACATAATTTACATAAGCAATTTGAGCAAATAGAAATATATAAGATACTTTTAATGAGGATTTCATAGGAATCCTTTTCAAGAGCGAATCTTTGTTCTTATTCTTTCTTGTTATTTGTTCAAAATCTATATTGTAGGCCTCTAATCCTATATTTTGATGTTTTCTTCAGTTTTATAAATTTCTTAAATCTACATGGTACTTTCGACTTTACCTCAATAATATATTTAATATTTTCTATATTATCTTGCAGCCACATCTTATTCTTGGCTTGAAATCACAAATTATCAAGGTACATTTATAGGAGCTTTCATATTTACTTTAGCTGGTAGGAGAAATTATCTGGTATGGTGTAATTGATTTTCATTATGTGTATAATCATGTCAAAAAATCCATATTGCATTCACAAGACTTTTTAGTTTATTTTCCCGTGATATGAAGTCTTACAATTGTTTTTAGTCTTTCCATAAGGAGGATAACATTGGTTGCTTCTTACCTATATAAAATATTTTAGTATGACAATTTTGTAACATGTTGATGATTGTTCAAATTTAGATTCAATTGCTAGTAGACCTAAATTTGAAGAAAATACCTAAAATTGCTGATTTGATTGATGATAGTAAGGTCTCGAAGAAGAAATTCATTCCTCTGCATGAATTTATCTGTCTTTTTGAATCTTATGCTATTATTTATGAACTTCAATCTTATATGGATGTTAATAACATGCTTTTCTAAATCAAATTTATAGGATTTGGAGGATAACATGTACTTTAACAAATTAGCTCATATGTTGATGTTTTGAATTGTATATCAGATATCTTATTTTGATTTAAATAGTAATAAGATATATGTTTCTTGCTTTGGTTTATTGGATTAAACTTTAGAGAACAAATGGAAAATGTTTTGAAGTTTTATATGTATTATTCTCTTTTTTTTTTTGTTAATTTTCTCATTATTGATGTTTTACCCTAAATCAGGTTGAAGGTGATGATTTTGAAAAGGATTCTAGGGAAAAAAAAATATCACACAAAATTCAGGTGGGATGCATTTTCTTGATGCCTGAAATGAGTGTAGCATTTAGCTATAAAAGGCATCAAAAATAATTTTGCACCATAAAATTTTTAATGTACATATATTATATGAATCAACTACTTTTAATTTTCATTTTATTCCACTAAAATTAAATGAATCCTCATTTACAATCATCAAGCCACTATAAGGAACATTGTTTACTTTTATTTAATTCTTGGCATCCTAGCAACTAAAATTTTTCATGTTATTTTCAAAATTGTTGGTTATTTGATGCTAGCTTAACTTTTCTTGCAATGGTTGTGTAGGATAAAAAAATAAGACATATAAAATGACTTTTTCACAAGTCCTACTCTCTTAAGGTTAACAATCTCAATCTCATTGATAGTGATTACTAAGAAAGGTAATTTCAATAGGTTTACCAAACAGTTTACCATAGGAGAAATAAAACCAGACGCTTTGAAATGAAATCCATGAAAACCAAGCTCTCTAAATGGTATATCAAACTCTAGTTCAAAATATTTTAGATGAGGCCTCTCCCATAGCTCTATTACTCGCTTAAAAAATCTTTGAAACTCTCCATTGATTTTATTTTTCTTGTCCCTCTCTTGTTGTTCTTCCTCAATTTTATTAGGATCATACATTGACCTTCTTACCCCTCCTAAAGTTTGGACCACATCCATTACCTCCACATAAAACTAGGCATCCTTTTTCTTCTTGGTTCATGCCATGATATGGTTATGCAAATTAAAATGAAGCAAAGTTGTCATCTCCTTCTCCATTGGTTGGAAGAATGAATGCTTAATGTTTTGATACATGATATTAGTTCTCTCTTCTGCTCTCATGGTTGAATACCAAAAACCATGATGGTGGGCCTCCAGAGTTCCAATCATATTTCTTCTTCTTCCACCAAATGTTGGCATATTTTACTAAAACTTATTAGAATTGTTGCATGTTTTACATCATTGGAATGAAATATTAGCTGTAATTTTTTTGAAATTTTATTATGGTATGTGCACTTTGATATGATGTAATATGATTATTGTTTTATTTCATATGTTGTAATATTATATATATAACAGAAAAATAAACTATTGCATGGGATAAATAATAAATTTTCATTTTAAATGTTTCTTTTGTAGAACATGGGTCTTCTAGAAGATCAAGATGATCCTCATGATATAGATCCAAAATATGTTGTTTTTGGTATAGATCACATGGTAGAGGATTATTATGATGTAGATATAGAAGAAACTGAGGTCGATGACGATGATGATGACAACTATGACGATAATGATGATGATGATGATGATGATGATGATGATCACAATGGTGATGATGATGATAATGATGATGTAGTTGTTGGTAGTATCCAATTACATTCATGATCATATAGATTGCATCATGGATCATTATTGATATATTGTTATGATACATTTTTTCATGGTTACTAGCATATGTATCATTTTGATGACCTACAATACCATATTATTGAGTTATATCATTTTGACATGCATCATTTTGAATTATATCATTTGGGCATCTATCATCTTGACTTGTATCATTTTGAGTTACATAACTTATCATTTTTACTTATATCATTTGTACACGTATCATTTTTAGTTATGTCAACTAGATTGGACATGTATCATTTTGACATGTTATTGATCTACTAGAATATTTTACTTTCACTTGTTTTAGTTATATATGATGATGATATTATCAGTATTGACTTGTCAATTTATATATATTGAAAGTGGTCAATGATTTTTGGATGAATATTTATTATGTATGATGATTTTAATTTACTGCTCAGGATGGATGTTGTCAAATTCAATTAAATTATAGATATTTGACTGACTTGTTTTAATTATAGATGATGATCATGTTATAATAATTATCTTGTTATTTAATTATATGAGTTAAATAATTAAATTACTTGCTCTATAATCATATGAGTTATTTAAGAGGCATGATATGTTTAACTAATTAAATTTAAATAAAACATATTAAATTAATAAATGGAAGCAAAACAAGAAGCATTTTTAGAAGAAAAAATGGAAGCAACAATAAAAACAAAACTAGAAGCAAACCAAAATCAATCTTGGAAGAAAAATTTGGCGTTATCTAGGAAGAAAAAACATAAACAAGTTAGGTAGCAAACAAAGAAGTAATAATGGAAGCAATTTTAGAAGCAACAAAAGATGCAATAATAGAAGCCATATTAGAAGCAACAAAAGACACAAAAATGGAAGAAAAACTAGATGCAACAAGCGACGTTATATCAAAAGAAAAATTGGAAGCAAACCTAGAAGCAAAAATAGAAGAAAAATTGGAAGCAAAACTAGAAGCAAACATGGAAGAAACACAAGAAGAAAAACCAAAAGAAAAATTGGAATCCAAACTGGAATAAACAAAAGTAGGCACTAAACCCAACGCTAAATCGGATGCTAAATTTAGTGTTAAATCCGGTGCCATAGTGAAATTCAAATTAGCACTGAGTTTTGTGCTAACAGAAGTGACCAATTCATGAACTGAAATGCACTAAAATCTAGTGCTATTTTAGGCGCTAATTGCATGTTTTGTTGTAGTAACTAGAACTAACTATTCCATCCCACAAACAAGCACACATAATTTACAACACAACATAAATTGTATTTTTAAACTTAACTCAACTGATTTGACTAAATGTTGGACCTTTCTTGAACCCCCACATTACTTGATGTAAGTATCGGGTCTTGGAAACTACCTCTTATTCAAGCTCTTACTTACTAAGCTGGTAAACAACTAGGATATTTTTTGACCTAAATACCCATGTTACATTCTCCTAACTTTTTGGGCCTTGAAAACTACCACCTATCCAGGTTTTAAATATAATCCATAAGAGTATTTGATCTCCCACTCTATGCTAACATAGTTATTAGTGATGACTTACTTCCATTGACTGGTTTCACATAGTCACAAACTAAAAGTACTGACAAAATTTTCAATAAAATATTTACCTTAAGTTGAAGATTCCTTCTTAGTATAGTCTTGAATGTTTAGTGATTTATCTATTTATAGAAAACTTAAAAAATCTACCAAAAAAATCTAAAAATTCTGAAAAAAAGCCCCTACTGGGACTCATTTGCCACCTTGGGAAAATCGGTCCCAATACAAAATTTGAATTATTGTTTACAAAGTGAAATTTCCATTTTTTAAGCTTATGTTTTCCTCTATTTCTTTTTTGTTTCAGTTCAATTGATTTTTCTTATATTGAATTCATTAGAATTATCATTATTTACATTCATGACAGTTATGGATAGCATTAGATTTTTTGCAATTTTCATTTTCAGCATTAGGTCCTAGTTCCCTTAGATTAGATTCATTAGAAAATGGAAACAAAAAAACAAAAAAACATCAAAAGAAACAATTCAAAAAATTCTTAAATTTAGAAAAAGCATATCATCCAAGCCCTTTAGTAGTGATGACTTAGACATGATAGATGAAGCCCTTGAGGACTTCCTCTCACTAGGATCATCCACTAAGGCTTGTTATGAAAAACACAAACCAAAGAAAGTTAACTTAACCCTTAAGCCTTTTAGTAGTGATGAATTTGATATGTTAGAGGAAGACCTTGAGGACTTCATCTCACAAAGCCCATCCACTAAGGCTTGTTATGAGAAATCAGCAACAATAAAATTTAACATGATCCAACCTCACCTCCTCCTTTACCCATCTTTGCATAGAACACAACTTAAAAACAAGCTTGAGTTCACCCTTTATCCACCTAAGAATAATGTATTGCAGCAACCGATTCATAATATTGTTGCTCAAACATACAATACTAGAAATAATACACAACCACAAAAACCAACCCCAACACCCTTACCTTTAATTAATCCCATTTTTCCTAGTGCTCCTCGTTTAGCTTCACATAGTGGAAAGGAGTATAATATCACTGAACAACTTAAGAATACTCCTGCAAAGATATCCCCATGGAAGTTAATTCAAGAATTCACCAAACTATCATAGCATGCTTTAAACAACCTTACAACAAGTAGTGGTTCTTCTTGGCACAAATGAAAATTATGTGGAAACTCTCATACAAGGAATGAATACAATTAATATAGACATAACATTTCACCAAAATGAGCTGCCCTCTTCGGCATTGAGACATAAAAATGAGGCCTTTATGATCATTGCTCAATTTAATATAATAGGAATAAAAATAACCATGGTTTATAATTGCTCAACCCTTAATGTGTGCAGTGTGAAAATCTTAGATAGGCTGTGAATAGAAAAAGATCAATGCAATCTGAATCTTTATTTATTCAAGGATTTGACAATGTAGGAAGGAAACCACTTGGTGTAATTACTTTACCTATTACAGTCAGAAAGGCTACCTTAAAAAATCCTATTCATGTTATGACTCATGACCTTTCATACAATATTCTTTTGGGAAGACCATGGATTCATGAGATGCATTGAGTGCCTTCGAATCTTCATCATATTATGGAATATGTCTATGACAACAAGGTATACCAAGTTGAAATGGACCCTAAGCCTGAAAGTTGCTTACAAGTTAAAAAAGAAACGACAAGTCCATTTAGCACATTAATTCCCACATCCAATATAAAACCTTTAAAAGAAGACAATAAATAAATGGAAACATGGTCAAAATTATTGGATGTTGATTGGGGTTCCTTGGAGTTCACAGCCTCATTTAAATGGGATAATACATAATGAAAAGAAAAGAAGATGAAAATTAAAAGAAACCAATGGTCATGTCAACTCAGAACTTGGAAGAACACTCACAAACATCTAACTCATCTACTCTTGAAGAAGATAGAAGTTATACGATTTTTTTTTATGAGGTAGACTACCAACAACCACCAAACCATAAAGAAATAGAAGAAATTTATGGGAGAGGTTATGAACTTGTGAAGCAATTGGGTTACAATGGTAAAGGATGCAAAAATAAAGAACAATACATTCAAGTTCCTATAGATCTTGACACACAAGAGACAAATATTGGTTTGTGATATTTTCCTTCTAAAACTATGCAAGCAGCAAAGCGACCATCATTAAACATCAATACTAGTATGTACAATCCAAAAATCAACCTCACTATGAAGCATCCTAAATTTCTTGACACATATTTACCACCATCATGGGAGTAATTTGAAGATGATGAATACTTGAAACACATGGTAGGATTTTATGATACACCATATACTCCTCACAAGAAAAAGGTTACATGTGCTATGATCAGTACCAATCCAAAAGATGTAGAAGGAGAAAGTAATGAGAATGACATAAGTGTAGAAGAATACAATCTTGAATTTCCAAAGTCAAATACACTTCCTTTAGGGGATATAATTTATATACTAATGTAAATAATGGATAAAGAGAAATTCGCTATAATTGGAAAATGCCTCATTGATGAAGAACAAGAAGATACTACAACCTTGCTTTGTGACTTTCGTGAACTATTTGCTTGGAAATATTCACACATGCCAATAATTGATCTAAAGATAGTGACACCAACATTGTCCTTGTTGAAATTGAAAAACCCATTAGACAAAAGATTATTCTCCTTGTTGAGCTTGAAAAACTCCTTTATGATGGCTTCATAAGACCTATAGATTATTCTCCATGTATCTCAAACATTGTTGTAGTTGCAAAACCTGACAATTGTATTAGGATGTGTATGAATTTTCATGATTTGAATAAAGAATATTTAAAAGACGAATTTCCCCTTCCTAATATTGACATGAGAGTAGACTTGAATATGGGACATATTTTTTTGTCATTAATGGATGCATTTTCTAGATACAATCAAATCTTCATCAACCCTCAAGATCAGTACAAAAAAACATTTACAACTTTTTGGGGAACATTTTGTTGGGTTATGATTCCTTTTTGATTAAATAATGTGGGCACAACATATCAATGAGCTATGGAACTAATATTCCATGATTAAATACATAAGATCTTGGAGGATTATGTTGACAAAATTCTATCCAAATCATTAACAATACAAGACAATGTGAATGTCCTTCAAAAAATCTTTGAGTGAATGTGAAAGTACAACATGAGGTTGAATCCAAAAAAATGTGTCTTTGGTATGGATAGTGGGAAATTTTTATGTTTTATCGTATCTCATAGAGGCATTGAGGTGGATATAAATAATATTGATGCTATCATAAATACGCTACCCACTAAAAGCATTTTTCATTTATGCACATTACAAGGAAGAATTCAAGTCATTCATCGTTTTTTCACATCTTTAGTTGACTGAGCATTACCATTCACACATCTCCTCAAAAAGGATGTGCACTTTGATTGGAATGATGATTGTAAACATGATTTTGAGAGTTTGAAGGAATACCTTGCAACTCCACCTATTTTACAATCCACTATGAAAAAAAACTGTTTATACTTTATATAGTTGCATCAGCCCATGCTCTCGCAACATTGTTGGATCAACAAGATGAAAATAGTAAAGAAAATCTGATCTAGTACATTAGCCAAACAAAGATAGAATATTAGAAAAAATACACAATAATAGAAAAAAAAATTGGACCTTGTATTCATTACTAGTAAATTGTGACATTATTTACAAATATCTAGTTTGCATCATCTTCAAATTCCTCACGGTTTAGCCGCTATAGGTGCCCGAAAGTGAAGATTTAGTTAGAAAAAAATATTTCAGTGTCCAGTTTGGCCAAAAATTATAAACCAGTATTATGGGATCACCCAAGTAATGAAAAAAATTGACCCTCTCAAACATCTTTTCAATAAAATAGACTTATCGGGATGTCTATCTAAGTGGGTGGTGTTGTTGACTGAGTTTGACCTAAAGCTTGTTTCACAAAAAGAAATTAAGGGTCAAGCCTTGACTGACCAATTGGCTGACGCTCCTTACCCTTTGGAATTACCTAGTAATGACTCTTTCCCTGATGATAATGTGTTGAAAATGAAAGCTAATACATGGGAATTATACTTTGATGGATCTAATTGTAGAACATACTCCAGTGTTGTGGTTATATTAATCACGCCCGCAAAAAATCCTATTCCCTTTTCATATTGGTTAAATTTCTTATGTACAAACAACACTGCTGAGTATGAAGCATTGCTTGTCGCGTTAAGTGCTACTTTAATATTGGGTGCAAAAGACATTAGTATCTTTGGTGATTCACAATTAGTAATAAAAAAATTAAATGGGACATATCAAGCAAAGCATGAAAAATTATCCAAATACAAGGATCTCATAATTAACTTGTTAGAGATGTTTGAATTATTTACCATTGACAACATCCCACGAAAAGATAATCTACATGTGGATTCAATAGAAAGTGTATCCTATCTTATATCACCTTAAGATCCTTCAAAGGATTTCACATTTACTGTTCACCCAATCATGAAACCATCCATCGACGATAAACTTGAAGAAGTATTATCAACAACCAAGCAAGACTCGAGTGAATGGTATAATGCAATATTCAACTATTTGAAAGATGGTACTATTCCTAAGCCCACAACAAATAACACCCGACATCGCTTGAAAAAACTAGCAACCAATTACATCATTCTAGCTAACATATTATATAGAAGATCCTTTAACGACATTTTTCTTAGCTATATTAACAAATCTGAAATCCCCATAGCACTTGAAGAGGTGCATGCGGGTGCCGATGGAGGTCATTTTGGAGGGATATCTTTAGTGAAAAAACTCATTCGTATGTGATATTATGGGAGACATATGGAAAATTATTACTTTGCGTATGTTAAGAAATGCCACAAATGTCAGGAACATAGAAATTTGAATCATGCTCCTACTTCTGAGCTTCTTTCCCAAATTTCTATTTGGCCATTATTTGTGTGGGGATTGGATCTAATTGGAAAAATTTCACCACCTTCATCCATCGTACATACGTTTATAATCACATCAACAATTTTATTTACAAAATAGGTAGAAGTTATTCCTCTTCGATCCACAACTGCTGATGTAATATGCCATTTCATATTGGAACACATTATTGCTTGCTTTTGAATTTCTTCTGTGTTAGTTTTAGATAATGGAACACCATTTAAGAACAATGATGTGAAGAAATTTCTCAACAAATTTAATATCCAATATCACTTTTCAACTCCTTACTACCCACAATTTAATGGTCAAGCTGAAGCAAAGAATAAAACTCTTGAACAAATCCTAAGAAAAATGGTAAATAAACATAACAAGGATTAGCATATGCAACCAACGTACGTGTTATGGGATTATCATACTAGAATTAGAAAATAAACAGGAAAATATCCCTATAACCTTTTCTATGGTACCAAGGCGGTGATGCCCTTTGAGTTAGAAATACCCACATTAAGGATTTCTCTTCAAGGGCTCATTGATGACGACACTTACAAACAAAAAAGATTGCATCAACTTGAGATGCTTGATGAACAACACATTAATTCTCTTGAGAACCTCCAAGCATATGCTAAGTAGTTACAATGTAATTATAGTAATCATATCATCCCTCATGTATTTAGTAAAGGTGACTTAGTCTTGTATGGAAATAAGTGAAATGTTAATGTTGACCCAACTTAAAAAGGAAAAATTAGTTCTAATTGGTTAGGACCCTGCATAATTAACAAAAATTATGGGTCTGATACATACATGTTAATAGAAATGGACAAAACACCTCTCAAAGACCCTATCAATGTTGCAAATCTGCACTAGTATTATGTCTAATCCCCTTGACTAGTATGGATGATAAGCAGTGTTGTTAAAGCTATTGGATTATATTCCATGAACTTTTGCATTGCTTCATTATTGACAAATAGTTATTTGTGTGTCTCGAACACTGAAATGATTATCTAATTCATTTTTATTTAATTACTTTAGGTCTCATGCTATTCAATTTTATACCATTTGTTATGTTAGATTAGATCCTTATATGCATTTAATGTTCTTTATTTAAATCATAAAGTTGCATATAATTTAGCATAATATACTTCATCACAACATTACATCTAAGAGAAATTTTAATAATTTTTTGGTTGGATCACATAAAACATGTTAAATCATGAAAGCATTCATTACATAATCTTACAGAGGTTATTTAATCAATCACATTGAAATGTAACATTCAAACACAAACAATAAAGCATCAAGTGCTCATGTATATATATCAATTTTTTGTGTACATGTCATCAAATATACAATACTACTAAAGCCTGTGACTACTAGATCCCTTGCGAGCTAGTGGTAGCATCTGTCTGGTAGTAGTATATTGGGAGACAGTGGTGTGTGATCATGATCGCGATCCACTAAGTGTACCAAGAGTGAACTCTAATCCCTGTATCTATCGAAGGGCCTCTCGATGTACTCCTACTATCTGATCTCTCTCTTCTAGTAGCCTTGCTACCTCTGCCTCTAGTATCTCAAATTCTATAGGGTTTGGGATGACTATGCCTCTAGGGTAGCATAGAATCGATGGATGTGTCTCCTCAAACTCTCATACGCTGCATCCAGTCTAACAGATGGCATGAATGACTCTTGGTCTTGATCCACAATGGGTAGGGGCACATAGTCTAAGTCTATGGCCTCCTCGTCAATCGATGGGGGCACTATCTCTACAGGAACCTATCGATAGAGATCCTATAAGATAGAAACATTAAAATATCAATACACATCATGATATATATATAAAGAGTAAGCACAAGAATGCAAGTATAGAAATGATTAATATATCATCACCTATATCCCTTGCAAGGTATGTGAAACCAGCCTCGTCCTATGCAAGGGGGATGGAGGATGTGCCAGCCTCCCCATGACTATAGATACTAGTGTCTGCTCCAGTCGTTGCTTGTGATCTAGTCATATGAATGGGAGAGGGCTCTCCCCACTCGTGCCCTATTGGATCCTCATCTACTGCCTCACCACCCTCAACCATGGATTGCTCCTCCCCCTCATCCTCCTCCTCATCCTCCTCATCTCTTTTATCTTGGTCATCCTAGTCAGGATATACATTGTCATCTTAGTCATCATCTATGAAATTTGTAAATATGTCTGTAGCCCTATAGCATGTCTCCTCGGCCTTGACCTCTACCTCATCTCCCCATCTAGGATTTGTCCTACATGATCCTCCATAGGAAACACAAGAGTCGATCATGATATTGTCCACAACTCCTCATATTCATATGTGGCACTGATGTCATCCACATTGGAGACTTGAGGCATATCGTGATCTAGGTACCCAGAGTCACTGTGGAAAAAATCCTCTACAGTGAACCATATAGTATCGCCAAGTCTCCTGACACTTTGCACTGATCTCTTGAAGAAGGGTTGTGCCTTGGGTGCTATTTGCATTTTCCCAAACTATCTCTTGGCGCAATCGTAGTAGAAAGGATGTACTATGCAATCATGGAGCTACCAATAAAAAATATGTCAAGTTGTAATCTCCTCATATGTCAATTGTGATCTGGCCATTGAAGCACAAGCTGATAAGGTCTCCAAAGGATTGCATCCTCCTACAGTTGGTCAAATTGCACTCTCCAAAATTTTAAATCATCATACTACCAAAACCATCATAGAGGATAGTTGAAGGCCCGAGGATACCTGAAGGTTGTCAGAAACAGGAAGCTAATAGGTCTGGTACAAGTGATATTCTCAAGGTACCACACTTGTAGAAGCCTATAGTGTACTATTATGCCTTGCATAACCATCCCATCTTTTTCCTTGGTCAAAAATGGTCCCCCTCTTTTGTTTTTGTCCTTGGGTATTTTTCAACAAATTTTGGGTTGTTATTTATTCCAACACTTTATTTTTATTTCTTTTGTTCTATCAAAACCAGAACCGGAATGAAATTTGGAATTATAACTCATTTTGATTTTCATTCCCTAACTCGTTCCTGATTCTAATCCCGCTCATATCTTTGTTTGTCTCTTCGGTCTATCTTGTTTTCCTTTCATGGAACTAGAACCAGAATGGATATTAAGTTCGGGATTTATACAAAGTTTCAAACTTTGTTTCCATCCCTCCTCCGCCTCTGATTTTGTTGTTTGTTTGTTTGGACTATGGATTGATGTTGTTTACCTTGTCTCAATCTTGGTGTCTTCTTTTTAGTTCTTTTTTTTTTAATTTTCTTCGTTGTTGGCAAAACCAAAACCAAACTCAGAACTTGGACAAAGTTTTCAAAGTTGGTTTTTACTTTGCTTCCACTCCCTCCTTTCTTGTTGCTTTTTGACTTTACTTCAGTTGTGTGATGTTTTGTGCCTATTCTCACAACGATTCCACTTTCGACCTACTGAATTTATGACATTAATTGCAAGCCTTTTTACATGCGTGGAATCATTTTTTAACCTTAATTAGGGTTGATTTACTACTTATTATTACTTGTAATATTGAACGAGAGTCGAGGTAGAGCATTTGGGAGTGCAATTCAATCGGAGGTCAAGCATTTGTGCATGGATTCACATCAAGACCTGGCCTATTGGATTAAATTTCAAGGTAGGGATTATTTTCCTTTTTTTCTTTTTTTCTTTCATTGTGTTTGTTTGGTCTATCATTATTCACGGGGTTTGTTACTCTTTTCATTTGAATCCTTGCATGTTTTCTTTGATTTTATTTTGTTTTGTATTCTTTTATTTTCCTTGTCTTCAGTTCTTTCTTTGTTTTTGTTTACTTAATCTTTATCATTTTCTCATTTTTTTTTTCTTTTCAATGGTCATTTTTGTGTTTTCTTCATGCCCATACCATTGTTCTCTTTGTTTCATGGGTCTTCGATCCATCGCTTTTCCCGCCTGTCCTTTTTGAATCTCAACTCATTGATGTTAAGTAAGGTTAATGGATGCCCTAATTGCTTAAGTCAATGGTTTGAATAATCTAGTGTTTTGCACATCCATGTTTAATTTAAAAGTTATGCCCTAGTCACAGGTTTTCCCTTTTGTTCATATGGGGATAGTTTTTTACTATTACTTTAAGCCTCCTTGTCTTATCTGATGACCTCGTGCTAAGGTCGTAATGCAATTCATTCTACATAGAAACTTCTAATGATGATGTCATGTTTGATCTTAACTAGAGGCTGATCCAAGATTAATTTTGTTTATGAAACTATGTTTTCAATGCATGTTGGATCCATTCCCAAGTCCGCTTTCGATGAATTATGAACTATCAAAAGTCTTTCACTCTACTGGAAGTGGAAGTGAACAAGGATATAAATTTGAAACTTCTTCATTTTACTAAGTCCGATTTCAATTCCGATCTCGATTTTGATGACCATTTGATCCCGCTATATGGTTTGTTATAAGTCCAATTTCCATTCTGGTGCCGACCCCGATAGTGCTTTAAAGTCTTCTAGGGGTGTTCTTTTTCCTAGTCCTGCCTTCGGTGAGTATATAATTTTGACTAAGTGCGAAGTAAGTCTATGAAAGGTGAGATCTTTGATCGAGGGTTTTATGCTTCTTCTGGATCTAATATTGGGTTTTATTGCAAAAATTAAGAGATGTCACGAGCATCGGGTGAGAATTCTCAAAGGAGTCAACCTGCAGAGACTAAAAAAAAGATCAAAGCCTAAAAAGTTCAAGCCGAAACAACTCTCTTATAATTCAAGGTACAAACATCAGGGTCTTGTCATCACTGCTAGTAAGGTGCATTCTGATTGGGAAGATATAACTAATACCAACCTAGGCCCAAGGTAAAATCACAAAGTTATGTCACACTTTTTAAAGAAAATGGCCAACATTGATTGAACTTTTAAACTTGAATCACTAGAAATTGGCATATATATTTTGAATTTTGAGACAATGTAAACTAGTATAATATGTATTATTTTAGTATATTTTATGTTTGTATTTTAAAAATAAAATTAAAAAATTATGTTAAACTAGTTTTTAATAAATTAACACTATAATTTAGTTGTTGATAAAATGTTGAAAAATGAAGTTGCACGAGACATCAAACTTTTTATAGTATATTTTATTTTATTTTTTTCAATTTTTTTGTGTGTATTTATAATTTGAAGCTTTAGTGCATGGATATATTTTTCTAATTTTATGAATATATATTTTTAAATAAATATTAAAATGTGTGTGAATCAAAAAATAATTGTTTCCATTAGACCTCAACTTTCATATTAAATATTTATCTAAAATGGAAAAAAAAATACCATCTTGAAATAGATTCTTTTGTCTAGTGCATCATATTTTTTTAAAATTTTTTTAATAAGTTTTCTTTTTTTTAGCCAACAATTTTATTTGAAAAAGTTGGAGAATTATCTAACTTAGCTAGAATGAATCTTACTAGATCATATGTTCTACCAAAATTGATTTTTAGTTAGAAATACTTAAATTCAGTTGTGTTGATAAATTGGTTGAATGTGTGACACAACTTGTGCTTTTACCCCCCATTCCATTGTGAAGAGTTGTTTCTTAAAGTATTCTCTAAGGAAGTAATAGGGAGGACTAAAATATTTGTTGAATCAAGATTGGCACATATTGTTGTATTTCATCTATTAGTCCAGTGTCCAAAATTAATAATGATAGTAGTTGGTGCCTACAATCTTGCTACTAGACAATGTGTGAACTCATCAAGCAATATTATTATTGATCTAACTCCAAAAATTTTTCAGTTCATGTTCAATGTACCCACACCACAAAATCATAGGAAACTCAATGATGCAAAGGCCTTGAAAATATATAGTAATAACAAAGATGCTAACATAACTCATCTAAACAAGAGATGGATGATAACTGAGAAAAAGTCTATGCTTAAGCTTCTGGATCAGCCTAAAAGGGAAGAATTATACAAGGATACTGGGGACCTGATAATGATGTTGTCTAGAGTATTTGGAAAAAGGGATGCTTCTCTCTTTAAAGAATGGATGTTTCCATTCATTCAGACTATCCTAGATGGTAGGAAATAGTGTGATTGGCCCTTGATTGTGTCTGAATGCATACACAACCAAATAATTAGAGTGAGAGAAACTAAAAATTTCTTCATGACCTCTTATATGATTTATGCAACAACAAGAAGAGGAATATTTACTGGATTAAATAGAGTGGGGATTTTGGGAGAAGCTGATAGAAAGAATAAGGTGTGGAATCATTATGATAAGCTCACCTTGCAGACTTCTAAACTACATTATAGGAGGGTTAATGATGCATTTCTATATGTCATTATTAACAAGCTTATGGGAGATGCATGATACAAATTGAGCTAGGAGGCCATGGCCGTCATCACAGAGTGGGGATGTTGGTTTATCCAATACCACAAGTTTACTTATTTCAAATTGGTTGGATTTGATGGTCACCCTCACCTACTCCCTAGATGTTGTAGCAACATGATTGTTTTAATGGAGTTTGTTTATCAAGCTTTCGTGGTAAACTCTAAATTTGGTATAAAGCATAAGCCTGTTGTCATAAGTTCCCCATGAAGTTAGGTGAGTATATTTTTCCATACCTTGTGGGAGCCAAGGTAGTTTGAAATCAAATTTATGCACCTGAAGTTGGTTTTGTACAGTGCTAGGAAGCACTTTGATGCAAAGAAGAAAATGAACGCTTTGCTTGATTTTGTTTTGACAAACACTTCAACCTATTGGAGGACTTTTGGAGTGATCTTCAAGATGATTATGAATTGAGGAAAATAAATTATAAAAGGTTATTTATCCCACTCATGGTGGAGTTTGGGGTGAATGTGGACATTTCCAAAAAATTATCAGATGATGGGGTGGTTTTGGATACCCAATATGAGGCATAGAATATGGGTACCAAGAACTTGGATCCTATAGTTTGGGGTGCATTAAAGACCATATATATTAAACAGATAGCAAGGTCATTGTTGGATAGAAGAATCCAATGGGTTGTGCTAAGAACTAGGGAACCTGGGGGTCAAAATTCCAAGAAAAGGAAAGGTGTAGGTACCACTCAAGGGTACAAGAGGACCAAAAGAAGAATGCCTCCTAAGGAGCCCTTGTATTTCTTCCCTCCTGATATAGAGATATTTGAACTTGAAGTTTCAACTCAAGATCTACCTGAAGTACATTAAGAATAATTCCCAATAGGACCTAGGGTCTCAACATCAGTTTTAGGTGAGTCGTCTACTCAACCCCCTCGTACAGAGCAGCCAAGTGAAGAAATTCCTAGGGGAAATCTCCATAAGGAAGCTAAAAATTTGAAGGGAAAGGTTCTTGAGTTTAAAATTCATGACATTGATACCAACTCTTAGAATACTCTTTTGGACAAGGAGACACTGGAGGAGACACCTCTTGATGAAATTGAGGATGTAGGAATTTAGCATTTTTTGACAAAGGAGGACCAATGGAAGTTGTTTGAAGAAGCTAAGAGGGAATCAGATACAAAGGGACAACCTCATGCATTGCTCAATTAGAAAGAGTCAGATGCCAGAGCACAAGTTGAAGCATTGGAATAATAGAAGGAATTATAAGAAAAATCCCAAACTGATGCACTACCCCGATAACAACAATTAGAGGCCAAATATAAAGCTGATGAGTTGGCCAAGAAACAACAAGAAAAGGAGTAGGAGCTCAAAATAAAGGATGAGAATGAGAAGTTATAAATTCTACAAAAGATTCATGATGTTGAAGAAGAAAAGGCTAGACAAATAAGAGAAAAATAAGCCCTTGAGGCTAAAATTAAAATTGTTGAAGAGGCCTATAAGAAAAGGGAAGAAAAAAAAGGATTGCAAAAGGAGAAAGAGATTGAAGAGATTGATAAGAAAGAAAAAAAGGAAAAGGAAGAATGGGACAAGATCAAAGAATTGGAGAGACAAAGAGATCAATTTCTTGAACAAAAGAGGTTAGAGGAAGAATCTTTGAAGAAGGAACAAGAAGATAAAAGGTTGTAGGAGTAGAAGGATAAGGAAGAGGCCGAGAGGATTGCGCAAGAAGAAGCATAGAAATAACAAAAAAGGATGCAGGAAGTTAATTCTTAGCCTAAGACAACCATGTTATCACCCATATTTTCTTCCACTACCCCAAATGCTTGTACATGGCTAAATCTCAACTTGGAGAAGAAGAAAATAGCTCAACCTTAGCCTCTCAACTGGGATGAAATGATGAAGGAGATAGAAAAGGAGAGACCTAAGAAAAAAGCCAAGGTTCTAAATTCTACCAAACTTATGGATGTAGGAGAAATCATTGAGGAATATGCAGTTATAATGGTAGATAAGGATAAGGAAGACATACAAGTGACTGATTATCAATTGGGCACAATCAACTTAGGGAGGCCTACAAGGAATCAACAAATGAATCTCATTGATATTGTAGCTTCCTCCACAAATTCTAGTATTATCAAGGATAAACAAAGAAAGGATGATCTAAGGCTCAATTGGATCAATTGCATAGTTTCTTAAAAGGTGTTCCCACTGCCATGTCCCAACAAGCTATTGCCTTGGAAACTCCAATCCTACTCAATAAGAAAGAAGCTAATGACTTGGTGAAAATGAGAAATAAAATGGGGATGTTGGACCGATGGATTGATAGACTAAATCAGGAGATTGGAGAAGTAATAATAGATGGTTTTGAAATCCACAAGAAGGAACTTTATTTGATAGAGTAAATGAATCATCATGCTGAGGACCTAGGGAATCAAGAAGAGGAATATAGAGAATATGCTCAGAAGATGGACATATGGAAAGTGCCAAATTAAACTCTCTCGTAACAATCAATCCTTGAAGAAGATAATGCAAATGTCTTGGAAAAGGCCTCAAGCATAATACATTTTAGGTCTGACTTCATATATAAGCATAGAAATGAATTTCAAGACACTAGTAAATACTTGTATGAGAAGCTTGATGAAGTAGAAGTTGTAATAGTTAATTTAGTCAATGTAGATATATGTATTAAAGAAGGCATTCCTTTGGATCAATTGAAGGAGAAATGGAACAACAGATTCTAGGAGGTCATGCAAAAAGAAGATGATGGAGATGATTTATTGTTGGATAGACTGATGGATATTAAAGAGGAGGTGAAAGCTACTAAGAGGGAGTTGACCAAATTGAAAGATATGTATGAATTTGCCTTAGCAGAGTTAAAAATAATCAAATTTGAAGACAGTTGGGTTGTTGGGCCTGATGCGAACATCCTTCAACAAATGTTCTCCAACTATGATGAATATATTCTTGAGCAAAAAACACAGGAGTGAGTTGGCAGAAAAATGTTCTATTTTTGGCACATGACTTCCACTTTTATCTCCTACTTATAGGGCAACTAACCTTTGAACTGAATTTTTTCATCAACCAGTCATGTCTCTTTCCTTAGGCATCATATTTTTCATAGTAGGGCAATCAACCTTTGAATTGAAGATCAACTAGTCTAGTTTCTTGATGCAATTTCGGTTCCTTGATTAGTGGATCTCAATTTCTGATCGAGAGGGATTTATGCATAGCATGTCTATATGCACTTTTGAGCTCCATGTTGTAAAGTTCAGCTAATTAAAGTATGATAAGCCAACTGATGATATCGGATATAATTTTAGAGCTTTGAGCAAGACAATTTGAAGTTCATGTTTAATTTAGATACACATTTTATATAGTTTTTTAGGTTGGAGTTGAATTTCTTGGATGATCTTAATAAACCATAATAAATCTGTATTTCAGTGAGTTTTTTGTTCATAAATGTTTCTTATTTGATGAAAATCAATAGGGGAAACCAAATTTTAAAGATTATTTCATTAAATTATCTATGAATGGAATTATTATATGTCTATTGATCTATATTGTTGGCAACAAATGAGTAATTTATTTTGAATCTTGAAGTATTTTGATGAATGGTTGTGATGGTTCAATTAAGTACTATGAATGCATGCAATGGTATAGATTGTTTTGTGGGTTGCATCATGTTATGGTTTTGATCTATTAAGAAACACTCATTGTTGAGAATATATGTCTAGATTTTAAGGAATTCTGTTCATGTTTTACTAATCTATGCCTTGATCTATCCTTTTAAAATTTATTTAAACCCCCCCATTAAACATAGATTGATGAATTCGATACAGTTCGCGTTCTTGATTACCATCAAAGTCCCTTTGAATATTACAATTGCATTGGCCAATTGAGTGACATCAACATAGTTGAGAATGAACTACTAGGGCCTTGGAAGTTAGATTTCTATATATATTTTCTTTTTCTTTTTCAGGAGAAATAGAGTAGAAATATTCTATTTTATGTTGTTTGTGCTATTTGACCATCAAAAGATCTGATGCTAGAAGGAGGGATTGAAGGAACAAGTTGGCTCAGATTTTTTCATTCTCACTGGAAAAGCATGGAAGGATTCTCAGATCTTTTATGGACCCTGAACCATTAGTAGAAATTCAAATCCCGGTTAGATATAGACCCCATGCTCATAGATTTTTGATCCCATCATTTTCACCACCACTTACTCCACCTGGATTTATGCCAAATCAATCTTTACCACCCCAACAACCTAATCCACTAGCATCATCACCGGTTCGAATAGTATCACCACGGTTTGACCAGTATCACCATGGTTCGACCAGTATCATGACAACCTACTCAACTAATCCTACCACCACCCATGGCCTACTTTGTAAATAACCCCTCTCCACTAGGAACTATTCTTGGTGATATACATGATCTACCCAATAATCTAGAAAGGTTTTTCCCCAAGTATATGCATGGAGAATCAAACATTTTCAAGGAACATATACACGCATTCAAGGATGCCTATACTCATGATCAAGTAGCTTAATAGGATGTTGTATGTAGGTTTTTCCCTAGGGATCTATTCTAAGCTAGGAAGATTTAGAAAATACCTTTATTAAATAGTTCAAGGTCTATGTATACCTTGCCATCTTGTATCATCAATTCTCTACCATAAGAAAGGAACATCATGAACCATTTCCATTATTCAACACTAGATTCCAAAGAATGTTCCACAGGTTACAAGACCCTTACTTAGTGGCTAAAAATATTTCCATTCTAGCATATTTAAGAGTTGTTGATCCCTTGATTGCCCTATTCTTGTAGAGAAATTATGTTTCCAACAAGATTGAATCTTTTTCTAAAGTTTATCATCTAGACATTAAATTGCAACAACAGATAAGTTTGCAATCAAGTTGAGGAGGAGCTCTCCCCCCTATGGTTATCACATGCCTAATCCACCTTTTTTCAATACGGTTCCAGGGATGTCTTACTCTCAATATGGACGTATTTCTAAGTTACAAGCCTCACCTACCATGAATTTTTTCACTAATGGCGTTCAAGATTCTTCCCAAGAATCTCAAAACTACCAACAATAAGGAGGAGGGTAAAGTATGTGTTCATTCTCCATCTGTAGGGAAAAATGTGTAAAATGAATAGACTCTTCAACTAACCAATGAGGTGGAAACTATCAAAAATAAGCGATCGCAAATGTCCAACAGCATGGAACAACTTAGACATAACCCCCTCAGAACCAAAACCAAAATTACCAAAATCAGGGAGGGTATAACAACCAGGGTAGTTACTCTAATCAAAATACAAATTAGAACACCAATAGGAACCTCCAGAACCAAAAATATTGTAACCAAAATTATCAAAATTAGAACAAGGGATACAATTAGAGGTCCAACAACAACAATAGGTAGTGGAACACTAGACCCAACAATAGGGGAGTACCCCATAATTATCAACTAGGTGAAGATATACCACACACTACTAATGTTGTAGATCTCAATTTCATGACTAATTGGTGTAGACTACATGATACTACAACACATTCTAAGGTCAATTGCCCAAAAATGGAAAAAATGGTGAAGATTGCACAAGCCGATTCCCACCCTCCACAAGGAAATTCCAATCAAGATGGTGGGTTAGTAAGCACTTCTATGAACTATGAGATCATTGAGGAACAATATCAATTTCCCATGCAAGGACACAATGAACCAGAAAAAGATGTGTATGATGCCCAAGCCTTCCATTCCAAAGGTGGTCACTTCCTGAGAAATAAAAATAAGGGCCCATTCACTACATCTGCACCTCCCAACAACATGTTCTCACTTAATCAGAATTCAGATAATAACCCACCACCACCAACAGGGCCTTCTGACTCTCATAACAAAGGTAATCCACCTTATTTTCCTAAGTATCAAGTTAGAAATGATTCAGATTTTGATTCCATTGCAGAGCTACAAAAACAAAAGACTTCATTGTCATTCTTTGACATTATGAAGTGGTGCCCAGCTCAACATGAAGTTGTGTTGAAATCCTTATAGGAGGTGGATCATTCAAAAGGAAAGAGTAAAGTGAATAGAGCAAAGGGGACGAATTCGACCATCTATAAAGGTAATACTAGGACCCCACCTTTCCTTTTGAGTTTTTGAATATTTGGAAAGAATCTGCACAACTGTCTACTGGACTCTGGAGCATCGATTAATGTTATGAACTTTTCCATTTGAAAGAAGCTAGGATTAAGTCCTGCCTAGAATAATGAGAAGGTGATTTAGTTGGACAAAACCAAGGTTAATGTGGTAGGAGAACTAGAGAATATGCCTATACAAGTTGGATTTGATCCAAGGATCCAAACTTACATAGATATCCAACTGGTCGATATCCCAGAAACATATGGTATGATCTTGAGTCGGGAGATAATGAAGAGTATTGGGAGATATTTTTCTTTGGATTTCTCTCACATGTGTCTACCTTAGAAAGGGATAGTAACATAGATTAGAATGGAGAGTGAGCCTTCGCTCAAATACATGATTACTGAATATGATTCTCCCAATGAAGTAGCATACTTTGAGACTAAGATAGGATTCTATAAGAAGGATGAAGTCATGACCTTCTCAATACTCAATCTTGATGATGTACTACCTCTAGAACATAATGAACCCATGATCTTGGTCAACCAACAAGTTCTCATAAAAAAATTACGAAAAGATAGGATGGTATTGGGAGAAGAGACTGATTTGTGCAGTTTGTTGCTTCCTAATTGGTGTAGGGTACATTATCATAATCAATTTGAGTTGACATTTCAACCTTGTGTAGATATCTTAAACCCCATTATACCAGCCTTAACTGATTTGTCAAGATCAACCTCGAGTAGCCACCAATGAATTTCCATTTGAATCCAAGGATGCCACTATCCTCACTAGAACTAGTCTCTCTCGAGGGAAAGATCCTTCCCAATTTGAGAAGACTCAGGATCTATGCTCAAAAGTCTAAGAAGAGACTGAGGTATCTCAATTTCTCTCTACAACACCCACCCCATTTACTCTTTCAATGCCTAAGGAATTGATGAAAAAAGAATTCGATTCCAACTTGATCCAAGAAGTTGTTCAGGGAGTGATTCTTGAACAAGATTTGAATATAGAAGAATATTTAAGTGAAACTTTCCCCCAGTCACCTTTAACTCTTGATGGCCAACAACAGCCCAAGCTACCACCCATCTCAAGAAAGTCATCCTCTATTATCCCAAAAATTAAAGAACTCCCAGCTAAAGATCAACTATGGAGTCTTAAATTTGATGGCTCTAAATCCAAAGCAGGAAGTGGAGCAGGGATTGAACTAACTAACTTGAAAGGTAAGATTTCCTTTGCATCTTATAGGTTGTAGTTTGGCTACACAAACAATGTGGCTTTATAAGAAGAACTTTCTCATAGACTTATTTTTTCTCATCAAAATAATTTCTTTGCTCTCATGGTAATGGGGGATTCTAAAGTTATTGTAAAATAGGTTCACAGGGAGTATACTTGTCACAAGAAAAGATTGGTTGCATATAGAAATAGAATTTTGAATCTTATTGAGGACTTTGACGCTTTTGGTATCACTCTAATTCCTTGAGAAACTAATCAGATTCTAGATTCCCTCATCATTACTACTAACACCTTGGAGCCTATGCAAGAATCCAAGTTAAAAATATTTTTAGTTGAATTAGTCTTGGTCCCAACTGCCTTGGATAATGTCCAAAAATTTTAGGCATTCGATGATGACTAGCATATACTAGCCTTCTTTGCAAGTTTGGATATCTTCAAAGGATAAATAATTGATGAATATGAGAGAGATCAGGGAGATTGGGATCCTAAGAATGGCGATACATAAAGGATACAAGAGTTGAAAATAAATAGTACTCCAAAGGGGATGGTATCTTTAGAAAGGATATTTTTCTTTGGCCCATGGGCTCGTTAAAAGGTGCCCACAAAGAGTGATGCAGGGAAGTATGAATCGATTAAATAGAATCACTTAGGTCCTGAAAGGAATTTTCTCATAGGAAACACTTGTCTTGAAGAAATTAAGAAGAAGATAGTTAAATTTTTTGAAGAGAACATTTCAGCCATTGCTTGGGGCTATGAAGACTTAAACCTTTGATACTTCAATGATCACACATACCATACCTCTCACGCCAGAAGGCAAGCCCTTTCATCAAAAGAAATTCCTAGTCAATGCTTTGATTGAGCCCCTGATTCAGAACGAGGTGCACAAGCTGCTATTTGCAAGAATAATCTTCCCAGTCATACATTCTACTTGGGTTGTAAATTTAGCTCCTATATGCAAGAAAAGTAGTGAAATCAAGTTATGTGCTGATTTCAGGAACTTAATAAGGCCTCTGATAAGGATAATTACCCACAGCCTTCTCTTGATGAGGCATTAGAAATATTCAATGGGTCTAAGATGATGTCATTTTTGGATAGCTATTCTATGTATAATCAAGTGCTTGTCAGTCATGAGGACAAAATGAAGATTGCCTTCACTACCAAGTGGGGCAAATTTTCCTATCGGAGGATGTCGTTTGGCCTTATCAATGCTAGAGCTAGTTTTCAGCATGCAATGGACGTAGAATTCAAGGATTTAATAGGTAATTGTATCATTATTTATGTGGATGACTTAACTATTTTCTCCAAGAACTGGGAAGACCATGCTGCAGATTTGGAAAAGGTCCTCAAAAAGTGTATAAGTTGTGGTGTCTCCCTTAATCCAAAAAAGTGTATGTTTGGAGTATCTCAAGGGAAACTCTTAGGCCACATAATATCAGAAGAAGGGATATCCATATACCCTGATAGAGTAGAGGACATATTAAAGCTGACAAGGCTATGAAGTAAGAAATAAATGAGATCCTTCTTTGAAAGGATTAATTTTGTCAAAAAAATTATAACAGGGTTTGCGGAAATTGTCAAACCCCTCAATGAGATGATGAAAACAGATGCAAAAATAGAATGGAGCAATGAGGCCAATTTTTTTTTCTCACATATTAAACAATCGATATCTGAGGCACCTATCTTGACCAGCCTAGATTATCTAAATCCCTTCTATATCTATTCTTTCGCGTCTGACCATTCATGTGTAGTTATTTTGATGCAACAAATAGGTTAGGGAGAGTAAAGGCCTATTGCCTTCATGAGCTCCCCATTTAAGAATGAAGAATTTAGGTACCCACCCCTTGAGAAGTAGGCCTTTGCATTGGTTCAAATAGTAAAAAAAATCAGGAATTACATTCTTTGTTGTTAGGTTATTGCCATAATTCCTGTTGGAGCTGTGAAATACCTCCTGATGCAAAGCGAATTGGGGGAAAGAAGAGGAAAGTGGATGGCTATTTTTCAAGAGTTTGAGTTAGAAATTCATCCAATGAAACTCATCTGAGGGCAAGGTTTATCAAAGGCAATGGTGGATGTTGACAAAAAATATCACATGTCAGTAGTACACTGTGCAATCGTTCACCAAGGATCCTTGGTATATAGATTTGATATTTTTCCTCCTAAACAATAGATACCTAGAGGGGATGAATGTTACTTAGAGAAGAGCACTGAGGATGAGGATTTCTCATTATATGCTCAAAGGGAGATCCATATATAGAATAAATTTTCAATGAATTTACTTGCATTCTTTGGATCAACAAGAGGCCAAACACACTATTGTTGAGTTTCATGGAAGACATGGTATAGGACATGGATCTACAGATGCTTTGGCCCATAAAATTATTAGATCAGGCTATTATTGGCCTTACATGTTTCAGGATGCACACCAACATGTCTAAACATGTCATGTATGCTATACCTCTGCACCCAAGGAAAGAAAACTGACAATTTCTTTGCAACCAGTGTATGAGGTAAGACCATTCACTCAATGAGCACTAGACTTTGTAGGTGTCATTAATAAAAACTCTTTTGCAGGTCACAAGTTCATTTTGACTACAAATGACTACTACACATGCTAGACCAAGGCTCAGCCCTACAAAAATAGCACCACTAGAGTGGTTTTCAAGTTTCTAACTGAGAACATCACAACCAGGTTTGGAGTACCATTCACCTTGGTATATGATAATGACCCTACTTTTTCTTCAGTTGAATTTACTCAATGGGCTTATGAACATAAGATTATTTTGAAATATTCATCTAATTACTAACCTCAAGGATATGGAGTGGCTGAGTCCACTAGTAAAAATATTTTGGAGGTAATTAAAAAATTATTAGAAAACAATCCTAGGGACTGGCACACCCAGTTGAGATTTTCCTTATGGGAAGATCGAACTCGAATCAAAGTTTCCCTAGGAAATTAACCATTTAAATTAATCTATAGCCAATACCTAGTCTTCCCAATCCATTTGAAAATACCTATCCTCAAGTTTAGGTAGGAATTTTAGACAAAGGATGATAGGATTGAGGTCAAACTAACCAACTTGCTCAATATGGAAGAACAAAGAGATGTTGCTTTGTAGAAGTTCTCTAAACATCAAGTTTTCATCAAACATTGGTTTGAAAAGAGGGCCAAGGTAAAGGCATTTAGGATATCAGATCTTGTGCTACTATGGGACAAGGCTAAAGAGAAAAAGGGAGATCACCAGAAGTTTGATAAACTTTGGTTGGGTCCATATCAAATAGCTGAGATACTAGGTGAGAATGCTTTTTGGCTGACTGCTTTGATAGGAGAACCTATTCCATTGCCAATTAATGGTCGATTTCTTAAAAATTAATTTGGCTTCTAAAAGTTTGATTTTCTGAATAACTGTACTATATTGTATCATATATAATTAGTTCTTTCTTTTGTTTTTTTTTCTTTGTTTCTTTTTCTTTGTTTTTTTTTTTTTGTCTTTTTCGTTGGGGGTCTTCATTTCTATCCATCCCAAGAAAAGGGGTTGTTATTCAAATTATGCTATAGGCACTAGGAGAGAAATGGATGCAGTAGAGAAATGCTTTGAGATAACTAGAGGCATCTTCGTTAGGGCTATGGACACCTGTCTGGTAGTAGGGCAATGCCCAAGATTTCATTGCATGATAGTTGAAGGACTCAACCTATGTATCCTGGATATTAGGTTTAGTTGTTCAGGAGTGGATAAAGTGTCTATGAAGAAGGATGCACCATATACACACACACTCAGATTCAGAATAGTTCATGAGCACATACATTTGAGATTCAACTCAACCTTATTCTGTATATCTGATCTTATTCAAGTTAACATGATTCCTAAACCAAAAGCTTTTGGGTGACTAAGTTCTTCATTGTCTTGAAAATGGGCAAAGCATTTTACTAGCTGAGTTGCCATTTGTTATGCCTTGCATAACCACCCCATATTTTTCCTTCGTCCAAATGGGTCCTCCTCTTTTATTTTCTCTCCTTGGTTCTTTTACAACAAATTTTGGGTTGTTCTTTATTCCAACACTTTGTTTTTATTTCTTTTGTTCTATCAGAACTGGAACCAGAACAAAATATGGATTTGAAACTCATTTTGAGTTTCATTCCCTGACTCCTTCCCGATTCTGATCCTACTCATCTCTTTGTTTGTCTCTTCGATCTATCTTGTTTTCCTTTCACAGAACCAGAACTGGAATGGATATTAAGTTCAAGATTTATAAAAAGTTCCAAACTTTGTTTCCATCCCTCCTCCACCTCCACTTTTGTGGTTTTTTTTTTTGGACTTGGGATTGATATTGTTTACCTTGTCTCAATCTTGGTGTCTTCTTTTTAGTTCTTTTTTTCCTTTTCTTCATCATTGGCGGAACTAGAACCAAAACCAAACTCAGAACTTGGAAAAAAATTTCAAACTTGGTTCTCATTCTGCTTCCACTCCCGCCTTTCTTTTTCTTTCTGACTTTACTTCGATTGTGTGATGTTTTGTGCCTATTCTCACCATGATTCCGCTTTCGACCTACTGCATTTATGACATTAATTGTAGAAATTTTTACATGCATGGAATAATTTTTTAACCTTAATTAGGGTTGATTTATTGCTTATTATTACTAGTAATATTGAACCAGAGTCGAGATAGAAAATTTTGGAGAACAATTCAATCAGAGGTCAAGCATTTGCGGGTGAATTTTCATCAAGAGCCGACCTATTGAATTTCATTTTGAGGTAGGGTTTATTTTCTTTGTTTTCTTTGTTTCTTTCTTTGCGTTTGTTTGGTCTGTCATTCTTCATGGGGTTATTGACTCTTTTCATTCGAATCCTTGCTTGTTTGCTTTGATTTTATTTTCTTTTCCTTGTCTTTAGTTCTTTCTTTGTTTTTGTTTTACTTACTAGTTGTCATTTAATCATTTTATTTTTCTTTGCAATGATCATTTTCACGTTTTCTTTTCACATGTATTGTTGTGCTCTTGGTTTCATGGTGGTCTTCGATCCATTTATTTTCATGCATGATATTTTCATGTCTCTACTCATTTATGTTAAGTAGGGTTAATGGATGCCCTGATTTCTTATGTCGACAGTTTTAATAATCTAGGGTTTTTCCCATCCATGTTTAAAAGTTATGCCCTAGTCACAACTTTTCCCCTTTGGTCATATGGGGATAGTTTTATACTATTACTTTAAGCCTAATTCACTTATCCGATGACCTCATGCTAAGGTCCTAATACAATTTTTTCTACAAAGAAACTTCTAATGATGACATCATGTTTGATCTTAACCAGAGGCGGATCCAGGATTAATTATGTTTAGAAACCTTTGTTTGCAATACATCTTGGATCCATTCTAGAGCTCGCTTCCGATAAACTATGAACTATCAAAAGCCTTTCACTCTGCCCAAAGCAAAAGAAGACCAAGATATAAATTTGAAACTTCTTCATTGTACCGAGTCCAATTTTTAGTCCGATCCTGGTTCCGATGACCATTTTCGTTTTTATTTTGATTTCTCTATATGTTTTTTTATAACTCCAATGAACATTCTAGTCCTGACCCTGACAGTGCTTTAAAGCCTTCTAGGGGTGTTCTTTTGCCTAGTCCTGCCTCCAGTGAGTATATAATTTTCACTAAGTGTGAATTAAGTATATCAAAGGTGATATATCTGATCTGGGGTTATATGCTTCTTATGGATCTAATATTGCTTTGTATTGTAAAAATTAAGGGATCTTAGGAGCATCGAGTGAGGCTTCTCAAAGGAGACAATTTACAGAGACTTCAAAACAAGGAGCAAAGCCTAAAAATGTCAAGCCGAAACAACTCTCTTATACTTTGAGGTACAAACATGAGGGTCTTGCCATCATTTCTAGTAAGGTGGATTTTTATTGGGTGGATATAAGTGATACCAACCTAGGACCATTCCGTTGTGAGCAGTTTATTCTAGAAGTATTTATTGAGGAACTAACAAGGACTAAAAGAGTTGTTGAATTAGGATTGGCTCATATTTTTGTATTTACTCTATCAATCTAGTGTCTAGAATTAATAATGACAGTAGATGGGGCCTACAATCCTACTACTAGGCAATTTGTGGACTCACTAGGAAATATTGTTATTGATCTAACTCCACAAATGTTTAGTTCATATTCAATGTGCCCAGCCCACAAAATCCTAGGCAACTCATTGAGGTAGAGGCCTTGAAAATATATAGTAATAACAAAGATGCTAACATAACTCATCTAAACAAGAGATGGATGAGAACTGAGAAAAAATATTTGCTTAATCTTTTGGATTAGCCTAAAAGGGCATAGTTCTAGAAGGATATTGGGGACCTGATAATGATGTTGTCCAAAGTATTTGGAAAAAGGGATGCTTTTCACTTTAAAGAATGGATGTTTCCATTCATTTAGACTATCCTAAATGGAAGGCAATGGTTTGATTGGAACATGATTGTGCTTGAATGAATACACAACCAAATGATTAGAGTGAGAGAAACTAAAAGTTTCTTCATGACCTCTTATGTGATTTATGTAGCAGCAAGAAGAGGAATATTTCCTAGAGAAGTTGATGGACATAATAAGGTGTGGAATCATTATGGTCAGCTCACCTTGCAAACTAATAAACTACATTATAGGAGGGTTTATGATGCATTTATATATGTCATTATTAGCCAGCTTACAAGAGATGCAAGATATAGATTGAGCCAAGAGGCCATGGAATTCATCACAGAGTGGGGATGTTGGTTTATCCAATACCCCAAGTTTACTTATGTCAGACTAGATGGATTTATTGGTCACCCTCACCTACTCCCTAGATGCTCCAACAACATGATTGTTTTAATGGAGTTCATTTATCAATCTTTGGGGGTTAATTCTAAATTTAGTATACAGCATAAGCTTGGTTGTCATAAGTTCCCCATGAAGTTGGGTGAATATAGTTGTCCACACCTTGTGGGAGCCAAGGTAGTTTGCACTGAATTGATGCACCTAATGTTTGGCTTGTACACCACTAGGAAGCACTTTGATTCAAAGAATAAATTGAATGCTTTGCTTGCTTTTGTTTTTGACAAAAAATTCAACCTATTGGAGGAATTTTGGAGTGATCTTAAAGATGATTCTGACTTGAGGAAAATAAATTATGAAAGTTTGCCTATCCCACTCATGGTGGAGTTCAGGGTGAAGGTGGACATTCCTGAAACATGATTAGGTGATGGGGTGGTTTTGGATCCCCAATATGAGGAAAAAAAATATAGGTACCAAGAACTTGGATCCTATAGATTGGGGTGTAGAGGAGACCATATATATTAAAAAAATAGCAACGTCGGTGTTGGATAGAAGCATCCAATGGGTTGTGCTAAGAATCAAGGAACCTGGGGGTCAAACTTACAAGAAAAGGAAAGGTGCAGGTACCACTCAAGGGTACAAGAGGACAAAAAAATGAATGCCTCCTAAGAAGCCCTTGGAATTCTTCCCTCCTAATATAAAGGAATTTGAACTTGAAGTTTTGGCTCAAGATCTACTTGAAGCACATGAAGAAGAAGTCCCAATAGGACCTAGGGCCTCAACATCAGTTTTAAGTGAGTCATCTACTTAACCCCTCCTACAGAGCAACCAAGTGAAGAAATGCCTAGGGTAACTCTCCATAAGGAAGATAAAACATTGAAGGGAAAGGGTCTTGAGTATGAAACTCATGACATTGATATAGAATCTCAGAATAATCGTTCAGACAAGGAGACACCTCTTGATGAAATTGAGGATGTAGGAATTGAGCATGTTTTGACGGAGGATGACCAAGGGAAGTTGTTTGAAGAAGCTAAGAAGGAATCATATGCAAAGGCACAAGATGATTCATTTCTCAAACAACAAGAGTCGGATACCAAAGCACAAGCTGAAGAATTGGAAAAATAATAGGAATTAGAAGCTAAAGCCACAATTGATGCATTTCCCTAGCGACAAAAATTAGAGGCCAAATAGAAAGCAGATGAGTTGGCCAAAAATAAACAACAAAAGGAGCAAGAACTCAAAATAAAGGAAGAGAATGAGAAGTTAGAAATTCTGCAAAAGATCCATGATCTTGAAGAAGAAAAGGCTAGACAAAGAAGAGAAAAAGAAGCCCTTGAGGCTAAAATTAAAATTGTTGAAGAGGCCTATAAGAAAAGGGAAGAAGAATAAATATTACAAAAGGAAAAAGAGATTGAAGAGCTTGCTAAGAAACAACAAAAGGAAAAGGAAGCATGGGACAAGCTCAAAGACTTGGAGAGACAAAGATATCAATTGCTTGAAGAAAAGAGGTTAGAGGAAGAACGTTTGAAGAGGGAACAGGAAGATAAAAGGTTGTTGGAGAAGAAGGATAATGAAGAGGCCGAGAGGATTGCACAAGAAGAAGCACATAAAGAATAACTGAGGATACAAGAAGTTAATTCTCAGCCTAATACAACCATGTTATCACCCATATCTATTGCCAATGCTACTTCTTCCTCAACACAAGTGGTTACTACCCCAAATTATCCTACATGGATGAAGCTTGACTTAGAGAAGAAGGAAATAGCTCAACCTTAGCCTGTCAACTGGGATGAAATGATGAAGGAGATAGAAATGGAGATTCCTAAGGAAAAGGCTAGGGTTCTACATTCTAAAAAATTTATATATGCATGATAAATCATTGGAGAATGTGCAATTCCAATAGTAGATAAGGACAAGGAAGACATGCAAGTGACTAATTATGAATTGGGCACAGTCAACTTAGGGACGCTTACAATGAATCAACAAATGAATCTCATTGATATTGTAGCTTCCTCCAGAAATTCTAGGATGATCAATGATAAACAAAGAAAGGATGATATTAAGGCTCAATTGGATCAATTGCATAGTTTCTAAAAGGTGTTTCCACTCCCATGTCCCAACAAGCTACTGCCTTGGAAACTCCAATCCTACTCATTAAGAAATAAGTTGATGACTATTTGCAAATGAGAAATAAAATGGGGATGTTGGACCGATGGATTGATAGAATAAAACAAGAGGTTGGAGAAGTACTAATAGACCATATTGAAATCCACAAGAAGGCACTTGATTTGATAGAGGAAATGAATCATCATGCTGAGCACCTAGGGGAATAAGAAGAGGAATATAGAGAATATGCTTAGAAGATGAAGGACATTTGAAAAGGTCCAAAGTCAATTCTCTTGGAACAATCAATCCTTGAAGAAGATAATGTAGATTTCCTAGAAAAGGCCTCAAGCATAATTTGGTTTAGTTCTTGCTTCATATATAAGCATAGAAATGAAGTTCAAGATGCTAGTAAAGAATTGAATGCGCAATTTGATGAATTATAAGTTGTAATATCTAATTTAGTCAATGTAGAAATAACGATTAAAGAAGGCATGCCTTTGGATCAATTGAAGGAGAAATGGAACAAAAGACTCTAGGAGGTCATGCAAAAAGAAGATGATGGAGAGGATTTATTGTTGGATAGACTGGTGGATATTAAAGAGGAGGTGAAAGCTGCTAGGAGGGAGTTGACCAAATTGAAAGCTATGTAGGAATTCACCTCAACAGAGTTAAAAATAATCAAATTTGAAGATAGTTGGATTGATGGGCCTGATGTGGACATGCTTCAACAAGTTTTCTCCAACTATGATGGATATCATCTTGAGAAAATAATGCAGGAGTGAGTTGGCAGAAAATGTTCTATTTTTGGCACATGATTTCCCCTTTTCTCTCCTACTTTGTAGGGAAATCAACCTTTGAATTGAAGGTTTTCATCAGCCAGTCCTATCTCTTTCCTTGGGCATCAAATTTTGCACAATAGGGCAATCAAACTTTGAATTGAAGATCAACTAGTCTAGTTTCTTGATGTGGTTATGATTCCTTGATTAGTGGATCTCAATTTATGATTGAGAGGGATTTATGTGTAGCATGTCTATATGTAATTTTGAGCTCCATGTTGTAAAGGTCGGTTGATTAAGGTAGGATTAGCCACCTGATGATAGTAGATAAAATTTTAGAGCTTTGAGCAAAGACACTTTTAAGTTCATGTTTAATTTAGATTCACTTTCTTATATAATTTTTTAGGTTGGAGTTGAACTTCTTTGATGAGGTTTATGAACCATAATCAATTTGTATGCCAATGAGGTTTTTGTGCATAAATGTTTCTTATTTGATGTAAATCAATAGGGGAAACTGGATTTTAAATATTATTTCATTAAATTATCTATGAATGGAATTATTATATGTCTATTGATCTATATTGTTGGAAACGAATGAGTAATTTATTTTGAATCTTGAAGTATTTTGATGAATGGTTGTGATGGTTAAATTAAGTACTATGAATGTATGTAATGGGTTGGATTATTTTGTGGGTTGCATCATGTTATGGTTTTGATCTGTTAAGAAACACTCATTATTGAGAATATATGTCTAGATGTTAAGGAATTTTGTTCATGTTTTACTAATTTGTGCCTTGATCTATCCTTTTTAAAAAAAATTTAAACCCTTCCATTAAACATAGATTGATGAATTTGATACAGTTTTTGTTCCCGATTACCATCAAAGGCTCCTTGAATATTATAGTTGCATTGGTCAATTGAGTGACATCAAAATAGTTGAGAACCAACTACTAGGACCTTGGAAGTTAGATTTATATATATATATGTTATCTTTCTATTTTAGGAGAAATAGAGTAGAAATATTTTATTTTATGTTTTTGTGCTATTTTGACCATCAACACATACCATACTATCTAGCTCCTGAAAGAAATATTGGCCAAGATGATAATACAAGTGCGCTAGGATACAAATAGCAGGTGTATAATTTTTTGTGCTTTTTCATCCCTCATATCAGGTGTCCTAGTCTCCCCTCAAGATGCACTCCCCACCCATCAAGGATGAGTACTAGTGTAAATTTTAGCATCATAATCCATATAAATAGTGGGGCTCATGAGTATAGAAGCATCAGTAAGTCTATCTCTTCCCTCACTCTCTCCTCATGTATTGGTCTGCAAAGGTAGTATTGAATGTCATATTTCATCTCATGGAATGTCTACTCCACTCGAAAGTGTACTCACTCACTTTGAATAGGAATTCAGAGTATGCAGTACACATCCTCTAGTGTGATCGTCATCTCACCAGTTAGTAGATGAAATGTGCATGTATCAACATCACAATGTCTGCTAGCGCCATCAACATCACATAATGGTAACTCATGAGGGGTATGAGTTATGCCCAATATAATCCAAAAGTTTGTAATAGCTCTATATTCTCCACTAAAAGAGTGTGAGCTAAATCTCTAAGAAGGTTGATCTGCCTACCACCTAGATGCTAACGCAAATGGGTGGGAACCTAAAAAAAATTAAAAATATTTCTTATAAGTAGTCTAATCTCCTCAATTTTTACATCAATAATAATAAAAGTATACTAAATTTTCTCTAGTGTTCTTTCCTAAAGGCCCTAGACACTTTGGACCCACTTTTGGGACACTTTGCGAACAAATGGGACACTTTGTGAAGTGGGACACTTCGCGAACAAAAGGGACACTTTGCGGAAAAGGGACACTTTGCGAAAAAAGGGGACACTTTGTAAACTTCTTTTCCAAGGCCCTAAATTAACCTAGAAATGCATAAAAATCATAAATCATTATGTAAGGACAAAATGAAGGTAGAAGAATCAACTTACCTCATGATGATTTTTGTCACTTGCCACCAGGTCCCACAACACATCGATTCTTGCAAACCTATAATCCCATTTTCTAGGAATCTTTCACTATTCATCAATTTCTATCAAGCTACAAAAAGGTAAATGACAAAATAGTAATAATTTACTTCTTTTTGCTCTTATGTAAGTTTAAATTAGGGGTTTTACTACATTAGGTTTAAAAATTGCATTTCAATCAAATCAGCATAATAGGTGCTAGAGAGATCCATTTATAATGTTTGTTGTGTTGGAATCGTGATTCCACCCCCAACATCATCAACTGTCTATCATTATATGGCATGGTACTTGGAAATGCGCTATGATATGACTTAGCCTATTTGACATGGATAGATTTCTACCTTGATTCCACCTCTAAAAAGAAAGAAAAATCAAGGGGGGACATACATCTACCTTCAAATATGATTTTTAGATAGAGGTTTGATAAGAGGATTATTTTTAGACAACTAATGGACTCATGTTGCAAGATGTGGTTCCTAACATTGTGGTTTTATAGATAACTATACTGGGGGATTCATTCTCTCATGTCATAATTGAATTCACATGTGTATCATTTTATGAAACAAAGGTCATCATTGGATTCCTTTAGCTTACATATGGACATAAAGTCATATGGGTGCTAAAGTGCGGGCTAAATGTAGCGTAAAAAATTGTACTCTTGAAAAAAGATACAATTTCATATTTAATTTGGACCTATTTTGGAACATGTGCATTAATTACCCTTTAAAATCACCATTTATAGGCCTCTAGGACCCATTATTTCAGATTATGAGGCCCATTTCAGTCAAAAATCATATAAAATCAACCAAATCCCCAAAAAATCCAAAAACCCATGTCAAAAATCTAAGGTGGGACTCATTCACCACCTTCGGAGAATAATTCCCCTTAGGTGGAAACCATTCACCAAGGGTAGCGAATGAGTCCCATTTGGGGTCTTTTTCGAATTTGAGCAATAATTCTTCAATTTAATTATACTTTTTGATGAATTTTGGCCTTTGTGATCAAAGCAATGGTCAATTAGGTGTTGCTGCCTATAAAAGCAAGCTTCTAAGTCATTTTTATCAATATCTAAGAACTTTGAGCAACTATTTTCAAGTATCAAGAATCAAGAATCTTCAAGAAATATTTCACAAGAGCATTCCCATTCCAAAAGCAAGAAAATTTGAAGCATTGGAGCAACATTAAAGAATTTTTGACGGTCTTTAAGCTCACTTTTCATCAGGATCTAAAATTTTCAAGGGTTAATCATGGATGAAAATGGTGAATCATGATGGATTCTAGGTTGGGGAGATGCAACTAGCCATCAAGTCAAGCCTAAAGACTTGTTTCCTAGGAAATTCCATCCTCTATTATACCTCTACATTCAACCTAAGGAAGTTACAAACATCATTGGGATTCATTCAGGGTGATTAGAGGTCGTCACAAGTGAATCATTCATCTCTACATTTTCATTCTTTCATATTAGAATAAGATTACATCATGTTTCATATTTCCTAGTCTTAGACACACTTGACGCTAGGGATTTCATGCATATTTTATTATCTTTATCAAGGTTTAATTATCATGTTAGGGTTTTGACAAAGGAAAACCCCCCATTACCAAATCAAGTTGAATTATGTTTTGCAATTTTTTTTCACAAATTCAGATACGAAACTCAAGTTGGAAGGAAAGGGAAGTTGTTGAAGTATAGATTAGAGTCTTCAATTCTTGAAAAATTTGAACATGACTGATTCACCAAGAGTGGTGAATGAGTCCCACTACAACTTTTTATGAGATAAGATTACAGATTTCGATACCCTTTTTCCCGAAATAGACTCCCATGCATAAATATGAATCTGGGACTAATTCGCCCAGATTGGAAAATGAGTCCCAGTTGGTCAAAAATTCAACATTTCTAGAATCTTAAAGTTGTTTCCCATCTCTTCAAGATTTCTAGGTGCACAATACTCATATTTTTCTATCGTATTCTTGTTTTACTTGCATTTCTAAGGCATTTTCTAGGTTATTTTGCATATCACACTATGTTTTACAACTCAATATCTTTTCCATGTTTACACTTGGTGGTGAACCCCTCATTTGAAATCATTCATCCCCTAGAATAGTCCCTTTGAAATATTTCAATCTCCATTGCATTGAAATATTAAAGGCTTGATCTTGACTAAAGTGGAGGAAAATTGACCTGTCTCCTTCTAGCTTTGAAACCCTAGAAGCGAAAGAGAGATCCAAAATTTTCTTCTTTGCACTAGATATACTATGAGAAGTACTTTTGAGAGTCATAAACTTTGGGTAAGAGTGGGAAACCCATAGGGAAATTGTTAACCCAAGTTTCAAGCATGAAAAAAGTGAAATTTAATACTCTTAGGCTATTTTTGAACCCCCAACTCAAGTATCTAGGGTTCTAGGTACATAAAGAAGAGGTTTAAAGGTAGTTGAGAGAGTTATTTTTGGAGGATCTTTTGGGGGAGAAACTATGGGGGGATACTAGAAAGAAAATAAAGAAAGATAGAGGATGGATTGCAGTGGAGGTAAAGGCATGTTTCTTTTAACTCTCATGCCTACCTTGCCCAAGGAAGAGGTAAGTTTTGTGCTCGGTTTTAGCTGTTTTATACCCCATTGTGTTGAGTTTATGTGGTTTTAAAATAATTTATGAGTAAATCTTGTGTATTCTATACATTTATGAGCATGAATTTTTTTGGACTTTTGGTTGTGTTGTGTTGGGCCTCTCGATATATCTTTTGTCATACTTGAGTTGATAATTACCATGTTAAAAAAAAAAATGGGGTTGAATTTCATTAGGTCCTGGTTGAGCTTCTTGGCCTGGGGGTTGGTGAGATCCTTCATGGCTTGATGAACCATGTGGTAGGGTGGTTAGAGTTTCCTTCCCATAGGCCATTTTTTAACAGGTATGTAGTTTGCAGCTAGGTTTCCTCCTCATTGTCCTACAATTCATAAATGTGTAAATGATTTTTGTGCAATGATAGGAATCAATTTTTATTTTATTAAATATAGGTAGGGTTAAATATATATATATATATTTGTTTTTTTTTAATGTAAATAAATTTTAATTCCCATATTGTTAAATAAAAGACACTACATAGGCATTGTGTAACAAAGTTGAGGGGAAATCTTTGCAGATGTGTGAGTCAAAGAAATATATAATGGTAATAAAATTGAATAGTATAAGTCCTATAATCTAAGAAGTATTTCAATTATTTTACAAATGATTTTTTCTTGTTTTATATTATTACTATGTTGGATACATGAAAACAGTCCATTAAATGTGTTAACAAGACTGAACTAGCATTTGGGGTAATCTAGTTTATTTTTTACAGAGGGGGTTTTTCCATTTCTAATCATGGTAATCATTGATATCCAGTAATTTATCTGGTTTAAAAAAAATTGATAAAAAAAAAACATAGATAATATGGGGGTATGTGCAAGATCATGATGGGCCAAAAAGTGGCGATATTTAATTTATATGATAGCCCATGTGGCTGATGAATTTTTTTTAACCCAAAATTGATGAAACAAAAAGGGTTTTTAAAGGATATTTTCAGCTTGCCACCAATATAAATTATTATTTAATTTGAATTTACTAAATAATTATTATTCATTTTCTATTTGAATTACGAGTAAAGTCCTAATTGATAGGCTGATTGAAAAAAATCTATATCTTTCAAACAAAATCACATTTTTTGAATTTGAAACATGTGTCACATTCTATGCTTCACATACTATAGGATTAAACAAAGAAAAAATTGAATTTCATGAAGTTTTGACCAAGTTAAGGTGGTCAGACATACAATTTTTTATATTTTTTCAAAGTTGTAATAAAAAACTCATAATTAATTATTTACTTGGAAAAAAAAATGCAAAATGAGTCCTCTTCTTATATCTAAAATCTTAAAAAAATATATTATCATTTTATTGTGATTAGGGTGGTCAGACAAACACCTACTTCTTATTTTTTCCCTAAAATTTAAGACTACTGCATTGAAATTTTAAATTTTCAGCACATAGATTTTATTTTTTTAAATAAACCTAGTAGTTTAGAAACCACATTCATTTTCTTACAGTTTCTATTCTTACATAATTTTGAAATAATATAGATAACTTATTCAAATTTTTACATCAAGTTGCTTAACTTTGATTTTCTGAATTTTCATCACCACTTAAGGGCTTGTTTTTCCATGATGATCCTGCACATACCCATGGGTCAGGAAATTTACAAGAGCTATCATACATTTTCATCATTTTCATTAAATTCAAGTAAATTAAGCATAGTGTTGGAAGTAGCCATAGATGCCACATCCATAAATAAGTTGTCATTTATAAAGCTAGAAGGAAAATTGAAGTTAACTTAAACCCTTATTCCACCTATTGCAAGTGTCTCAAAGGCACCCAATATTAGCAAGGGGGATCATTTTTTTTTGAGAGAAATACATCTCAAAATAAAAGGGAATTTCAATGGGCCCTTGGTCTAATAGTGAAGTTGAAAGGTTCTAAATGAGCTCACTAGGGATCAAGTATTATCGAGTGCAAAGGCTCTGACACCGAAAAAAGGGATGAGGTCGGGATCATGCCCCGGGCAAATTTGGAAAAATGGATACCCCTCAGTCCTTGGCTCTTAGCCAAATATGTTGAACAAAAAAAGGCTCGTGCTCCCGTATTGAGTAGCTACAAATAATTTGTGGATGACCTCCATCAATAAATAAATAAGTAAAAGGGAAAATAGATAAATAAATAAAATTCCTAGGAGGGTCATAGCCTATTGCAGAGGGTTGTGAGCCCCATGGAAAAACCACATCTCCCTAGTTCCATGGGAACATTCTCTTACTCTATTTGTTTTCCTTGACTTAGTTCCCTTAATCATAGTGCCTACAAGTATGCATTGATCAGTTCCGAGGTTAACAAAGAAAATATAACTCAAATCTAATACCCACCAGTTATCCATTGGTTGTCATACCTATTCTTTCTAGTGCCACCATCATGGAAGAGTGGGTGAAGTATTGAAGATTAAGCCTCTTCAACTAGCGTTAGGGTTTTCTCGTTAAATAAGGAAACCTATAAAAGCATATTGACAACTATCTTGTGTCTGTATCAATGCAAGATGATTAAACGAATCTTAGTCATTCATCATTTTTGCCATTTTCTTGGTTGTTTTCATCGTTTTTGTTTCTTTCCCCACCACTTTAGGTTTTCCTCCCTCCAAAATTTTCTTCGTTGTTATTGTCCTTTCACTTCTCAATTTTTTTGAGCTACAACTAAAAATAAAGGTTCATCGAGGGTTTTAGAATATGTTTATTAAAATGAAAATTTCAGCCAATTCCTAATGATACTTATGAGATTTTGGGGTATGTTTATTAACAGAAAAAAATTCAGCCAAGAGCCTAACATAATAAAGTGCACATTATATTTAATATTAACATGATACCACTTTTTAATTCCCATAGTTTCACCACATGAGTCATAGATATAAAAGAATATGGATATAGTGATTAACTTTGCAAGGGGATATTTTCAATCCTCAACATCTATAAATATTAACATTAGTGCCCAAACCAATGAAATCAATACCTTGTCAAGTGAGTGGGAAAATTATAAACATTAATAAAAATGACATTTACCTATTTCACAAAGGATATAGCAATGGAGACATTAACCTCTAATATTAATGCTAATAGGTTATATCAATATTTATAATTTTAATAATAATATTAATATTAATTCACAATATTAGTAGGTTTGATAAATATCATTAACTTTATAAATAATATTAAGGTTAATCAAGTCTGTATAAATATTACCTATTGATGTTATATCAAGATTATATTGAATATTAATGTCAATATGAGTAATATTAATGAGAAAATTTATATTTTTGATATTTGTAATGATGTTAACATTAATCGATTTGATATTTGTACCCAAATTAATATTAAAATTAATGTTTCCAAGGAATTTTAATTCCAATGGTAAGGGTTAATATTAAATGGTGTTATATTAATTGACCAAATGGATAAAAAACATAAAATAAATGCTAACGCTATAGTGAATCACATTAATAACAATGTTTCCCATTGTAATCTTTATATGTTATGTTGATACTATGGAGTGATCAATGTGAATATTAATATAATAAAGTTATCCTCAAGAACAATATTATACCATAGACAATACTCCAAATGAGTGTGCAATATAAATATAATAAGAGAATTATATCATATGCTGCTCATTGCATCATTTGTAATTGTGCATACAATAGCATCACAATTTTAAATAATGAAAATATGGAAGCCTCGATTTGATACTGATGTTGATACACAATTAGTTTTGTTGTATTAATATATTATATCTTTGGAAATGAGGAAAATACCAAGAGTAGAAAATATATAGTGTTCATGTTAATACTTATGTGATTAAATAATATTAGAAATACCTAGAAATAAATGTATGGTAATAACACTATTATTATTTTACAGTAATGGAAATATTAGAACAACCAATTAAGATTGATTTTAATGTTGTTGTTCTACCAACAATATTTATAACATCACTATTAGATGTGAGAATCAAACAGGTAGGTAATTAAAGGTGTCAACAATGGTAAATCCATAGAAGCTAGAATTGGAATTAATGGCCACAATTTCATCAGTCCTAAATAGGTTGAGTTGGAGTAGCATGGCATGAAATTATTTACTCAATAGTTATATTTCAACCATGGCACCTTTGGTTCCTATCATTCAATATTGAAAGAATTATATGGGACTAGAAGGAAGATTGGGCCTAACCTTCAATTTAGAATAATGACAGTTACATCTCCTAGTTATAAGAGTCAACTTAACATGAAATTCATATTGTTTCCCTCCATTTTTTAATGATGTGTTATATTATGATTTTTCTTGTTCAAGAAGAGTTGATGCATTTAGATGCATGAATCTATGTGTACTTCATTGTTGGAAAATGATGTTTTACATGACTTTTGAAAAAAATGTTGTGTTCATGTGCTAAGTGGTAAAAATTTTCAGCATGACATTAGGTATCAGAGCCTCTGGGTTGCAACACTAGGAGCTCTAGGAATTTATTCACACATGATATGCCGCATGAGTTGGCTCTAATTGTAAAGAGGATTGAAATAAATAACCTTTGAGAATCTACCTTATATGAAACTTGAAAAAAATTATTACCTACCCCTTGGTGGAGCTTATAAATACATATAAATGTCAACACCAATCACACTAGCTAAGAATTCAAAGAGTAGTAGTGAGTCATTATAAAATAATTTCTTATTTTAAACTATATTAACATTATATTATTATAGTATGGAATAAATGTTGAGAAATAGTAACTTGAGCATGGATTAACAGATAGGAGGTACTTAAATGCATGGTTTATAAGAACCTTGAGAAAATGTTATCACTATGTAATTTACATTGTTGGAAACTAGTCCTATATACTTTAAATATGTAAGATTAAGATCTAGAATGATTTTCATATACAATGCCTCAATAATATTTTTTCCTTTGAAAACACAATTTGAAAACAAAAGGACACTACAATAGTAGTAACACTTGAAAGAACAAATGATGCTATGATAAAATGGTAAATGTGATAAGTACAATTCATTGATAAAAATTGTTTTCTTATAAAATAAGAGAGAGAGAGAGAGAGAGAGAGAGAGAGAATGAAGTTTCAACTTGATTTAATACAATAAGGGCCAAGGATAATCACAATTTTCCTTACCTAATTCCTTAAAAATCTTAACCTAAAAATCAGCAGCCTCTCTTATAATATTGAGTTGTTATAGGATACTTATCTATGAAAAAGTGTTGGGGGAAAACTTATCTATTTCTCTTCTAGAGATGTCTTTTATAATATTACTAGTGATAAATGAAGTTAAAATTGACTAAGAGAAAATGATAAGTCCGACTCAAAAAGGTATGACCAAAAATCCCTAGAAAATTTAAATGTGTCAATTGTGGAAATAGAGGTAACATTAAGGAGGATTATAAACCTCAAATAAAATTTAGATTCTAGTGGTTCCTTTTAAGAATTTGAAAGAAATTGGAAATTTTGTAATGTAGATTGTTATTGCAGAATTCTTTTAAAAATAATTTTAATTTCTTTACTTTTCTATAACCATGAAAATTTAAGAGACTTGTAACTGCTAATTTTAAAGTGTGATCATATTTCTAAGAGACTCTATTTGACTAGGATAGGCCTCTCCTAATACTATAGGTTAAGGTGTAACTCATTAGAACCTCTTAGTCCTTACCTCATGTGCAAGTCAAACACATTTTCTTATCCTAGGAGGAAGCCTAGTAAGGATTGAGGATGTCGCTTACAAAATCATAAATAAGTGCCATTGTAGGGATATATATAGTTATAGTTTGTGTGGCTAAAGGATTCTCATGCACTCTAACCTTGAACCCCCCCTAAACTCTTAACTTTGTAAGCTCCCCTATAACTTAAAATTGTGAGCAAATCTAGAGCATATTAAGGATTTTATTCTAAATTTAAAAAGTACAAAATAACTTATTTGATAATTAGTAAAATAATAGTATAAATAATGAAGTTGATAACTTGGAAAAAAAAATTGTTATATATGAAACTTAAATATTCTCTAGAATGAAAATTTTCCATTTTCAGAAGAACGTTATAAGCTACAAGACCTCCCAAAATGATTTATGACTAGGTGAACAACTATTCCTAGGGAGCTAAAAGTATGTCTAAAAACTATAAAGCAAGATTTATAGCCCATAGTTGTTTGAGAACCTAGGGTAAAGAATGTGTAAGGGTGGTAGAATAAAAAAAAAATGAAGTATTAATCTAATTAAGGCAGTAGATAGATAAATTCTCACTAGTAATACAAACTTGGAGAAACCTCTCGGGTAGAGAAAAGGTTTCGATTCAAAATTTGGCTAGGAAAACAAAATAATGCTTGAACGTTCTCTCATCATGTGTGTCTTCTAGATATAGATGAATCCATGTTGCATAGCTATGAAATATAATATTTTAGTTATGTACTTATTAATTCTTATTTCTCTTACATATAGAAATCATGCGCATACATTTGTGAATAGATATAGAATTTATGATCTTTGTATTTTGTTAGGAAATGAGTATTGAATTATATTTGATTTATGATTGTATAAGATAGAAGCAGTTAGAATATGAATGGAAAATAAAATTATTATTGTGTTTTGTTTTGTATTAATTATGATTTTTCCTTACAATATGGTTTGGTAGGAATAGACAAAAATGGTAAATTCAAGAGACCATTGTTGAGTGAAACATTATTCTTGTGATGGGATGGCATTAATGTTATAGAGATTGTGTGTGGTGAGATGTGGATAAACCAATAAATCTTGTGGTGTTCCCTAGTGTATGATACATAGTATCCAACTTTATATAAGGGTGATGTAGAAATTATGTATCATATACCTATGTGTACCTTGTGTGACATACAAGTGTGTTTAGATGTCAAAATTTTAAGAACTAGGTGGTTGTATGGTTGTTGATGGAAATTTGTGGTTATGTGTTGTTTATTTTGGTGTTTCATCCTCAGTATTGACCCCTTATTAGGAAGAGGAACCACTAATGTAACTATAGGTTGAGGGTCACAGGTCTATCTAATGAGAAATTACAAGTTTTCGGATTTCATTCCTACTTCAGATGAAGGACCTACATCAAAAAGTTGTTATTTTTGATTGATATTGATTGTGATATACTCCCCCTCACATGAGAACCACACTTTTTGGCTCATAGTAGAAGCCTAACCCTTGATATTTGGTACCTACCGGGTTGAGGATGATCTAAGATGTGTCTTAGCTTGGATTTACACCTACTCATAGTTGATCAACATTAGTAATTTGAAGGTAAAATGTTGAGTCTACTTCTAGACTTTTGCATATTTGATAGCATTGAGAGACACCAATAATTATATGGGTAAACTTGCATCAACCACAAAAGAATCACAATTATTTTGAAATAAATTTCATCAGATTGAACCATTGGATAAAGGGCTTAGAATTATAGGAACATGCTTGGGATTAGAAATTAGTTGCACAAACCACCTATATAGGAAAGCAATATTATAGACAACAATGATGGAACATGGAAATAACAGTGACAACCTAGTAGCAAGTGTCAATGGTTAAGTTTGGGGCTATGTAATAATTATAGGTAACTTTCATATGGGATAATTCATGGTAGAGGATCTATGGACTAGTTATTTAGCAACTCCTGGGTTCTGTGGGACTATGTTTGTTATTCACGATATGGTTACTATGTTGATATTATGAGGGTTGAGACCACCATGACTATGCATGATTCTATATATATGTATATATGTACATATGTATATATGTACATATGTATATATGTGTTTGTGTGTGTAGTTTGAGACCACCATTCCCCTCCTTCCCTTGGTTAGATTTAGAAAAGTCACATAGTGCATGTGATGTACAATTTTGTGTAGATGTGGTATATTTATATTTTATTTTTTGGTGATTTGTTTCATTATTTTAAGCCAACAATATCAAATTTACTATTAGGCTACTTATCTATTTGGGTTTCACTTGGTCCTCTTTGCCTCAAGGACTTACTTAATCATTTATTTTAATTCAAATGTTGCATCATTGCCTTTTTATTGAAAACTCTATATTTTCTTACATGATATTTTTATCATGAATTTGGTTTATGATCTTATATATTTGGTTTGAAATTGTTTTTTTGAGGCCTTCTTGTGATTTACAATTTTTGGCTCATGTGTCATGATGTGATATATGTAAACTACCATATCCAGGAGAGATCCCTAATAGGTCGTATAGGGGAGTAGATGGCTTCAGGAATTTTATGGTGAGGATGGGAGTTGTAAATGGGACCGATATGGGATGGTCATTATCCATTTCTACCTATGCTTCTATGAAAGTGATTTCTTGTGTACCTTCCCTTTGGAGGCTAACACCTTACACAAACAAAGGGAAGGTACTAGGAAATGAATGAAGGGGTTCTTAGAGAAGGGCCTCAAGAAAATTGTTACCTATTTTTAGCTACAACTCAAAATAGGTAGAGCTGAATTGCATTCATCATTAAAGGTACACAAGTGGTTACAAAATTTTCTTCTAAGTATTCATTGCTGAAACAAATCTGATTACTCATGAATTTTGAGTATTATTATGCAGCTAATTGTAGCACAAAAATTATGAAATTGCATAATGTTTGTTATTTTATTCATATTGTACAAACCAAAGTCCCACACAAGACATGGGAGTAGCTTAATTTGATTTTCATTATCAAATAATGAATACAAAAAATAAATGTGCACAACACAACTGAAGATAATATAGGTATAAGAGAGGGTGATTTGTCATTGTCTAAAATGACAAATCATTGTCACACTTGAAGTCTTCAATTGTCATGTATCCAAGTTGCATTAGCTCCGAGCTCCAAATGTATCTATAAGATTGTAAAAAGGTGGTGTTAGAGCAATGAAAAATCACATCCTACCTCATGCCTATGTTACCAAAAAATATGTAATATACATTCAATCAGACATTCATCAGATGATTAAGTCATCAGAGAGGCAAGTATTCAAAGAGCACAAAATTCAGTGGAAGCTTTCAATTTCAATTATTTTGCTAACATGTTTGTTCACTGTGCAGGAACAGGCTCATTTCTTTTGTGATCATTTTTCATAAAATATGTGGAGTGAAATGGGATCTCACAAGGGTTGAGCCCAACATATCAAAAGGAGGACACTCTCTAATTACACATAAGAGTCATCGATATCAAAACAATCATTTAGAGAAATTGTTGTAACCAAAAAGAGATTCATAAAGCAACCTTATTTCAACATGGTGAAAATAGTTTGAGAAATCATATTATTTCTCATCATGCTAAAACAATGATCAAAACCAGTAAAGAGATCATCAAATTCATTGATTATTTTATTTTAGTTCTACCTTGCATTCATTTTTTCCATTTACATAAAGTATGGAGCCCCTTTACACTAAAGGGAGAAACAAAACATAGGGAATCATATAAGTATCAGGTCACTTAGGATGAGAATTCATTTTCAATATTCTAGGAGGCTTTGCTATGATGATAGCAATCCTCCTTCAAAATAGAAAAGGGAAAAATAAAGAACTATCACATCATATGGTGATTTATGAAGGTATGGACACACAAGATCACTATGAGAATAAAGAGCAGTGAGAAACTTTATTTTAAAGTGAGACAACAACAAAAGTGAAGACATAAATCATCGTCTTCAGGATATAAAGGCATGAATGCAATGGAGCGCAGAAACAACAAGGATCTATGTGAAAATTATTCATTTTGAAAAGCTTGTTGGATGTTACTAGACTTTGAATGATATACATGCTCAACATGAAAAGCATCATAACACAAACATGGAAACTTAGTCAAATGGTCAGAATGATGTTCCAGATACAAAGGATTCCACTATCAATTTTTTTAAGTGCTTAGTGAAAATACACAATGGAATTGGCACATGGAACCGAATAAACCAAATATGGAACATAAATCAGATGTAGTATTGTTGCCTTTGACAGGGGATTTATGAAGAATGAAACACATATGACAAGTGAAGTTTTTTTTTATATTATGAATATGGAGTTTTATTGATGGATCACAAAGGACATAAGCACCGTCAAGGCACAATCAGCAAGCAACGAATCTATAAATGGAATTTATCTTCAATGAGGTTCTTCAAAAATACAATAGAAGATTGTGGTGGAATTTAATATTATACACCAGACCTTGATGAGAACAGTCACTCAAAATAGTAAATAAAGCTCCAAGAAAGGTAATGCATGTCTTCAAGGTGACCAATGTAGGGATGGCTCAGATATGCAATGTATTAGTAAACAACAAGAGCTTTGTGATAGACTATTCAAAGATGATAGTTAGGAGTCCATCCATAGAGGTTAATGACAGAGAGTAAAAAAATAAAAAATCTAATGAAGTGACAGTGTCAAAGATGAATTAGCAGAGGGAAACCCTCAAGAGTATGTGTTGGCAAAGGAAAGTTTTGCAAGCTATAGGAGAAATCAATATTTTTAAAGAAAACCCACTCTCATGGATAAGTCTCCTACTGTAAAGAGTCTCACTCAGATGCCCTCCATATATGGTAAAATGCATGAATCAGAATAATCACTAGAATTTCATGGCCATGAAAACCTACAAAAAAGGGAAGAGCTTGCAAGTGGGTATGTGCAGGATCATCATGGAAAAAACAAGCCCTTAAGTGGCAATAAAATTCAAAAAAATCAGAGTTACACAACTTGACGTAAAAAATTAAATAAGTTATCTATATTATTTCAAAAATATGTAAGAATAGAATTTGTAGAAAATTGAATGTAGTTTCTAAACTAATAGGTTTATTTAGAAAAAAAAAATCTATTTAGTGAAAACGTAAAATTTCAATGCAGTAGTACTTAAATTTCAAGGAAAAAATAAGTAGGTGTCTGTCTGACCACCCTAACCACAATAAAATTATAATATTTTTTTTTAATATTTTAGATATAAGTAAAGGAATCATGTCCCGATGTGATGCATATTTTTCCAAGTAAATAATTAATTATGAATTTTTTATTACAAATTTTAAAAAATATAAAAATTGTACATCTAGCCACCTTAACTTGGTAAAAAATTCATGAAATTCAATTTTATTTTATTAATCCTATAGTATATGAAGCATAAAATGTGACACATGTTTTGTATTCAAAAAATGTGATACTGTTTGAAAGCTATAGATTTTTTTCAATCAGCCTATCAATCAGGACTTTACTCATAATTCAAATAGAAAATAAATAATAATTATTTATTAAATTCAAAATAAAGCATAATTTCTATTGGTGGAAAGCTGAGAATGTCCTTTAAAAACCCTTTTTTTTTAATCAATTTTGGATTAAAAAAAAGTCGTCAGCCACATGGGCCATCATATCACTTACATATCACCACTTTTTGGCCCAGCATGATCCTACACATACCCAAGTGCATTCAAATAATTCACTCCCATCACTTCCAGAGGGCTCTCATTGAATCTCATTGAATACATGATTTTTTTAAAATCCAAAGGTTTCTAATATTTCAAGAAGGGAGGTCATCAATTTTTCACAAATTCAGTTTGTATTCATGAGGTTCGGCCTGGGTTATGTATTTCTTCACTAGAATACAGAAGTAGAAACATTCAGCAAAAAAAAAAACCTAGATACCCTCATGGCCACGGCTATAAAAATGTGTAGACACCGACAATGGTCTTCATAAAGCTCGACTTGGAAATAAACATAATACCCAAAATGAAAAAATGAAAGGAACCACAGGAATGTACTTTGGTCTCAATTAGGTATAAGCTAGGGCTTCAACAAAAGACCCTCGAGTTTTTGAAGAAATATCTAAGCTTTCGAATGGCAATTTTTTCCATTTTGCAAAGTATGATATTATTTTTTGGTGTTTGGCCCCAACTCATCACGAACGAGATGTATAGAAGCTTCTTAGTTTCCTACATAGAATGCAAAATGAAAGTAAATGCACTTGTTATCTTGCTCTTGTCAAGATCTTTGGTGATGGCCCTAAGACAACAGATATAATGAATAGCATGATTCAAGAGCCATAACCTAGGGTTTAAAAAATAACCGTCAAGGCTTTGCAAGAGTATCAAACCCATGATCTAAGGGTTTTTGAGGCTGAACCTGTACCTAGGAACAAGGAAAAAGCACAAAAAGAAAAACCCTCTAAATGCATACCCACAACTAAGTGAAGAAATACAATGGCAACCTCTTAAATATTCTAAAGTAAAAAATGCATTCAGAGATTCAAATAAAGGAGCCTCAAAATGATCAAATCAAAAGCATACCTTTATTTTTTGTTTCCACATTGAATAAAACCAGCTGTAGTAGTAAAAAATCCACAACTAAACTTCAGAAAGTCCTTAGTTTTGGCCATGCAACACATTAGAGAGGTATTGATACAATGGAGAAAACAAATTACATAAAAAATATGGTAAATTTGTGGCTTGAAAGCCTGGAAAAGGCTTTCAAAATGAAGTATACAAAAGAAAGTTCTAGTTTTGTGCCTAAAAGAAGACTTACGACACTTTTCCTACAAAAATTCCATGGTAGTCACTCAGAAGTAGCGAGACATGAGGAGATTCAAAGCTCAAACCCTAGTGATGGCAGCATCGAAGCTCGGGAGGAGAAATTTACTAAGTGAAGAATGAAGCAATAATTAGGGTTTGGGTTCTCTTGACCGCTACCCTAATTATTTTGTCTCCTTTTTGCCTTATGTTTTTTCAACATCATTATTGCCTCCAATTTCACCTAGGGTCATGACTTCAAGTCAATAAACCTTATGAATTGCATGAAACCCATGAGCCTTATGAACTCGCTTTGTTTTATTTTCACATGATTAAAAACAACTTCAATAATTGTTTTAATTTTTTTTGAAGAAAACTATACAAGGAGGGAGTCGCATGTATAAAGTAAAAATAGCCATGAAATTTAATATTAATGGTTGTGATTACCTTAATATTTAATGTATAACGTGATGTTAAATATGACAAGTTACCCATTAAATATTAAAATAGTCATCTTGATTTATTTTAATATTTTATTACATGATTACTTTCACTTCACAAATCATGCAAGGAGTAAATGGAGCATTTTTCAGTTGTGGTGAATTTTTCTTCCAGTCATACATCGGTTCATGAGATATCTTGATCATGTGCATGGACAGGTGGAGTTTTCTAGACACAGAGTTCAATTTGCTTTAGTTTTGGGCCATTTTTATGAGGATTTTATCTTTTTCTCATGAGAGCATATTGTGGAGATATTTTGACTCTAGTTCACATCTAGTTCCACCTTTTGGATTCTTTATGCATTCCTTTATTGTATATATTGGAAAAATTTATTCTCTTTCCTTAGTTCTTATTTTGCATCTCTTCTGGCATACCTTTTGCAGAGAGATAGATATTTGTAACTCAATTTATTTTTCAAATTAATAAATTCAATAGGTTATTATAGGTTAATGGACTTTGTCGAATTTCATAAATTCCTTCAAGTATTTGATTAAATCAGTGTTTCCATTTTTAGTCTCTGATGCCTTGCATTTTGCAGTGATTTGATGCAAGTTTAATTTGTTTTTCTCATAAACCTTTAAATTTTTGTCTCACCTATTGATACATGTGCATGATGGCAGTTTATTACAGGTCATTGATTGTTCTTGTTAATTTTATCTTTCTTCTTAATTTATGAGAACCCTATTTTTCCTTAGTAAGAGAAAGGTTGAACTGAGCTTTTTATTGAAATACTAGTGTGATTAAAGTACCCAGATTAAGTTGTGTTAGCATATTTTGAGAATATTAGTTGTGATTAAGTCTAGACACATTAGTTTCTTTTGGTGCATCACCATAGTTCAGATTCCAATTTTTCATTAGATTTAATCCTTTTCCCTTTTCTAATAAAATTTTAAGTCCATAATCAAAAAATCACATAGGAAGTCGGCCTAGAATATGAGGGTCTAGTTTTGTATAGGGTACCCACAACTTGGAATTAGTCCAATGTTACATGAGATTGCAGAGCTTTACAACTTTGCATGCGGGTAAAATATCTGTGATAAAAACAAGATTTCCTATTATGATCATGAAATTACAACATATAGCTTAATTTAATACAGGGTTACATGATGATATGATACATAGTGATGGCACACTTTTCTTTTATTCAGAAATTTCGATTACAAAATATGTAATAAAATGGTATTATGGAATTTTCGTTGGCACTTGATACAATTCATCCTCATAAAACCCATTGTGTCAGCCATGTGATTTGACTCTTGTGCTATTAATTGTGATGCATGTGTGAATAAAAAGTGTATGTGATGTTGGCTAATTGGGTCCTAAGTGTTAGGGATATATGTACTGAGATGATACTAAGTGTTCCTTGGAAAATGATTGAAAAGTGCAATACAAATTCAAGATGTCTTAGCTAAAACTAGTGTTGTATGTTAACCATTGATAATGATATTATTGACTTATATGACATTGAATTGGACCTTAATACCTATGTGTGGCCTTACGTTAGATGATTATGGTGTCGATTTGAAAGACTATGTGAATAGTATAAACTATTTGTGTGTGTTGTATGGGAACTATAGTTGATGATGTGACCTTTTCTTTCTGATATATGGATGTCAACATGGTGAGGGAAACCATTTAAAATTTTACTTCACTCTTATACTTGGATTACCTTTTATGATTATAATAGATAAACACTTGGCATGTTTCATAATATATGTGCATAATCATACTATATTTACAATCCCAAACCTTAGAGACTTATAGCAGGAAGTCTACTCTGAGGGGAGGGAAATGTAAGGCCCAACCATATATGCATAAGTTACTAATCATCATGCTTCCTTTGGTGAGTCCTATTAGTATAGTTGGACGGGTCAATTTGATGGATTGTGCAATGTTTTTTTTATTGGAGTTATATGATGTAAGATGCATAGGGTAATTGTTTTTTTTCTTGTAGGATGATCTATGTGGCCGAGTGTGAACTTAATTATGGAATCAATAATTAGGAAACAATGAAAAATCATATATTTAATTTTTGGTAAAAATTGAGCAAGATATTAAAATATTGCATATTTGAATGATGTTTAGTGTGCAAACTAAACTATAGAAATATCCAATAAGTTTAGTGTTTAGAAGATAGGGCAAGTGATTTATTCATGCAATAGATAGTAATGATGTATAGAGTTTTATTTAAAAGGTCTTATAAATTTCCTTCTTAAACATGAATGCATATGAATGACGTCATAGAACATGAAACAAAATGTTTGGGTGATTGTTGATTTGTATCATTGTAGAAGACTTCATACCTTCCTTACAATGGTGTACTCACATAGATGAAAATTAAAAAGTATTTGAATCCTTATAATTATCACGCATTTAATTTTGATGTACTTAAGATAATATGTGTACCTTAATTATAGCAAGGTTGTGCTTATTTTAACTTCTGGGTCATTGCCAAGATAAATAACCTTAGAAGGTAGATAATAGTCACCTTGAACATGACCTTTTTATCCTAAATTTTATTCTATATGTATGAGTGACATCCTAGTATTATAGGATTTTTTTAATGTAGAAAATGTATCAATGGTCAAATATTTGATCTAGCATGAATGAAGAAATTCAATTAGAAATGGTATATGTGAAAATGTTTTGTTGGACAATTCTATAATATAATTTATCATGAGTGTCTTAACTTAGAAAACTGTAAGAAGGATCAATTCAAGTGTGAATAGTGAAGGTGAACATAATTGAGAAGGAATAATTTTGGAATATAATTTTTGACATTCCAAGTTAGATTTCAATTCAAATCATTATGTTGTATTTATTTGTAGAATTTATAATCATAGAAATACTAGTGATCATTGTAAGCTTCATGGTCAAGCTACGAACATCCAAATGGTGTCAACCGAATATGAATGAGGTATGTAAAATTAACTATATATACTCAATTATTCATTTCATGGAGTACTAACAATTTAAAATGTTGTAAATGGCCAATAGATGGAATGAGAGGTTCAATCAAGATCTTGACTAGCTTACTTTGTGTAAAAAATTAATCTACTTATTATGAAATGCCAACTCCAAGTTAAATGTTATGTTGTATGTGAGTCATTTATCCAAATATCCTGGAAAAAGTACTTTTGAGAGTCATAAATTGTGGGTAAGAGTGGGAAAAGTGAAAATTAATACTCTTAGGTTGTTTTTGAACCCCCAACTCAAATATCTAGGGTTAGGGTACATACAGAAGAGGTTTAAAGGTAGTTGAGAGAGTTGTTTTTGGGGGGTCTTTTGTGGGAGAAAGGATGGGGGGTTGCTGGAAAGAAAAGAAAGAAAGATAGAGGCTAGATTGCAATGAAGTTAAAGGCCTATTTCTTTTAACTCTCATGACTGCCTTTCCTAAGGAAGAGGTAAGTTTTGTGCTCTATTTTATCTGTTGTATACCCCATTGTACTAAGTCTATGTGGTTTTGAAATAATTGATGAGTAAATCTTGTGTATTATGTGAATTGATGAGTATGCAAAGTTTTGGTATTTTGGTTGTGCTTTGTCGGGCATCTCCATATATCTTTTGTCAAACTCTTGAGTTGATAATTACCATGTTGAAAAAAAAGAAGAATGGGGTTGAATGTAATTGGGCTCTGGTTGAGCTTCTTGGCTCAAGGGTTGGTGAGAGCCTCCATGGTTTGATGACCCATGTGGTAGGTTGGTTAGAGTTTCCTTCCTATTGGCCATTTCTTAATAGGTGTGCAAGTTGCAACTAGGTTTCCTCCTCATTTTTGTGTAATTCATAAATTTTTAAATGATTGTTAGTACAATGCTAGGAATCAAAGAAAATTTCATTGACTATAGGCAATTGAATCTATACATATTTCTTATTTCTCAATGTAAATAAATGTTAATGCCCATATTGTTCAGGAAAAGACATTGTGTAGACATTTTGTAAGAAAGTTGAGTGGAAATCCTTGTAGATGTGTGAGTAAAAAAAATATATAATGGTAATTGTGATCCTAATAAAATTCTACTCATAATATGAGATGCTAGATAAAAACTAATAATGCAAGGAAAAGAAGTAACAAAATAGAAGGGCACCTCAATAAGATTAGCCTAAGAAAAATATGAAAGCAAGATAAAACAAATGAAATGCTTGTTATACCTTCATATTGTCGCTTCCTTGGTTGGCCCTTGATTTTAGAAGTCTTGTGTTCTCCTTGGATGGCAATGAAGTTAAAATGGATGCAAGATGAATTGATGCAATATGGATTGAGGATGTAAATGCTATGATGGATGAGAGCTTGAATGGAAATTTTGCAAGAGTTTTGTTGCAAAAGACTTGATCCTTCAAATTGAAGGAAATGAGGGGGTATTTATAGGCTAATTGGAATTCTCTAGAGAATTCAACGGTTGAGATTGATCCAACAAGATCAAGATGAAGGGATATGGTGAGTTGAGGACTCACAAGCCCTCACATCTTGACATGTGGAAGGTGAGATGTCTTAGGATGGAGTGATGTGGAAATGAGGTGGATGTTGGGGGATGAGAAGATTACTTGGAGGGATAAAAGTGAATTAAAAATTCACAATGATTGGAAGAATCTAGTGGATAAGAGAGGGTCTCCAAAAAGCTGTAGATTTGTCACATGTGGGTGATGTGACAAGTCCAAGGTTCTAGAAGCCTTGGGCACATGTAAAATGACATGTCATATTTGCATGGGGGATGGAGAAGACCTTGGGAAGATAAAAGTGAATTAAAAATTCACATGGGGAAGAGGGGAACCTTGGTTGAATAAATGTGAATTAAAAATTCACATGGGGAAGGGAGTCCATACCAAAAATGGTAAGTGGGAAGGTTGACCAGAAAAGGTAAGCCAAATGTGGTTAATGATTCTGATTAAGGTTGTGCAAACATAGGATTAGGATAATTAATGAGAGATTAGAGGCAAGTGGGAGATTATGGAGGATGTGACACTTAATCTTGATTAAGTGGTGCACATCCTAATCATAGATTAATTAATTTAATCTGGATTAAAAGAGGGTTATGGAGAATGTGACAAGGAGAGAGAAAAAGGGGAATTAAAAATTGATTTTAATCCAAATGGGTTAAAAGACTAAATTAAATAATTTGTCATATTTATTTAATTTAGAGAAGAAAAAGGATGAGGTAAAGTATTTAATTTATTTAATTACATACTTTAGGAACCTTAGGCAGAAAATGAAATAATGATTAAATAAATTATTTAATCACTATTAATGAAATAGATGAATAGAGTAGACAATTTTGATCATATGGAAGTGATCAAATTTGGATGTCTACATTTAGCCCCTCTTCGAAGTACCATTAGAATAACCATGCTTTGAAGAAAAGAAAGTGCAAATGACTCTATAGAGGAAGTAACCGGAAGATGATGCCCCAACATGGGGAGGAGGACTTAAGTTGTCCAATTAGTGGGGAATGGATGAAGATGCCCCAATCCTGGAAGGAATTGACTATGACAGGGGAAATAGGTAAATGTGAAGGGTATGCCCCCTCAAGAGGGTGACAGGGGAAAAAGAGGGGTCCCGAGCGACATCTCGATAGGAAGATATGGATGGTATGGTTGGAAAGAGGGCAAAAAATTAGGCAAGTGATGAAAGAGGAAGAGATGGGGGAGAGGATGAGAGATGAGATGATGAAAGGGGATATGAAAATGACAATGTAAAGTGATGAAACAAAAAAATGATGATAAGAGATAAGAGATAAAGGTGAGCACAAATGGATTCAAGGAAAAATGTGATGTTGCCCCAGTCCAGGTACAAGCCAAGTTGGGCATATGGTTGATGGAGTGTTGTTGATGAGGACATGATACATCCCAAAACAACACAAGGATAAGGAAGGATACATCCTGATGAGGATGAGGATGAGTGTTGTTGACGAGGGAATGATACATCCCAAAACAACACAAGGATAGGGAAGGATACATCCCACTGATGATGAGGATGAGGATGAGTGTTGTTGACTAGGGAATGATACATCCCAAAAAAACACAAGGATAGGGAAAGATACATCCCAATGAGAGTGTTGTTGATGAGGGAAAGATACATCCCAAAACAACACAAGGATAGGGAAGGATATATCCCAAAGATGATAATGATGATGATGATGAGGATGATGAGGATGATGAGGATAATTGGATCAAGGCTTGTAGCAAGGCTAAAACCAAGAGTGTGATTAGATTATTTGAATGGATGAGGATGGGGGAGATATGCAAGATGATGGAATGGAAAATGAAATGCAATCCTAATGCAATTTGCCATCCTTAGAGCACTGATTTTTGCTATAGCATAAGACACCGAGCATCAAGGTATTTAAACCAAGATGAATTAGTGTCTAATGCATAAAACAAAACAAACAAACAAGAAGGCTATTCCGACACCGCAAAGTCGCGATGACTTTGGTCGAGCCAGGTATTGGAATAACCACAAGCATAAAAGGATGCCCTAGCGTAACACAAGACCTCAGGGATCTTGGTAGGTACTACGTGGGATAACCAAGAAGACAAAAACAAAGAAATGAGCAAGATATGCCCCTATGCTTACTAGTCAAAGCACACCATGATATGATAGATCAAGGCGACCATGACAAGTGATGATAGGGAGCTCAAATGATAAACAAAATCCAAAAGCATCAAAAGATCACAATCAATTTCAAATGTCCTTTGCCATAGGATCAAGATGATGGATGGGGTTGATGAGGTCTGTTAGGAAGGATACATCCTATTGAGACCGATGATGGATAGTAAACTAAAAGATCGATATGACGTAGGATATTCAAAACTGATTGGATCTGAGGATACAAGTGGATCTTGTTTGTTGAGGACCAGCTAGATAAGAGCATACTTGATGACACGACAAGATGACAGGATGACAGGATGAAAAGACAACAAGAAAATAGGACTAACACGCCCTAAAGACCTAGGGGACACAAGACCGACACACCCTAAAGACCTAGGGGCTCAAGGGTTGATCAAAGATCAACCTTGCCTATGTGAAAGCACAGAGCCCTCGTAGTTCGATAAAAGACCATGGATAAAAGCGGAAAGAGGATAATGGAGACCTATGATGGATGGTGAAAGACATGACAAATACCCAAGGGGTAGACAAAATGATTTAGCCTTGCCTACGAGAGAGCACAGGGGCAATGTAGTTCAGTACAAGGCCAAAGACAAAGGATGGAGGAGGGCAAGACAAACAAAAGACAAAGCCCTGGGGGTGGATTAAATGATCGACCTTGCCTATGTGAAAGCGCAGGGGCAACATAGTTCGACAAGAGACCGATGACAAACAATGGATAAGGGATGATGAGATGACCAGGCAAAATGAATAAAATGATGGAGCGGATATGATGAGACAAGATAGACTTTCAGGATTGGATAGGATGATGTGTAAGATATGTAGGATGTGAAGCTCAGGGATGGGATAGGTAATCGGATCATTAGAATATGAATTGGAAAGGAGAGATGATGGATAGATGAGCGATGAAGATGTGAGGAAGATGTGGTAAATAGATAGAAGGGATGAATTATGATGTGAATGGCATTGGGTTGCATGCGTGTAGCCTAGAGCTAGATACCAATGATAAGGGATAATAGAGGGAAATGGATGGATGGATAAGAAGATGCTAGGATAGGTGGATAGATGAGATGAAGATTGAGAGGATATTGTAAAGATGTGAGAAATAGATAGGAATGAGGATAGTGAGATAACATGGCATTGGATTTCATGGGGGTAGCCGATAGCTAGATACCAAGAAAAAGAGATGATGAGACAGAGGGAAATGGATGGATGGATAAAGATGAGGAGATAGAAAGATGTGAGGATAAGTGGATAGGGGGATACAAATTTTGAGGGATGGAATGGATTAAAAGATGGAAAAGGACTAGTGGATGAGAGTATAGGAAGATAAGGATTGGGAGATGGCAGAGATTACTGGATGGATAAATGGATGGGGATGTAAGGATGGGCAAGATGGGGAGATGGAGAGGATTACCTGGAGTAATGGATGGATGATCTCTCTAAGACACAAAGGAGGAGATGCCCCCACTCTAGATGTGTCATGTGTGATGAGGCAAGAGGGAAGGAAGATACAAGGATGGGGAAATAAAGGAGCGAATGGATATGGATTGTAGTAGGATGGGAGTATAGGAAGATAAGGATTTAGTAGATGGAAGGGATGACTAGATGGACGATGTCACCAAGGACACAATCATAAATAAGGAGATTCCCCCACTCTATATGTGTCATGTTTGACGAGGAAAGAGGGATAGGAAGATAGAAGGATGGGGAAATAAAGGAGCGAATGGATATGGATTGTAGTAGGATGGGAGTATAGGAAGATAAGGATTTGGTAGATGGAAGGGATGACTAGATGGACGATGTTGCCAAGGACACAATCATAAATAAGGAGATGCCCCCACTCTATATGTGTCGTGCATGACGAGGCAAGAGGGATAGCAAGATGTGTGGAAGGAATATGATAGTGTATGGATGAGGGGGAATATATGCCAAGAGATGTCCAACGCATGTATATAGGTTTGCCCCTAATTTTATCAAGATCACAAGGAAGATGGAGGGACTATATAGGATGCGAAAGATGGTGGGTAAGATGTGGAAGATAGGTAGATATAGGAGATGTAGGAAAGGAATGTGTAAGCGGATGTTTCCCCCAATCGTGGAAGGAGACTAGATGGGGGATTTACACATGGTGCCTGTTTTCCAAGTTTTCATCATGGTACTAATCCAAGGCACTTGTTTGCCAAGTTTTCACCATTCGACGAATTCTTCTTTTTTTTCGTATTTTTCTGATTTTTTCCCTTTTTTCTCTTTTTTTTTGCTGATTTTTTTATGGACTAGGATGTGGACTAAGATAGATAAAGACAGGGATATGGATATGTGGATTTTAGAGGACAGTTGATAAGGATAGGGATGAAGGACTCATGCATCAAGTTCCATATGAGGTAATAAGATCCCATGTTTGAAGTGACTATTCGGATGTTGGTACAACCTTATTAGAATGGATGAATTATGCAAGAGGATGGATTAAAGGGATTTGATGGGGGAGATATGGGGGATAGTGGATGGGATGTTGGAAGGTGTATGGATTGAACGATGGAGTGGATGTGTGATGGGGGAAGGTGTGCAGGACCAACATTGGCACATGTGATGGTGGATGCGAAAAGATAGGTGGATGAATGGATGGAGAGTGTGGTGATAATGGAGGCCTTGGGATAGTGAATTTTGGGATGTAGGGACCCAAAACAGATTTAGGAGATGGAGGAGGTGAATGATTTTGTGGGGGAATAGCAACTTTGTATGTCGTTATGGAATTGTCATTTGAAGGTATGGCACCTTTTTTCTTTGGGATCCACATGGTTTGATTTTTGCTTTGGTGGGCCTTTGTGGCCTTTTGGATTGATTGGGATTTTGGATTCGATTTTTTTGTTCTTCAACATGTCTTTTGAAGGGGACATGAGGAACTTTAGATTCATGTGGGTGTTTGGATTTATGTATTGTTGCTTTGGCATCTAAAGTGCTTTTAGTAGCAATGGGATGGGTATGAGGAGATGGATGATGTGCAGCGATGGAGGTAGGGTTATAGGGATTACGTGTAGATGGAGAAGGTGTAGGTATGTGCCTTTGTTGATCCTGATCAAGAGTTATGAAGGTAGGATTTTTATGTTGTGTATGAGGGAGAGGAGGTGGATGAATGAAAGGATGAATAAGATAAGATGGAGGAGGTGATTTTGGGATATAAGAACCCATAGTAGATGGAGGATGAGCAATGATGGATGGAGGGACATAGGGACCCAAAATGGATTGAGAGGATGAGGGAGGAAGATGGATGGTTGTTTTTAGGTAATATGATGGAGGAGGGGGGATGGCAGCATATGACTTGGTAGAAGGATGATGGGAAGTACCTCTTGTGCCTTTAGAAGAGGATCATTTAGGATGTACGAAGGTTGTACCAACATCTTTAGAGTGCGATTTTTGGGAGACATATCCAAGACCATGTGTGTCGGGATGTTCTTGGACTTGAATGTGTACTAAAATACCTTACTCATGAAGGCCTAAACCTTTTCCTTGATAGTTCATGTTCTCAAGCATATGATCTATGGTAGGATGCTTATTCTTTTGGAAACATGATGCGAGTGTGTTAGTAGGTGGAGGAGGAAAGGTGGTTCATAGACATTGTTTTGCTTCTGCAAGAAGACCACCATGGACACATGTAATGTTACCAAGGTGATAAAAAAGTGGCATTGGGATGGTAAGACTAGATGGGGATGAAGGATCATACGATGGAGATGAGGGGATAGAAACATCAGGAGGAATGAGTGATAAGGGATCATGAGAGAAATTGGGGAGTACAATGGGATCTAGATGTATGGTAGTGGATGATAAGGGCTCATGAGATGGAGTGATTGGATCTTGAAGGCAAAGGGGATCATGGGATGGAGTGGAGGAGCGAGTGTGATCTTGAGATGGGGTGGATGGGAGGATAGGATCATGACTTGGTTGAGGATTTGGATCATGAGATGAAATGGATAGAAGACTATGTTCTTGAGATGGAGTAGATGGGATGGAGTGATCTTGATTTGGAGGAGGGGATATGCTTGTATGCTTTGGATCAAGCTCTTGGCATGAGTCATCTTGTGTGGGATGTATGATGATGGAAGAGTGTTGGAGGGACTCTTCAATCTAGGGAGATAGGAGGATGGAGGATTCATGAAGGTTACAGGATTGAAGTTTGTGAATTTTAGGACTCAGAGGAGGGGATTGGATGTCTTCAATGGATTGGGTGGATCTAGTAGTAGAAGATGGGGATTTAATGGATTCAATGGGTTTGAATGGCTCAACCGTTTGGATGGTTGTAGGAATGGTGATGGGAGGTATAGGTGTAGGATAGAGGAGGGCCTCATCACTAGTGATAGTACATGATAGAGTGGGAGGGCATGGTGGCTCTTTTGTCATGATTCCTTGGGCGACATTGGGAAGGGATGTAGGATTAGGAGGAGATGGAGGATTAGGATTAGGTGTGGATATGGGATTGGATGGAGGACTAGGAGGAGATGGAGGATTATTGTTAGAGGAGTGGATGGGATTGGATGTAGGACTAGGAGGAGATGGAGGATTAGGATTAGATGTGGGTATGGGATTGGATGTAGGATTAGGATTATTATTAGAGGAGTGGATGGGATTGGATGTAGGAATAGGAGGAGATGGAGGATTAGGATTAGATGTGGGTATGGGATTGGATGTAGGATTAGGATTAAGAATTGGAGGATTATATGAGTGGATGTTTGGATGAGGATTAGATGTAGAACTAGGAGAAGATGGAGGATTATGATTAGAGGAGTGGATGGGATTGGATGTAGGAATAGGAGGAGATGGAGGATTATGATTAGAGGAGTGGATGGGACTAGATGGGGAACTAGGAGTGGTTGGAGAGGGAGGATTATGATTAGGTGAGTGGATAGGACTAGATGGGGAACTAGGAGTGGTTGGAGGAGATGGAGGATTATGATTAGATGAAGGATTAAGATATAATGTGGTGAAAGGGGGAGTGATGTAGGAAGATGTGGATGTTGGATTAGATTGGGAAGATTGGGATGGTGAATGATAGTAGGAATATGTAGATGAAGGATTAGAATGGGGAGATGTGGAATTAATGTAAGGATATTGGGATGGGGGATTGTGATAGGAAGGTGTGGATGTTGGATTAGAACAAGAATATTGAGGTGGTGAACCACCATAGGAAGAAATTTATGGTGAGTTGACATAGGAGGATATGGATGGTAGATAAGGATGAGGGGATTGAGATGGTGGATTAGGATAGGAGGAATATTGGGATGGGGGATTGTGATAGGAATGTGTGAGTGTTGGATTAGGATTAGAAGATTGGGATGTGGGATTAAGGTAGAGGTATCGGGATTGTTGATGATGATGAGGATAAGAGGAAGTGGATGTTGGATAGGATAGAGGTTGAAAGGGAGGACATGATGAATATGTTGATGGTGAGGATGTTGGATATCCCTTGTCAAGGGTAGCATAAGAACCATTATTAGATGTGGATGAAGGCATGGTGGGATAGTTTGAAGAAGTAGTGGGATTTTGGGAGGTGATTGGAGAGATATTAATGGCAATAATAGCATCAAGAGGATCTATATAACAATCTTCATGATCAACAAGATTTTCGTTATCATCGTCAATGGAGTTAGGATTCCCCTTGACTACTATTATTGGTCATGTGAGGGGGATAAAAATTCATGATGGATATAGATTAGAAGGAAAGAATAGATTATGGATAGAGAACTAGGATGGATTGAAAGCTCATATGGGGATTGGATGAAAGCTCAGATTAGGATTGGGTGAAAGCTCAGATTAGGATCATGGGATTAACACTTAGATTAGAACTGAATTGGGGCTTAGATTGGGATTGGATTGAAGGATATGATAGGATTGATTTGAAACCAAGAGCATGGGTGTTAACTAGAGGACTTAAGGTGTTGTCAATCAGATTTTTGCCAAATTTGGTAGTTTTCAAAAATTATCAAATTTTGCCATTTTAGGAAACTTCGTAGGAATACGTTTACAAAGGGGTCTCTTTCTTTCACGTTTTCTGTTGTTTAGCTTGTTTGCAGATTTAGGTCGCAGAGAGGTGAACTTGCCCTCCTGGACGCTGCAAAGGGGCGTACTTGCCCTTGTTATTTTTCTGTTTGTTGTTTTTCTACAAAGGGGTGTACTTGCCCTTGCTTTTTTATTGTCTGCTATTTTTCTGCAGAGGGGCGTACTTGCCCTTGCTATTTTTCTGCAGAGGGGTATACTTGCCCTTGTTGTGCAACGTTTTTGACTATTTTCTACAGAAGTGCGAACACACCCTCCCAGTTCAACGTTTTTCACTACAGAGGGGCGGATTTGCCCTTAACAACACATTCGAAAAGGTGAAAAAGTGGCATTTTAGCTTCACTTTTGTCTCTTTCTTTTGTTGTTTTGTGCTCTAATCCTCTAATCCTGTTTGTTGGTGAATGAAGTCAGATTTTTTGTAGGTATCTTGCATATTTTTGCTGCAAATCACAAAGGGAAAAATATAAACAACTAACATTTGCTTGCAGGGCTTTTGTTTTATTCTTTGAAAATATTTCCTTGCTGCTTTATTTATTCACTTAGTATAATTAGGAGGAAGTAAATTGGCTACTTGTGTTTGTGTTATTTGTATTACCCTAAGGGGACATTAATTCATTTTCATCTTCTCCCTTCGCACATTTGTGCAGATCCCAAGGGGGTAGTTGGAAACAGTTACTATTTTTTTCTTAGAGGGACCTGCTTGGGGATTTCATCACCCGAAGGGATGATCCCAACCACACGTACCAGTGGGGTATATAAAGGGGGGAGAGCCAAAGTTGTATCTCAATCCAGTTGCGTCGTAATTGGTGAAGCGTTGAAGCTAGGGTGGTACCTAGATAGACGTGAAGAGTTGGTCTGAGCCTTTTAGTATCTCGCTGGGGTTCTCGACTCACGATTGTGACAGACTGGTGTTCATATTTTGTGCCTCACGTACCGAGCGTATATCGAGGACTCCTTAGAAACTTTGTTCATCCTAGAGTAAGACCTTTGCTGACCATACCCCTTAACACTAATCATAGGATTGTGCTTGTTCAAAGTGTCTTTTTGTGAAGAACTAGTAAATTTTGATAAGTCAAACTATCATTGAACCATTTTAAGTCCTTGCCAAAACCCCTCATCCAAACCAAGGTACACTTCCCACTGCAGAGGGGCATACTTGCCCCACTGTTTCAGCAGTTTTACTGCAGAGGGGCGTATTTGGCCCACTGTTTCAGCAATTTTATTGCAGAGGGGCATACTTGCCCCACTGTTTCAGTAGTTTTACTGCAGAAGGGCTTACTTGCCCCACTGTTTCAGCAGTTTTACTGCAGAAGTGCAGATATGCCCCGCTGAACGGCCAGTTTCACCTGTTTGACCATTTTAAACCTCCGTTCGAACCCCCAAAGCCTCCATTTGACAATTTGATCATCCTAAACACTCTATTGATCCAACCAAACCAATCCTCATCCAAATTATCAATTTTGAAGGTTTTGACTTTTATACAAAAACTTCTGGAGGCCATAACTTTTGACTCAGATGTGGGTTTTGGCTGAAATTTTACGGGGGGTTGCGTTATGAGTTGGCATGTGGATTTCCAACACATTCATGATAGGTTGGACCCCTTTTTAGCACATTTTCGAACCCCCAAAGTTTCATCTTGACCCTCAAAATCACAATTTAGTGTTTTTTTCCAATTTTTGAAAAAACACTTTCATTAATAACTCCGAATCACTATCTCAAATTTTGGATCTTAGTGGGAAATTCATCCTATCTTAGTATTGGGTTTTTTTTGGAAAAAAATTGGACTCTCAAACGTATTCCTACGAAGTTTCCTAAAATGGCAAAATTTGATAATTTTTGAAAACTACCAAATTTGGCAAAAATCTGATTGACAACACCTTAAGTCCTCTAGTTAACACCCATGCTCTTGGTTTCAAATCAATCCTATCATATCCTTCAATCCAATCCCAATCTAAGCCCCAATTCAGTTCTAATCTAAGTGTTAATCCCATGATCCTAATCTGAGCTTTCACCCAATCCTAATCTGAGCTTTCATCCAATCCCCATATGAGCTTTCAATCCATCCTAGTTCTCTATCCATAATCTATTCTTTCCTTCTAATCTATATCCATCATGAATTTTTATCCCCCTCACATGACCAATAATAGTAGTCAAGGGGAATCCTAACTCCATTGACGATGATAACGAAAATCTTGTTGATCATGAAGATTGTTATATAGATCCTCTTGATGCTATTATTGCCATTAATATCTCTCCAATCACCTCCCAAAATCCCACTACTTCTTCAAACTATCCCACCATGCCTTCATCCACATCTAATAATGGTTCTTATGCTACCCTTGACAAGGGATATCCAACATCCTCACCATCAACATATTCATCATGTCCTCCCTTTCAACCTCTATCCTATCCAACATCCACTTCCTCTTATCCTCATCATCATCAACAATCCCGATACCTCTACCTTAATCCCACATCCCAATCTTCTAATCCTAATCCAACACTCACACATTCCTATCACAATCCCCCATCCCAATATTCCTCCTATCCTAATCCACCATCTCAATCCCCTCATCCTTATCTACCATCCATATCCTCCTATGTCAACTCACCATAAATTTCTTCCTATGGTGGTTCACCACCTCAATATTCTTGTTCTAATCCAACATCCACACCTTCCTATCACAATCCCCCATCCCAATATCCTTACATTAATTCCACATCTCCCCATTCTAATCCTTCATCTACATATTCCTACTATCATTCACCATCCCAATCTTCCCAATCTAATCCAACATCCACATCTTCCTACATCACTCCCCCTTTCACCACATTATATCTTAATCCTTCATCTAATCATAATCCTCCATCTCCTCCAACCACTCCTAGTTCCCCATCTAGTCCTATCCACTCACCTAATCATAATCCTCCCTCTCCAACCACTCCTAGTTCCCCATCTAGTCCCATCCACTCCTCTAATCATAATCCTCCATCTCCTCCTATTCCTACATCCAATCCCATCCACTCCTCTAATCATAATCCTCCATCTTCTCCTAGTTCTACATCTAATCCTCATCCAAACATCCACTCATATAATCCTCCAATTCTTAATCCTAATCCTACATCCAATCCCATACCCACATCTAATCCTAATCCTCCATCTCCTCCTATTCCTACATCCAATCCCATCCACTCCTCTAATAATAATCCTAATCCTACATCCAATCCCATACCCACATCTAATCCTAATCCTCCATCTCCTCCTAGTCCTACATCCAATCCCATCCACTCCTCTAACAATAATCCTCCATCTCCTCCTAGTCCTCCATCCAATCCCATATCCACACCTAATCCTAATCCTCCATCTCCTCCTAATCCTACATCCCTTCCCAATGTCGCCCAAGGAATCATGACAAAAGAGCCACCATGCCCTCCCACTCTATCATGTACTATCACTAGTGATGAGGCCCTCCTCTATCCTACACCTATACCTCCCATCACCATTCCTACAACCATCCAAACGGTTGAGCCATTCAAACCCATTGAATCCATTAAATCCCCATCTTCTACTACTAGATCCACCCAATCCATTGAAGACATCCAATCCCCTCCTCTGAGTCCTAAAATTCACAAACTTCAATCCTGTAACCTTCATGAATCCTCCATCCTCCTATCTCCCTAGATTGAAGAGTCCCTCCAACACTCTTCCATCATCATACATCCCACACAAGATGACTCATGCCAAGAGCTTGATCCAAAGCATACAAAAATGAAGCTAAAATGCCACTTTTTCACCTTTTCGAATGTGTTGTTAAGGGCAAATCCGCCCCTCTGTAGTGAAAAACGTTGAACTGGGAGGGTGTGTTCGCACTTCTGTAGAAAATAGTCAAAAACGTTGCACAACAAGGGCAAGTATACCCCTCTGCAGAAAAACAGCAAGGGCAAGTACGCCCCTCTGCAGAAAAATAGCAGACAATAAAAAAGCAAGGGCAAGTACACCCCTTTGTAGAAAAACAACAAACAGAAAAATAACAAGGGCAAGTACGCCCCTTTGCAGCGTCCAGGAGGGCAAGTTCACCTCTCTGCGACCTAAATCTGCAAACAAGCTAAACAACAGAAAACGTGAAAGAAAGAGACCCCTTTGTGGGTCCCACCGAGCGTGCCAAAAATGTGATCCTAATAAAATGTTACTCCTAATATGAGATGCTAGATAAAAACTAATAATGCAAGGAAAAGAAGTAACAAAATAGAAGGGCACCTCAATAGGATTAGCCTAAGAAAAATATGAAAGCAAGATAAAACAAATGAAATGCTTGTTATACCTTCATATTGTTGCTTCCTTGGTTGGCCCTTGATTTTAGAAGTTTTGTGTGCTCCTCGGATAGAAATGAAGTTAAAATGAATGCAAGATGGATTGAGGATGTAAATGCTATGATGGCTGAGAGCTTGAATGGCAATTTTGCAAGAGTTTTGTTGCAAAAGACTTAATCCTTCAAATTGAAGGAAATGAGGTGGTATTTATAGGCTAATTGGAATTCTCTAGAGAATTCAATGGTTGAGATTGATCCAACAAGATCAAGATGAAGGGCTATGGTGAGTTGAGGACTCACAAGCCCTCACATCTTGACATGTGGAAGGTGAGATGTCTTAGGATGGAGTGATGTGGAAATGAGGTGGATGTTGGAGGATGAGAAGATTACTTGGAGGGATAAAAGTGAATTAAAAATTCACAATGATTGGAAGAATCTAGTGGATAAAAGAGGGTCTCCAAAAAGCTGGAGATTTGTCACATGTGGGTGATGTGACAAGTCCAAGGTTCTAGAAGCCCTTGGCACATGTGAAGTGACAAGTCAAGGCTTCTAGAATCTTGCATGGGGGATGGAGAAGACCTTGGAAAGATAAAAGTGAATTAAAAATTCACATGGGGAAGAGAGGAACCTTGGTTAAATAAATGTGAATTAAAAATTCACATGGGGAAGAGAGTCCAGGCTAAAAAGGGTAAGTGGGAAGGTTGACCAGAAAAGGTAAGCCAAATGTGGTTAATGATTCTGATTAAGGTTGTGCAAACACAAGATTAGGATAATTAATGAGGGATTATAGGCAAGTGGGAGATAATGGAGGATGTGACACTTAATCAAGATTAACTAGTGCACATCCTAATCATAGATTAATTAATTAAATCCGGATTAGAAGAGAGTTATGGAGAATGTGACAAGGAGAGAGAAAAAAGGGAATTAAAAATTGATTTTAATCCAAATGGGTTAAATGACTAAATTAAACAAATTGTCTTATTTATTTAATTTAGAGAGGAAAAGGGATAAGGTAAAGTATTTAATTTATTTAATTACATACTTTATGAACCTTAGGTAGAAAATGAAATAATGATTAAATAAATTATTTAATCACTATTAATGAAATAGATGAGTATGATAGACGATTTTGATCATATGGAAGTGATCAAATTTGGATATCTACAGTACTAACATTAAATAATATAAGACCTAGAATTTAAGATTTCTTTCAAATATTTTCCAAATGATTGTTTCTTGTTTTATATTATGACTATGTTGGATACATGAAAACAAGTCATTAAATGTGTTAACAAGACTGGACTAGCATCTAGGGTAATCCAGTTTGTTTTCTTTTATAGAGGGGGGCTCTTCCATTCCTAATCATGGCAAGATATAAAGCAATTTATCTAGTTTAAAAAAAAAGATAAAAACAAAACATAGAGAATATTGGTCAAGAAATTTACAAGAGTTGTCATACATTTTCATTATTTTGAGTAAATTAAGCACAGTGTTGGAAGTAGCCATATATGCCACATCCATAAATGGGTTGTCATTTATGAAACAACAAGGAAAACTGTTGTTAACTTAAACCCTTGTTCTTCCTTCATAGGCGCCCAATATTAGCAAGGGGAATCATTTTATTTTTTGAGCGAAATACATCTTAAAATAAATGGGAAAAATAAATAAATAAAATTCCCAAGAGGACAACAACCTATTCTAGAGGGTTGCGAGCCCCATGGAAAAGCCATGTCTCCCTAGTTCCATGGGCACATGCTCTTACTCTATCTGTTGTCCATAGTGCCTACAAGCACGTGTTGATCAATGCCCAGGTTAACAAAGAAAATGTAGCTCAAATCTGCAACCCACTAGTAATCCATTGGTTCCCAACGTCACTGTCGTGGAAGAGTACGTGAAGTATTAAACATTAAGCCTCTTCAGTTAGCGTTAGGGCTTTCTCTTTGAACAAGGTGACGGGAAAAATCATATCGATGACTATCTTGTTTCCTTATCAATGCAACAACCGTTCATCATTTTTTCTATTTTCTTGGTTGTTTTCATCATTTTTGTTGCTTTCCCCACCACTTTAGGTTTTCGCACCTCCAAAATCTTCTTCGCTGGTATTGTCCTTTCTCTCCATTTTGTCAAGCTATAGTTGAAAGTAAGGTTTTGATGAGGGTTTTAGAGTATGTTTAAAATGAAAATTTCAGCCAAGTTCTTAATCATACTTGTGAGAGTTTTGGGTATGTTTATTAAAAGAAAAAAAAAGTCATCCAAGATTCTCACATAAAAAAATTCACATTATATTTAGTGTTAACATGGTATAACATCAGTTATAGATATAGCATTTAACTTTGTAAGGGGATATTTGCAATCCTCAACATGAAAATATTAACATTAGTGTCTGAATCAATGAAATCAATACCTCACCAAGAGAGTGGGAAATTTTTTAACATCAATAAAAATGATGTTTAACATCTAATATTAATGCTAGTAGGTTATATCAACATTTATAAGTTTAACAATAATATTAATATTAATTTGCAATATTAATAGGTTTGATAAATAGCATTAATTTTATAAATAATATTAAGGTTAATCAAGTTGGTATAAATATTATCTATTGATGTTATATCAAGATTATATTGAATTTTAATGTCAATATGAGTAATATTAATGAGAAAATTTATAGTTTTGATATTTGTTATGATGTTAATATTAATTAGTTTGATATTTGTACCCAAATTAATACTAAAATTAATGTTACCAAGGAATGCTAATGCCAATGGTAAGGGTCAATATTAAATGGTGTTATATTTATTGACCAAATCAATAATAAACATAAAATAAATGTTAACACTATAGTGAATCACATTAACAACAATGTTGCCTAGTGTAATCTCTATATGTTATGTTGATACTATAGAGTAATCAATGTGAATATAAGTATAATAAAGTTATCCTCAAGAACAATATTATACCATAGAAAATAATCCAAATGAGTGTGCAATATAAATATAATAGGGTAGATGCAAAATGACGGGGGTCCAAATTGTGGCCAAAATTTTAAAAAAATGTTGATAGGCTATAATGTGAGTGCGTTATAATGCAAGCATGTTATAACACACTCACATTATGGCTTGGTGTGACTGAGCCTAAGGTTCAGCCACATCAATCCTATAATGCACGTGTTTTATAACATGAGGGTGTTATAGGTTATTAAAACCAAAAAAGCAAATCAAATTCATTTTTATTGTGCCGGTTTTTTTTCTATTGGCAGTCGAAGATCCTTTTTCTTGTGCGCTCATATTTTGGAAGGAGGATTTTTTCATTTTTCTCATCAATATGTTGCAATTTCATCGCTAGGATGCAAACACATCGACAGGCTGGTCGAAAAAGTAAGGATTGTTTACTTTTTGTTGTGAATTTGTTAGTTTTAGTTTTTTTTTATATTCATTTGTTTAATTTGTAGGAAATGATAATGATCTTGGAAAACCTCCTAAAAATCCTCAACAACTAGAACAACAAGAAAATGAAAAAATCCTCAACAACCACAACAAAAATCTCCTCCACCAATCCCTTAACATCCTCCTGGCACTCAGAAAAAATTAATGGGGATAATTGAAAACAATAAAAAACATATTAAGGAGTTAATCACAAGGTTCAACAATCGAGTAAGTTCAACCATGGAAAGAAGAACACTTGCAAGTTCACTTAAAGAAATGTTAAAACATGTATATGGGTCAACCCACATAAGTGGTGAACACTTTTGTGGAGGAAGGGAAAAGTCATTTTTTTCCTCTACACAAAGTGAAGGGGTTCGGCCGAACCAATTTTTTTGCTTGAACCCCTTTGAGATGTGAGCGAAAATATTAAAATAAAGGGGTTCGAGCGAACTAGGGTTCGGTCGAACACCTTTAATAAGGTTTCTTTTTAAAAAAACCTCGTCATTTTCTCGGACCCCGTGAATTTTTTTCATTATTTTAATGTAGTTAGGTTCGACCGAACCCCTTAAATTAGGTTTGGCCGAACATCCTTTAGAACCCCTTAAAGGATGTTCGGCCGAACCCGAACACCCTTTTTCCCCTATCTCCTAAAAAAAATGATTTTTTTTGTAAAAAATTGTCGTTCAAAGCTCAATTTGAAAATGAAAATGCAGAAAAATTCAGAAACCCAACTAGATAATGATAGTCCTCAGAATGAGCTACTCGTCTAATATAATTTTAATATGATTTGCTTTTATTATGTATTTTATTTTTTAGTTTTATTGAACATAGGTTTTTCATTGAAAATCAAAATCTCTGGTCTGCACATGTGGAAAAATAGCAAATTATCAAAATAAAATTTTAAAAAATATGCTGAGGCTGGGCATTGATGTCCTTGATCCATTAAAATAAAAAAATTGAATTTCGATTTATACAGAAAAAAGTTATGTTGTATACAATCCGCCTATGTCTGAATTGCAATTGGTTTGAATTTGAAACTTGATTAAGGAAAAAATATTCAATAAAAAACTATGAGACCAAATGAAAGTGCTAGGTACCATAGTTACAAATCTAAATTCAAAAAAAATAGAATTTTATCCTTCATACAAAAAAAGTTATGTTGTATACGGTGAGCATCACTTTTTAAAAATGTTGTTTTCTGAAAAAAAACCAGTTTTTGTGGGAGATAGAAAAACAAGTGCAATCTGATTCCAAAAATTTTGAAAAAAATATTTTTAGAATCTAGAGACAAAATGTGATGAGACTCTAGTTTGCATCATTTTCAAATTCCTCACGGTTTAGCCACTACAAGAGCCCGAAAGTGAAGATTTAGTTAAAAATAATAATTGCAGTGTCCAGTTTGCCCAAAAATTGTAAACCACTATTGTGGGATCACCCATATGTAATCAACAAAAAATTAAGTGGTTGGCAAGAGAGGAGGTAGGTGGCTAGGAATTGTACATAGATAAATTATCATATAAAGAAGTAAAAGATGAAAAATTTACAAAATTACATGTGTGCTCATAATTCACTAAACCACACATAAATCAAAATATTTACCTTAATGCGAAGAGGTTTCCTATCCATTGGTGCCACCACCAAGGGATTAGGAATAATTTTTGACTACCCACCATGCAACAATTATGAATTCCCACAATATTTCCTAAGGAAACTCTATTATGAGTTCATCCAAACAAAATCCCCAATTATTTTTATATGAGGGACTTCCACAAGAGAGGTGGGGGGTCAGCTCAAGATAGAACCAGTGCATGATAGGATCCTATGCGGCAAGCGAGACGAGCTCTCACTAGGACGGATCATGGGCACGTCGCTATCCCTTCCATCGTGAAGGAGAGTGATGCGGTAAACACTTTGCAGGCTATCAACTCTTTGACCCATAGTGTCATCTAGCATGTCAGTCCTATAGTACAATGCCATCCAAGGGAGTCTTCGAGTGGTAGGCTTCCACCCCATTCATGTCAGGTTTGTGGGTTGACTTGTTTATATGATCCCATAGAGACTCATGACACTACTAGGTAGGATACATCTGCAACTACGGAGATGGTGAGGGCAAGTGAAATTTTGAATGAGGATTATGACGTTGATACTCAAGTAAATATTAGCATGTTCATTTAATTTAATTTATTAAATTTCATTTTTGAAATGCAAGATTAACTAATTTTTTTAATGATTGTAATAAAATTTCAAGGTCACAATGTTTATACTGGATACACTGACCCTCCACCAATTTATTGCTCCACTACATCTATCATCGAGGCATGTAACTAGTAAACAATTATAAATTTATTACATGTGAATAGCATTGTTAGATGAATGGTATTTAAATATCTGATTTTGGATGTTGAATAGGCTAAAATTGGAGCTTTCATGGGAACACCTCCCACTGCCAGTGGAGTTAGAAAAACCTATATGCAAGTAATAGAATAAATATTTTAACTAATTAATTGTACTTAATATATTTTTGTAGTTTATATTTATATCATTGATTACATTGCATTACACATCTTTCAAACTCAAAGAATTACTTCGCATTCCATAACTAATAACTAGATGTTGATAGATGATGAAATTTCAACTACAATATAGTTGTTTAGAAAGTCAACATAAGACTTGATGCAATTACTTCACATAGCATAAGTAATAAGTAAGACCAGTTGCCAATTGCATTTTCTTATAATGTCATTCCATGATACCACTTTTTACTATGACATATTTTCAAAAAATTCATAATCTTGTCTATGCTATGGATGCTTGGAAGAAATATATGAAAGAATAATAGTAAGCAATAGCATAGACAAGGAAATGATTTTTTTGAAAAATGCCTCAAATAAATGTGGTCTCATGGTGAGACCCAATTTCTTTGAGGCATTTTTTCAAATAGCTCACTGCCTTTTCTATGCTACCACATTTTCCATACATGTCTATCACAACATTTTATCAAACAATTCACTTCCTTGTTGCTATGGCTAAAAGCCTAAAAAAGGGTTTTTTCGATCAAACTATGGATTCTTGGAAAAAATATATCAAATAATAATAGTAAGCAATAGCATAGACAAGACAGTGAATAGTTTGAAAAAATGCCTCAAATAAATGTGGTCTCATGGTGATGGAATGCCATTCCATCACCATGATACCACATTTCTTAGAGGAATTTTTTCAAATAGGTCACTACCTTTTCTATTCTAGCACATTGTCCATACATGTCTACCAAAGCATTTTATCAAACAATTCACTTCCTTGTTGCTACGACTAATAGCCTAAAAGAAGGTGCTTTCCAACAAACTATGGATTCTTGGAAAAAAATCTATCAAAGAATAATAGTAAGAAATATCATAGAAAAGGCAATGAGTAGTTTGAAAAGACGCCTCAAAGAAATCTGGCCTCATGGTGATGGAATTTCATTCCATTACCATTCGACCACATTTCTTTGAGGCATTTTTTCAAACATCTCACATCCTTTTCTATGTTAGATAATTTTCCATACATGTCTACCAAAGTATTTTATAAAACTAATTGAACTTCCTTGCTGATATGGCTAAAATCCTAAAAAAGGTGCTTTTCAATAAACTATGGATTCTTAGAAAAACTTTATCAAAGAATAATAGTAAGCAATATCATCGTCAAGGAAGTAAGTAGTTTGAAAAAATTGCTTGAAGAAATTTGGTCTCATGGTGATGGAATGACACATTTATTTGAGGCATTTTTTCAAACAACTCATTGCTTGAAGAATAGAAGTCAAGCCTTTAGCCAAAATTACCCTCCAAATTATTTTCAAGGTCCCATCCTCATCCTCCATTTACCAATCCATGGAACCTTCCACCTTTTATTCCACTTGTTCATATGCGCACCCCTCCCTCTTCATGTTATGGTCACCCTCCATCTCATAACCAAGACCACACTATAAAATCTATCCCATCTCAACATAGTACCATAGAGAAGGCAGTGATATGTTTGAAAAAATACCTCAAATAAATGTGGTCTCATGGTGATGGAATGCCATGACACATTTTTTGTAGTGGCATTACATCACCATGAGACCGCATTTATTTGAGGCATTTTTTCAAATAGCTCATTACCTTCTCCATGCTACCACAATTTTCATACATGTCTACCAAATCATTTTATCAAGTGGTTAACTGCCTTGCAGCTATAGATAAAATCCTAAAATAGGTGCTTTCGAATAGGCTATGGATAGGGAAAAAATTAAGCATGATAGTAAAACATATATAGTTCAATAAGTACTTAATTTTTTTCATGATCTCATACATTATAAGCCATGGCGTGTATCACTATTGGAGTTTCTGTGATTGAATAATTTGTTGTTTTATTTTTAGATGTTGGAAGTGGATACACCTCCAAATGTTCATAGGGCTATGGAGATTTTTTTTTCTTTTGCTATTAAATCCTTGATGCCTCTAACAAAGGTATGAGGCAGATTACTAAATTTTAATTTACATTCATTTTATAGCTATTAGTTAGTGAAAAATCAAACCATTATTGATTCGTAGTTTAATTTCTCTCTGGATGGTTTCTACAAGGATTTAACATGCCACAACATGGGCATTTGAATATTTCCCTTGAGGAGACTGATCATCAGATGATAGTAAGTGGTTATTTTGTTAAATATATTTTTTTTTATAATGTAATTTATATATATTAATGTCTTTACTTGTTATTGTAACAGATAAGGCTTGACCAAGAACTAAACCCTAGGAGGAGCACTAAGAGCACTCCTCAACCTCAAAATAAATGAGTGATAGACCTATCACCATATGATTGACAATCAAAGGGAAATATTTTATTTTGAGAGAATGGAGAGCAATGAATTTTGATTCCAAAGCCATTTGTTGTATACCTATATGGAATTTTTGTACATATTTTATATTGCATATATTTAACATTGTTTGCCTATATGGCATTCTTGTAAGCCTATCTGGCTATTTTGTATATATTTTATACTTATATCAACATATATTGATGTATTCCTACATGGCTATTTGGTTAATACAAATCATTTTTATCGATGGTGTTCATATTTGCATTATAAATCCATGGTTCAATAGATTTGAGCTTCGTGTATTGGAGTGTATACTTTACAACTTATGTGTATACAAGTTGTGACTTATGTGTATTCCAATGTATAATTTGTGACTTATGTGTTTTCATGTGTATACCTAGTATTCATGCATATACTTTATATTAATGTGTATACTTGAAACAAAGATAAAAATAGGGGGTAGAAAAGATGCCCTTTTCCTCCTATTATATCTAGTTCATTCAAATATGTCCTAAGAATCTTAATAGGATTTACTATAAACCTCTCAAGGTGAGTCAATACACAATCAGAAGGACTTAGGAGGGGGTATCCTTTCAAATTAAGGGGTTCACCACCAAGAAAATGCTTGGAAAAGATAATGTTTGAAAACACATTATGATATGCAAAATACTTAAAATGAACAAAATGAAGCTTACAAATACTAAAAATGAACAACTCCAAGTTAAGGTATGTGTACTTGGGAAACTTGGAGATGCCAAAAGTATTCTGGAAATGAAAACATACTACCAAAATATGCTTAGGAGGACTAAGATGCATTTTCTCTCATCTTAGTCCCGCTGCTATTTTTCAAGGCACACACAAAATCTTCGAATAACGGAACAAAATCGCAAATAATTTATTAAAAATTCCACTTGGAGGACTAAGATTTCATTTCTCCTATCTTAGTCCCATTTTAAATTTCTAAAAAAATTGAATGTGGTCGTGAGCTCCCAGATTTGTAATTGCTTCTCCTCGAATCTCAGGTTTTGAAACATTCGGATCTGACTTGTAGGCAAGTTTCCTGAAGATGAAAAATTTGACAATGCAACTTTTCAAGTCTGACAACTTTTCACTCCAAGTGATCTTCAATTTTTCAACCTAGATCTACAAACACACATGGATAAGATGAAAAAACTTGTTGATTGTTAGTGAATGGGGGTTTTCCTTGGTCAAACCCCTTGTTTGTAATTAAACCTTGAGATGGAATATAAATGATGAAGGAAATATTGAATGAAAAAAATGCAATGCTATAACTCACCAAACCCTTGAAAAGGCTACAAACTTGTATGTAAGGGTTGCAATGGACATGGATCTTAAAATGCTTGATAGATCTTGAAATTCTTGCTTGCTTAGATCAAAACCCTACATCAAAAATGTTAGCACAACAACACACATGATGCAAAAACAATATTTGACATGATTCTTGAAACTTGATGATGGCTCCAAATTCTTGATGAATTTCTCTTGAATGCTCTTGTGGACTCAATTTGACTATAGTGAATGCTCTCACAAAAGACTTTGATTGCTTAGGATGAAAATGAGTGAATGAACCTTGTATTTATACTTATCTATGCTTAATATCCCGAAATCATATCACACCAAGCTGACATATGAATTCAAAGAATAAAGGAGGTTAAATCCCACCAAGATTTGAAATTAAATCCTAAAAATGACTCAAGGAGGACTAAGATGCCCTAGGTGGAGTCTTAGTTCCAAGTGATGAAACTTGGGCCACAAAGACAAAAAACGGGCCCAAAATAGATGCCTCGAAATTAGGGTCCTAGGACCTTGGGGAGACAAAGACACCATTAGTGGCATTTTAGTTTGAACTAGAAATCAGGGACATGCCAATCTGAGTTAGTTGGAGATTACATATACATTGGATAATGTCAGGATTAACTAGAAAAATATGTCATTCATAGGGTTTGTGGACATAAAATAGGACCAATTAACCCATAAAGAAGGATAAATAAATTAAGGTGGGCCCAAACAAGTGTTAAAATCCAAGGGTATGCATTTTAATACAATAAATTTAGCCCACACTTTAGTGAAAGGATGAAATTTCTTCAAACTCGCACTAAAGTAGCCAACCACACAATCAAGAGGGGTTCAAATGTACAAATGTTATTAAGATAGGATGAGAAAAAATTGAGAGGGTGGCCAAGCTCCTAGGCTTATGATCCTATGGTGAACCAACATAGGCACAAAGTAACACGCTTGTGGATGATATATGAAGCCAAAATTAGATCACAAACATACACCATCAAAGACAAGAAAAAGGAAGAGGATTTTCAATAAATCAAGCTTCGACTAGCCATCCAACGCGGTGGACCAGGTCTAGGCTTGAAGAGGGTTTACAAGTGGAATGTGTTGTCCACTATGAAAACAAAGTTCACACTCACGAGGGCTAGTGGGAACAATTTGTCCACTAGGTGAGACCCAAGAGGTCCATATCAATGTCATACCCCCATGAATATGATAAGGACAAAAATAAAATGCATGCTCACATGGGCTAGCTAAGGTAGGTGTTCACCAAGTGAGCCCCAAGGGGGTCCATATCAAATCCATAACTCCATGAATTTAATAGGGACAAAAGGAAAATGTAATGTGACAAGAAAGAAAGAAGATGTTTAAAGAGATTTTTCTTAGTTCATGCGAGGTCTTACTCTTAGTGGTCATCATTCCTAACATCCCCAAGAGAGGACCAGCCAAAGGATAAAATATTCACCACTTAGGGGAATATAATATGCTAAGATAGGTCACACTCTTGAAGGAAATTACTCCCAATGTCACGAAAATGAGTAAAACACATTGTATGAAGGAAGGAAATTGCATCAAGGAACATAGTAAAAGAAAATGAGAATGAAATCAAGCTGAAATAATGCTAATGTATGCCCCAACTTTAATGAAATTGCTAACACCATATTGTGATAAATTACTTTAAATTAGAAAAACATTGAAAATAGAATGGAAAAGAGGGTTTCCCCCCATAAACACATAAGGCATCTATGGATTCGGGGTTAGTATTTGTCTTTTCTGCAAATATATTAGAGAGGCTCAAAACTATCATCATTCTCCAAATACACACAAAATTGGAAGAATGTCACAAAGAGAGCAAAAAAAAAGAAAATCATTTTGGATCAACATGGAAGAGACATAGGGTGTCTCGATGCCTTGCATCATCCTCAAAAGGAAGACACAAAAAAAAAGTGAAAAGAAAGAAAAATATTTTGGGTCAACATGGAAGAGACATAGGGTGTCTCAACACCTTGTGTCATCCCCAAAAGGAAGACACAAAACAAAAGCGAAAAGAAAAGAAAAATATTTTGGGTCAACATGGAAGAGACATAGGGTGTCTCGACACCTTACACCATCCCAAAAATGAAGAAACAAAAAAAAAAGAGAAAAAAAAATGAAAAAGGTTTTGGGTTAACATGGAAGATGCATAGGGTGTCTTGATGCCTTGGGTCATACCCAAAAGGAAGACACAAAACAAAAGAGAAAAAGAAAAGAAAAATGTTTTGGGTTAACATGGAAGAGACATAGGGTGTCTTGACACCTTTTTTTATCCCTAAAAGGAAAACACAAGACAAAAGTGAAAAGGTAAATGAAAAGAAAAATTATTGTGACATAGAGAAGAATGAAGGGACAAATAGAGGAATGCACAAAGAGAGAGGAACATCAAACAAAAAATCATGGGGGATCACAATACACACATGCAAAGAAAAATAAAAAGACTAGTAAAGCATAGGAAAATCAACCTAAAGTAGGTTATCTGCCTCACAATCTCAATTTGCATAAGTGAAAGGTAGATAACAAACAAAAGGGGCAAAAACAAATACTTTACTAGGACAATTCCACTTGCTTCTTTCCCCCATTGAGTGGAAGACAAGAATGGGCTGAGATAGGTGATGAGAATGGTCATGTAATGATGAGAATTGAAAGATTCTACAATGATTACATGAAAAAAAAGGGTCCCATGTTAACGGACTATTTCTAACATGTTAGTTCTTGTAAGGATATGTTGGAATATACAACACTCATCATACTATGTCCAAGGGTCCTATGATAGGCACAATGTTTTTTTTTTTTTGGATTCTTGATTCTAGTGGGAGGTTGTAAGGTAATCCAACCTGAGTTGGTAAGTTCTTTGAGATTTCTTTTAATTCTTGTGGGTTTGTGCAAGAACGGAAAGTCTTTGAATTTGCAATTTTTTTGTCTTTTGCTAAATTCTCTAAGTTCTTCAAGTGAAGGTTGAGGAGAGCAGCCAAAGATAAATTCTTCATCTATGATAACTTCCAATTCTTTAGAGGCTAACAGAGTATTCATATCAAGAAGTGGATTAGAGATCACCATACCACCACTACAAAGCTTTAGGTATTCTCTAGGTAACTTTGCATTGTGAGGGGGATCTTGATATCTAACCCTTTTGTGTTTTTCAGTAGTTGGAATGTTCTCTAAGATTTGATGAATTTCATGTTCACTTGTTGTGTCACATCCTTGTTTACTCAATATTGTGAATCCCTTACCATATTTTTCTTTGAGATTGATTGGAGTGTTTTTACTTTGTTATCATAAAATGGTTGAATGTTTTCTTGTCTAGAGGAACTAGATTCACCTACTGTAGGGAACTTAGGTTCAACATTTTCTTTAGTTTCAGGATGTAATTAACCAAACATATCAAGAGGTGGTATGGTAGTGGGGATTTGGTTGTTTCATGGATGGATAGAAGGATGCATTAGCTTTGAGGTTGTCAAGACAGTCGTTTAGGAACGTGTTCATGTTATCATCATCTTCTCCAATGATGTCAACATCATGAGGAGGACATGCATTAGGAGTTGAGAGAGCATGAGTGAGTTCAAGGTCATTAGGATCATTACCAAAGGCACAATTTGAGACATCCACTAACGATTTTACGGACATCCACTACTTTCTGAAGCACATATCCATGATGGAAAATTAAGAAAATTTACTTGAAAATGAAAGAAACTGGAATAAAAAAACATCTAGAAACTAAAACAACAAACTGAAAGCACCCCATAGAAACATAGAAAATAGATTTCAAACCCTAGAAACTTGAATAACAAAACATCTAGAAACTAAAACAACAAATTGAAAGCACCCCACAGAAACATAGAAACTAAATTTCAAACCCTAGAAATTGGAGAGTCAAATTCAACAAGGACGAAGATGCCAGTATGGGTGTTTTAGTCCTCCTGATGAGATCTAACAATTCTAGAGGAAGAAATAAGAAGAAAACAAAAAGGAGATGATTCTGAGCAGAAAAACCTGAGAGGGACTAAGATGCCAGGAAAGGCATTTTAGTCCCAATAGAGATTTTTCTAAGAGAAACAACAAGTTTTGGCTTACAAACAACTTTGTTAGGTTGCGTACATAGGGACCTTATGTTTGGAATCAAAAAATGATGCAAACGGATGCAAAGAAAAGAAATGGCTGAAAATCAATTGAAACCAATTTTTCAATTTTCAATGCAAGAATGATGTTTCTAAATATAATTAAGAGAATGTGCAATGCACTTTTAAATTTTTCAATTAAATGTAAGGATGCTAGAAAGGAAAAAAAAAACATGTATGCACTTTCACTAATGCAAAGATAGAAAACCCTAAATATAATTTCACTAATGCAAGATGCAAGAAACCCTAGATGCACAATTCAATGAATGCAATATAGATATAGGATAAAGGACTCCAAAATAGAAAAGGGAGAATGCTCAAACAAAATCAAGTTCACCAAAATTAAATGAAGATAAAAATAGGTGTGAGAAAGGATTCCCTTTTCCTCCTATTATAGCTAGTTCATTTGAATATGTCCTAAGAACCCTAATAGGATTGACTATCAACCTCTCAGGGTGAGTCAATACACAATTAGGAGGACTTAGGAGGGGGTGTTCTTTTAAATTAAGGGGTTCACCACTAAGAAAATGCTTGGAAAATTTAATGTTTGAAAGCACACTGTGATATGCAAAATACTTAAAATGAACAAAATGAAGCTTAAAAATACTGAAAATGAACAACTCCAAGTTCGGGTATGTGTACCTTGAAAATCTGGAGATGCAGAAAGGATTATGGAAATGCAAAAAAACTACAAAAATATGCTTGGGAGGACTAAGACACCTTTTCTCCCATCTTAGTCTCGCTATTTTGATTTGGGGTAGACGCAAAATATTTGGATAATGGAACAGAATCTCGAATAATTTTTTTAAGATTCCACTTCGAGGACTAAGACGCCTTTTCTCCCATCTTAGTATCGATCTAAATTTTTGAAAAGTGTGAATGTGGTCCAGAGCTCCCAAATCTGCAATTTCTTCTCCTCGGATCTCAAGTTTCGAAATAGTTGGATCTGACCTCTACGTGAGTTTCCATGAAGATGACAACTTTGACAATGCAACTTTGACTAATTTTCACTCCAAGTGATCTTCAAGTCTTCAACCTAGATTTGTAAACACACATGGACAAGATGGAAAACTTGTTGATTGTTAGTGAATGGGGGTTTTCCTTGGTAAAACCCCTTGTTGGTAATTAAACCCTCAGATGGAATAGAAATGATGAAGGAAATGGTGAATGAACAAAATGCAATGCTACAACTCACCAAACCCTTGCAAAGGCTGCAAACTTGTCTGTAAGGGTTGTAATGGACATGGATCTTGAAATGATTGCCTGTTTAGATCAAAACCCTACATCACAAATGCTAGCACAACAACACACATGATGCAAGAAAAATATTTGACATGATGCTTGAAACTTAATGATGGCTCCAAATGCTTGATGAATTAATCTTAAATTCTCTTGTGAACTTCGACTATAGTTAATTCTCTCACAAAAGACTTGGATTTATTAGGATGAAAATTAGTGAATGAACCTTGTATTTATACTTATCTTTGATTAATATCCTGAAATCATATCACACCAAACCGACATATGAATTCAATCCCAAAAATGACTCAAGGAGGACTAAGATGACCTAGGTGGCATGTTAGTCCCAAGTGATGAAACTTGGGGCACATACACCAAAATGAGGCCCAAAATAGATGCCTCAAATTTAGGGTCTCAAGACCTTGGGGGGACAAAGACCCCTTAGTGGAATTTTAGTCCTGACCATAAATCAGGGACACACCAATCAAGGTCATTAGGAGATTACATATGCTTTGGAGAATGTCAGGATTAACTAGAAAAATAAGTCATTCATAGGGCTTATGGACATAAAATAGGACCAATTAAGCCATAAAGAAGGATAAATAAAGCAAGGTGGGCCCAAAAAAAGTGTGAAAATGCAAGATTATGCATTTTACTATACTACAATACTATGTATTCATTTGTATACTTCAAGGCTTACGTGCATTTGATTACTTGTTCTTCACTTATTCACATGTATGCTTGAATTATTCATGTGTATACTTATTACTTGGTTAGCCCTAACATTTCTCATTGTTGTCCTTCATGGTTTTTATTGAATATTTATTGATTGATGCTAAACAACAATATTTTCAAGAATACTAGTAAGGTTACAAATTATAAAATTACACAAATTGAAAATAAAAGATTAATTGTAAATAAATGCACTGATTATTAACTTGATTATTCCTTAAGAATAAGTATAATATATATATCAAGAGATGAGCCTTCTAGAATGGCAACTGCCAAATAGAAAATAGGCATGCAAGTCCATGCAATATTTCACAACTAAGCAATCATTATCCTAAAAATCTAACAACTAGCAAACATATCTAAAGGAATATTTTAGGCATAATATTCTACACTAACATTTTCATTATCAATGGCATGTTTCCATTCTCGGTCCCCAACTATCAACCAAACTTTGTCTAGAAACCCCTTTGATATATTTATATGTCCATCGAATTGATGGATATAAATCTACCCAAAGCATTCCCAATACTTTGAAAGTAGTAATCCACCCAAAATTGCAATAGGAGATAAGGAAAATGAACCCACATAAGCATAACTGAATAAATAATAGATCACCCTTCACAAATTGGTGAAACCATTTCCAAACTAAGAAGATCTTAAAGATAAATAAGAATTATGATCTATATAATAGAAAATTAGTACCCACTTTGATCACTAAAAAGCTTTCAACCATGGGCTTATCATTATTTTTCAAATTTGGTAAGAAAGCTTATTTAAAATCTTTGAGAAATGTATTTCCTAGTGATCCCTTGTTCTTACATATATCAATTTAGTTTAATTCAAAGAGTTCCACCAAATGCTTTATCTAAAAGAAAAAAATATGTTTTCAATTGGTATTCCATGTGATGTTTCATAAAAAAATTCTAGAATATTTTATATTTTGATTGGAACAACTCAATTAAGGAAATGATACATAATCTTCACAAAAATGAAAAAAATGATATTCATAGTAGATCATAAGGGATCAAGCCTCATAATTCTCAAGTGTCATGTGAATGTTTCTCTTTTAAATTTTTTTGTCATCATAAAGGATTCATCCAGTTAAACGTAGCTTAGAGTTATTCGGTAAGTTTGGGTGCAAAATAGGACCATGCCTAGCGTAAAATTACCCATTCAGATGCGTTGGAATATTTTGTTTGGTCACACGAGTTGTAGAAAGAAAGTTGCAGCACTTTGCAAGTTTACACTACTTACATTTGACACTTTTTTCATCAAGTGAAAACTAGAAACGTTGGGAAAATGAATCCAAGATAACAAAAACTGAGAGAGGTTATCATAAGGAGGCCCAATATAATCCCATAGGCTTAGATGAAGAGTTTGTAAGCATCATAGTTTCCAAGTAACAAACCATCAAATATTTATGCCCTTTTGCAATTTGGACCCTTAAGGGATTGAGCCAGTTGAATATAGCTCAAATTGATTCAACATGTTTGGGTGCGAAAGAGGACCATGCCTAGAATAAACGTACCCATTTGGATGTGTTGGAATAGATTGTTTGGTCACATGAGTTGCGAAACGAAAGATGCACTACTTTTCAACTTTAGACTACTTGCATTTGACACTTTTTACATCAAATGAAAAACTAGACACCACGAGAAAATGACTCTAAGATAATAAAAAATGAGAGAGGTTATTGTAGAGGGTTCCAATGCAATCCTATAGGCTCATATGGAGAGTTTGTAAGCATCATGGTTTTTGAGTAAAAGGTTGTTAGAGATTATTTCCCTTTTGTAATTTGGACCCTTTAGGGATCAAGCCGGTTGAACACAGCTCAAAGTGATTTGAAATGTTTGGGTGTAAAAGAGGACCATTCCTAGAATAAACACACCCATCCATACATGTTGAAATAGTATTTTTGGTTACATGAGTTGCAGAATGAAAGTTGCACCACTTTGCAACTTTACACTGCTTGCATTTGACACTTTTTCCATCAAGTGATAATTGGATACCACAGGAAAATGACTTTGAGATAGCAAAAACCGAGAGAGGTTATTATAGAGGGGTCCAATATGATCCCATAGGATTATATAGAGATTTTGTAAGCATCACATTTTTCAAGTAATAGGAAATCAAAGATTGTTGCCCTTTTTCAATTTGGACCCTTAAGGGATCAAGCCGGTTGAACATAGCTCAGAGTGATTCGGTGTGTTTGGGTGTGAAAGAGGACCATGCCTATCATAAACATAAACGTACCCATCTAGATGTGTTGGAATATTTTTTTTCATCACATGAGTTGCAAAATGAAAGTTACACTACTTTGTAACTTTACACTACTTGCATTTCACACTTTTTCTATCAAGTGAAAATTGAACACTACAAAAAATCGACTCCGAGATAACAAAAATCGAGAGAATTAATTGTAGAGGGTCCCAACACAACCCCATAGGATTAGATGGAGAGTTCATAAGCATCATGGTTGATGTGTAATAGGCCATCAAAGATTGTTGTCTTTTTGCAATTTTGACCCTTAAGGGATAGAGTCGGTTGAACGTAGATCAAATTGATTTGACATGTTTGGGTGTGAAAGAGGACCATTCCTAGCATAAAAAATACCCATCCGGATGCATTAGAACAATGTTTTTGGTCACACGAGATGTAGAATGAAAGTAGAACCACTTTACAACTTTACACTATTTGTATTTGATACTTTTTCTATTAAGTGAAAACTGGACACCATGGGAAAACAACTCTAAGATAACAAAAACTGAGAGAGATTATTAAAGAAAGGCCTAACACGATACCTTAAGGGTTCATATGGAGAGTTCGTAAGCATCATGATTGTGAGTAATAAGCCCTCAAAGATTGTTGCCCTTTTGTAATTTGAACCCTTAAGGGATCAAACCAGTTTAACATAGCTCAAATTGATTCAACATGTTTGGGTACAAAATATGACCATTCCTAGCATAAATGTACCTGTACATATGTGTTGAAATAGTTTGTTTGGTCACACGAGGTCAAAAATTAAATTTGCACCACTTTGCAACTTTACACTACTTGCATTTGACACTTTTTGTATCAAGTGAAAATTGGACACCATAGAAAAAAAAACTTTGAGATAACAAAAAATGAGAGAGGTTATTGTAGAGGGGCCCTTGTGATCCGATTGACTCAGATAGAGAGTTTGCAAGCATCATGGTTTCTGAGAAACAGATTGTTAAATATTGCTGCCCTTTTACAATGTGCCCCCTTAATGGATCAAGTCGATTGAACATAGCTCAAAGTGATTTGACGCATTTGGGTGAAAAATAATATCATTACTAACATAAATGTACCCATCCAGAGGTGTTGGAAAAATTCCTTTGGTCACACGAATTGTAGAATGAAAGTTGCACCACTTTACAAATTTACACTACTTGCATTTGACACTTTTTCCATCAAGTAAAAATTGGAAACCATAGAAAATGACTCTAAGATAACAAAAACTAAGAAAAGTTATTGTAGAGGGTCCCAATGCAATCCCATGGGCTTGGATGATGAGTTTGTAAGGATCATAGTTTTCAAGTAACAATCCTTCAAAGATTGTTTCCCTTTTATAATTTGGACCCTTTAAGAGATCGAGTCAGTTGAATGTAGGTCAAAGTGATTTGACATGTTTAGGTACAAAAGAGGACCATTTCTAGCATAAACCTACCCATCTTAACTCGTTAGAATAGATTTTCTGGCAACACGAGTTGCAAAATGAAATTTTCACCACTTTGCAACTTTACACTGCTTGCATTTGACACTTTTTCCATCAAGTGAAAATTGGACACCACAGGAAAACGACTCTGAGATAACAAAAACTGAGAGAGGTTATTACAGAGGGGCCCTATGTGATCCTGATACCTTAGAAGGAATACCCATAGCTAACATGGTTTTTGAGTAACAGGTCATCAAAGATTGTTTCCCTTTTGCAATTTGAACTATTAAGGGATTACGCTGCACGAATTACAAATGTTTGAGGGCATAAATAAATTTCAAAATTTGAGTAAATATCAATAGATGGTATTCTATATTGATATTTTTATTATTTTTAGGCTGATTTGTTTTAATAAATTATTTTTTTATAATAAGTTAGTCAATTGGTGCTAGTTATATAATAGGGAGAGAATAAAAGAAGAAAAAGAATGATTGGTAACATCAATGGTTACTACACTCACTATATTAATAATATGATATTTACAATAAAATGAGATTTATTTGGCAGTCCTAGTTCTTATGTAAATCATGGTGAAACCCCATTTCTATGAGGCATAAATTTTCATGTTGCCCCTACCTTTTCAACCCTACCACATTGGCAAGCTAGTGAGCTGACTAGCTTGTCAATGCTCACATAAATTTTTGGATCTAATTCCTTAAAGAAATGTGGTCTTGTGGCATTCCATGATTGAAATATAGGTTTCACCTTTCCCCATGTTGCTAACTTATCCTTGAATAAAGAGTCTTGAAACAGTGAAGAGAAGGGTTAGAATCCCTTGTAGGTAGAGTAGTCAAGGAAACATTTAAAATATATCACAACATTAGTGATGAGGTAAGTAGACTAATCAAAGATCTATCAATGTTGGAGGAGTATATTCCAATTCTTAGAGAAATGTATGGAAAATTTGGTAGCATAGACAATGCAAATAGTTGAATGAAAAAATGCACATCACCATGAGACCCCATTTCTTTGAGGCATTTCTTCAAACAACTGATTTCCTTGTCTATTTTTTTTGATAAAATTCTTTGGTAGTCATGTATGGAAAATTTGGTAGCATAAACAAGGCAATCAACTTCTTGGTATAACTATTTGGAAAAATACCTCAATGAGATATGTCCTCATGGAATAGAATGATTGTAGGATATGCACAAAATAGATTTATTGAAAAGGTTTTAGAAAATTTCAAGCATATGCAATTTCTAGGTGTAAAACCAAATTCCACTACATTTTCCAACATCCCCCATGCCTATACCAAAATGAAAGATTTGGAGAGGGGTATGCACATCCATAGTAAAGGATTGAGAAATGATGTATTATTTTTACTTATAAATTATTTCATATATAAGTGTATACAAAATGTGGAAGCATACACAAGGTAAGTCAATTGTTTAACAAAATGCCTCAAAGAGATTTGGTTTAAAAATTTAATTGCCAAGTGTAAAGAACTATGTATTTTAAAATGTGCATTGACATGCTAAGGTTATAATGATAAACAAACAAAGATCAACATTGAATATGCAACATGAAAAAATCAAAGCAAGCCATAATAGAATTAAATAAAATGTGTAAGGACTTCACATACCTAAAAAACTAGAGTTTCGAATGGAGGAGTTCTACCCAGTTATGTAGCCTTTTCTTCTTCTTTCTTCAAACTTCTAAACAATTTGACTTTTTCAAAAGCTTGTTCCCCTCCAAACTTCAACTGTATATCACTCTTGAATGGAATTTAGACTTCAATTCATATTATATTCCTTTCAACATGAAAACTATACTATTTCATGCAAATGTGGTGGAAAGATCATGGGTATACTGAGTTTTTTACCATTTTCATAGAACGAAAAAACATGCTCATGTTATAACATGCTCACATTATAACACAAGAACATTATGTCTTGATAAACAAACAACCATCTCTCTACTACTTCAAAAATCACTCATGTTATGAGAATATTTTTATAGGTTTCTTTTCTCTATATTTCTCTCTATTCTCTACCCTGTACCCTTAAACCCTTAAATCCTCTACCCTCTACCCTCTATCTCTCTCTCAGTCCCTCCCTCTCTCTCTCTCTAAAGTCTCTCCCTCCTAACCCCTCTCCCTCTCTCTCTCTCTCTCTCTCTCTCTCTCTCTCTCTCTCTCTCTCTCTCTCTCTCACTCACTCCTATCTCTATCCCCTCTACCCTCTACCCTTAACCCTCTTCCCTCTCTCTTTCTCTCTGAAGTCTCTCTCTCCTACCCCCTCTCCCTCTATCAAGTGTCTCTCACTCACTCACTCCTTATATATCTCTCCCTCTACCCTTAACTCGTGAACCCTTAAACCCTCTACCCTTTATCTCTCTCCCACTCCCTCCCTCTCTCTCTCTCAGACTCTCCTCCTACCCCCTCTCCCTCTCTCAAGTCTCTCTCTCTCTCTCTCTCACTCACTCCTTCTATCTCTCTCCTCTCTACCCTTAACCCTGAAAAAATCTACCCTCTACCCTCTATCTCTCTCCCACTCCCTTCCTCTCTCTCTCAATTGTCTCCCTCCTACCCCCTCGCCCTTTCTCATGTCTCTCTCTCTCACTCAATCACTCCTATCTCTCTCCCCTCTAATGTTAACCCTCTACTCTCTACCATATATCCTTAAACCCTTAACCCCTCTACCCTATACCCTTTATCTCTCTCCCACTCCCTCCCTCTCTCTCTCAAGTCTCTCCCTCATACCCCCTCTCCCTCTCTCACTCACTCACTCATATCTCTCTCCACTCTACCCTTAAGCCTCTACCCTCTACCCACTATCTCTCTCCACTCCCTACATCTCTCTCTCTCTCTCTCTTTCAAGTCTCTCCCACTTATCCCCTCTCCCTCTATTAAGTCTATCTCCCTCTCTCACTCACTCCTTCAGTGAAATTGAAAATGTAGTGGTCAATTTGAAAAAATAGGTCGAAGAAATCACCAAGAGACCCCATTTCTTTGACCCATTTTTTCAAACAGGCCACTACATTGCCAATTTCACTAAATTGGCAAGCAAGTGGGCCTACTAGCTTGCTAATTAAGTAAAATTGGAAATGTAGTGGCCTGTTTGAAAAAATGGGTGAGACCCCATTTCTTGGACCCATTTTTTCAAATAGGCCGCTACATTTCTGATTTTACTGAATTGGTAAGCTAGTGGGCCAATAGCTTTCCAATTTAGTGAAATTGGAAATTTAGTGGCCTATTTTAAAAAATGGTTGAGACCCCATTTCTTGGACTCATTTTTTCAAATAGGGCACTACATTTCCAATTTCACCGAATTAGCAAGCTAGTGGGCACACTAGCTTGCCAACGCAGTGAAATTAGCAATGTAGTGGCTTGTCTAAAAAATGGGTCCAAGAAATGGGGTCGCTCGATGATTTAGATCACTAGAAGACCACATTTATTAGACCCGTTTTTTCAAGTAGGCCAAGTGAGGTTTCCAATTTCACTGAATTGTCCACTAGCTTGCCAATTCGAAGAAATTGGAAATGTAGAGGCCTGTTTAAAAAAATGGGTCCAAGAAATGGTGTCTCTAGGTGATTTACATCACCGGGTGACCCCATTTCTTGGACCCGTATTTTCAAATAGGCCAAGTTAGGCTGTCAATTTTACTGAATTGACAAGTTAGTGTGTCCACTAGCTTGCCAATTTGGTGAAATTGGTAATGCAATGGCCTATTTGAAAAATGGGTACAAGAAATGGAGTCTCCCTATGAAATAAATTGGGTCTTCTAGTGATTTACATCAATGGGAGACCCCATTTCCTGGACCCATTTTTCCAAACAAGCCAAATTAGGTTTCCAATTTCACTGAATTTCCAAGCTAGTGGGCCCTCAACACTTAGACCCTCAACCCTCAACCCCTATACCATCTACCCTATACATTGGACCCTCAAACCTATAACTTAAACCCTCAACCCTATACCCTCAACCCAATACCCTAACCATCAACCCTATAGGTCCTCAACCCTATACCCTAAAACATAAACCCTCTACCCTATACATTGGATCCTCAACCCTCATATATCTCTGTCCCTCCCTCATCTTATCTCTTTCTCTCTATATCACTTCTCCCTCCATCTCTCCCTACATCCAACCCTCAACCCTAAACCCTAAACCCTTAAACACTCAACCCTAAACCCTAAACCCTTAACCCTTAAACCCTCTACACTCTACCCTCAACCCAATACCCTCTACCATCAACCCTAATCCCTCAACACTTAAACTCTAATCCCTCAACTCCTATATCCTCTACCCTATGCATTGGACCCTCAACCCTCTACCCTCAACCTTAAACCCTCAACCCTTAAACCCTAAACCCTTAAACCCTAAACCCTTAAACCCTCTACCCTCTACCCTCTACATTAAACCCTCAATCCTCAATTATCAACCCTCGATCCTTAATCCCTCAACCCTCAACCCTTTTACCCTCTACCCTATACCTTGGACCCTTCAACCATATACCCTCAAACCTAATCCCTCAATCCTAATACCCTTAAACCCAAGTAAAATATCTACTCTAATCCCTCAACCCTAAACCCTTAACCCTCAACCCTTAAACCCCCTACCCTCTACCCACAAACCTCAACCCAATACCCTCTGCCCTCAACCCTAATCCCTTAACCCTAATACCCTTAAACCCAATTCAACTCTCTACCCTAATCCCTCAACACTCAACCCTTAATCCCTCAACTCTTAAACCCTCTACCCTCTACCCTCTACCTTGAACCCTTAAACCCTAATCCATTAACCCCTATACCATATACCTTATAAATTTGACCATCAACCCTAATCAATCAACCCTACACCCTCAACCCTCTACTGGGTATTTTCATGATCATGATGGGCCAAAAAGTGGCAATATGTAAGTGATATGATGGTTGATGTGGCTAATGACTTTTTTTTACCCAAAATTGATGAAACAAAAAGGGTTTTCAAAGGATATTATCAACTTTCCACCAATATAAATTATGCTTTTCTTTGAATTTAATAAATTATTATTATTCATTTTCTATTTGAATTATGACTAAATTCCTGGTTCATAGGCTAATTGAAAAACATCTATAGCTTTCAAACAGTATTGATGATGTAAAAACAACCTCATCATAATAACATAATAAAATCATATTTCATACATGCAAAACCCTGAGCCTCTACCAATTAATTAAACTTTAAGAGAAATAATTTCTTGTCTTTTAAAGAAATAACATAATAATATCATAATAACATAATAAAATCATATTTCATACATGTAAAACCCTGAGCCTCTACCAATTAATTAAACTTTAAGAGAAATAATTTCTTGTCTTTTAAAGAAATTGTACAAACTTTATTTGTTTTTGATTCATTGAAGTATCTTACTAATGCAGATTTAATGGGTTGTTTTAAGTATTTTGTAGGATAATAATTGCTCATTATGAAGTAGTTGGAAAGAGTTACACTAGCACATGCTCCAAAAAAGGTTAAAGATGTGCTTATGAAGCTTGCTCTAGAACTTTAGGATAATGGACTGGAATTTTAGTTGCTGTTAGTTTTAATTTCAGTTATGTTTTAAAGTTTAAAGACTTCATGGCTCAACTTGAGCCTCTTTAATATCTATGTAATGTATATTTAAAGTTTTTTTGAAATATGTTAAAGACTTTTTCAATGGTCATCTATGCCATCTAAAATTTAGGACTTAGTTATAATTTTTCTATAAATATGTAATCTCCAGAAGCAAAAGATAATGAAAAATATAGTAATGTTATGTTTTCAACTTGTTTATTGAATTTATATGAATAAAGAGATTATTACATATCATTTTTTGAGTTGTTGAAGTATGGATGGAAACTATTTTTAATGGAAGAACATTTGAATAAGTTGTGTATGTGACCTGAGGACAAACTTAGTTACCCATGAGTTGGCCACTCTAGGGAGAGTAGATTAAATAGATGAGTATTCTCTTTCTATTATTTTTATTACATGCATGATAATTACAAGTATAGTTACCTACATATGTTAAATCTTGTAGGAGTCATAAACACTGTTGTTGTAGAGTCTAAAGTTCTAGAGCACTTATTGTCTATTATTTATGTAGTAAGCTAGTTTTTGTGAACCGTTTATTTGTTGTATTCAATTAGATATTTCCTAGTTTGTTTACAAGTTTTTCTACTTTTTTAGTTCATACGCTTTTTAGTTTAATTGGTTCTATGCTTTCTTATTTAGTTATCATGTTTTCTAGGTTAGTCATTTTATGCTTTCTAGTTTAATGTACTCTCAACTTTCTTTAAGATAAATTGTTTTCCACTTAGATAGTTAAGTGTCCTTAGGCTAAAAATATAGAAAATTAGAAGGGAGATAGTCGAGTATTCTTCTATTGCAAATTGCCTTGGATGCTGCCTAGTCAACATATTGAACTTTTATATTCTAAAGTAATGGGACCTAACGACAACCTATCACTTTTTGGCACCGTTGTTGGAGACTAGCTTTCTTGCTTGAGTGTTAATAGGAAACACCTCAAATACCTCTTTTTAGGCCAAAATACCACCATCTTGACTTCCTTTTCTGCATGGTCAGGAAAATATTCCCTCACAGAAGATTTATACCAAAGGCCCCCCCAAAATATGTTCCAATCATACATAGGGAGGCCCAAAGCTTAGAAGACCACTTTGTCAATGAAATACTTGAGCCTATCCCACCTAAGGCTTTCCATTATCTACCCGAAGATCATCCAATAGAACAACCCATCATCAAAGAAATTATCTTAGAGGAACGTATTCTTCTGAATATCATGGGTGATCATAGGGATGAGCCTAACTGAAATAACACCAACCATAATAACAATGATCCCTAGCCACCTCAAAAATCCATGTATCCTATTACTCTGGATGTAGATGATGTTACCACAATGGAAAATATCTCTCCAGCTTTCCTACCAACTTTTTGTGGCTTTTCCTTGATAGACCTAGAACAATTTCTTTTTAAATTCAAGGTCCTCTATCAAACCTATGACTATAAAAATGATAAAAAAAAATTTGAAGTTGTTTCCTTCTACCTTGAAGAATACGACCATGCGTTGGTTTATGGGGTTATCTTCAGGATCTATTACATCGTGGGAGGACATGGAGAATGATTTCCTACATAAATACTAGAGTTATTGTAGGGTGAATGATCAAAAAGAGGATATTTTTAAACTTAGAGAAAATGAGGATGAGAGTATAGAGGACTACCTAGACAGGTTTCTTTTCTTGACTAAACAATGTGGAGAAGAGACCATTAGTGACAACATTCTCAAAACCATATTTCTTGAAGGAATCGACGAGGATGCAAGGTGAAGCCTTGATTTGATGGGAAAAGGAGATGTGTCTCAAATGGCCCTTGAAGAAATATGTAAGTTATGTCAGAATTTCTAGCGTACCCATGGAGGAATTCACAAAACTACTATTTTCAAAGGGTCCTACGACATAGGTAAGCTCTGAGAGGAAATAGAAAACCTTAAAATGGAAATAATTATTCAATTGAACACTAATCTAGATGGCATCCAAGGTAAGACAAGTAATCCTGAGACCTTATCCATTTACTGTCCTAGATGCCAAAATAAACACCTATTATGAGAATGTCTATCAACTTTGTGAATATAATGATCCTACAAACTAGTGTGATCTCCTTACTGATCTCAATAATTCCAAGAAAATTATTGCACATGTTGAGGAAGAAATCAACGCTAAGGAGGGAACTTTCCTTATGGAAAAAATTCCAATCTTGCTTGGAAACCTCAAAACAATTGGGTTGGTAATCATTGGAACCCATCATGGCATCAATCATCACCTCAACAACCTAAATGGGGAACTCCCTATTGTGGACCCTCTGAATGGGTGAACCAATCATGGGGAACTCAACAGTGGCCAACCCAAACTCAACAGCAGTGGTATCCACAACATACTATTCCTCAATAGAATTAGGGGCATAATCAATTCTATACTAGGCCTCGTAGGAATCAACAAAAAAAATTGTTACCTCCACCCTAGAATCCTCCTTAGAGTGAAGAGATAAATTAGCCTTAGCTCCTAGCGCAACCAATTCCCAATCCAAAGAATAATCAATAGGATACTCTGGTATACTCTACTGAACAAGATAATGTTACTAGACTTAATGTCATACATTGTGGAAATGTTTAGTTGTGCTCAGGTCAAACGACTCAACCACCAACCATTGAAGAAATTGTGGATGGGCCTACTCCTAAAATGCCAGAGAAGGATAATTCACCCAACCATACTCTACCTCCTTCAATAACAAAAGTTGTTGACTTACCTCAGGAGGAGAAGGAAGGTTAGTCTTTGATTGAACTTAGAAATTATACCTCTCTAAAAGAGAAAATTCAAGCACCATTTTCAGAGCGTTTGAAATCAACAACTTTGAAAGATACTCCAAAATATATTTGACCTTTGAAACTACATCAATTCAAGAAATGAAACAACTGAAAATAAAGGTTCCTTTGCCACAATTAATAAAGGAAATTCTTGAGTTGAATCAGCTGATCAAACAACTATTTATTAAAACCCCGAGAAGGAAACCAAATAAAATAAATATTGTGCACATTGACGGCTATTTAGCTGATTTTTTGTCTGGAAATACCATCGCTCCAAAATATGATGATCCTAATAGTCCACTCATAACTTTCAAAATTAATAAGGTAGTAATATTGAATGCATTAGTGGATTTAGGATCAGCCATTAATGTAATGACTATGGATGTAATGGAAAAATTAGGTTTTACCAATTTACTTCCCACAACTATAGTCTTAAATATGGAAAATCAGTCCATAGCCATTCCAAATGGCATTAAAATTAGGTTTTACCAATTTACTTCCCACAACTATAGTCTTACATATGGAAAATCTGTCCATAGCCATTCCAAATGGCATTATTGAAAACGTCCTTGTCAATTTTTATGGATGGGAATACCTAGTTGACTTTCAGGTCATTCAGTCGCTTACACCCAAAGATAGCTATCTAATAATTCTCGGAAGACCATGGTTTGCCACTATCATAACTAAAATTGATTATAGAGAAGGAGGAATGACCATTTCTCATGGTCCAGACAATAAATGGTTATTCTTGTATCCTCTTGCTAAGCCCAGTGAATATAACAAATTCAAGGTTGATGAACTAGAAGATGTTCATAGTTGAGACAGTTTGGCCTCATTAGCCATGGTAGTCATTAAACAACATGGAGAAGAATTAGAGGATGAGTTATCAAGTGATGTTGAGCATCTTTCCATAGGTTCAAGTGAGGAGGAAATGGTTGATGCTCCAAAAATTATGGGGAAACCGATCGAGGTACATGGGATGGAACAAAAATATACTACTATGGGAATGTTATGTCCTTGGCTAATATGATTCCCAGAACTAGATATTTTTTTGAGGATATCACTAGATTTCATCGACTAATACCTCATAGCTTTCCTCTTAATACCTTGTTGAGACCAATTCATATAGTCACTTTGGCCCATCCGAGAATGAAATCAATCATGTTGTTGTTGGGTAAAACCTTCAACATCAATAATTGGCTGAAAAAGTAGAAGAGGATAGATTATTTAATGTGTTGGTAAATTGGTCTAAAGATTTATCTTGGGACTACATAGATATGAGGGGAATCCATCCAAGTGTCTATACACATCACATTTATATTGATCCTAACATAAGACCTATATGTTAGCCACAAAGAAGACTCAATCCTACACTAAAGGATCTTGTTAAAATTGAGATTGAGAAACTTGTCCGAGAAGGGTTTATTTATCCCATCTCCAATAGTAAGTGAGTGTCACCTATGGTTGTAGTACCAAAAAAAAATGGGAAGTGGATAATCTATGTATATTATAAAGAACTCAATAAATCCAGTCATCGATATTATTTTCCCTTACCATTTGTGGACTAGGTTCTGGACAACTTGGCTGGGAGGAAATATTTCTCCATTTTGGATGGATTTAGTGGTTACAACCAGATTTAGGTAGCACCAGAAGACCAAGATAAGAAAATTTTTACCTATCCATTGAGTACATTTGCATATTGTGTTCTTCCCTTTCGACTCTGCAATGCTCTTGCAACTTTTCAGAGAGCCATTCTGGCTATATTTATTGAGATTGTCAATGAATATGTAGAAGTTTAGATGGACGACTTCACAGTTTATGGATCAACCTATGATGAAGCCCTTCAAAATTGGGATAGGGTTCTGAAGGTTTGTGAGGATAATCAATTATCCCTTAGCCATGATAAGTGTTTAATAATGGTCAAACAAGGAATAGTTTTAGGTCATCATATCTCCTCAGTGAGAATAAAGAATGATCCAAAGAAATTTGAGGTCATTCAACAACTAACTACTCCTCAAATGCAAATGGATGTTATATTTTTCCTCGAGCATGTTGTTTATTATCATAGGTTTATAGAAGCCTTCAGTAAGATAGTTTCCCCTTTGTTTTCTCTTCTCTAGAAAGATACAGATTTTAACTAGACACCTGAGTGTCAACTATCATTCAAAAACATAAAGGAGAAGCTTGTCTCTACACTTTTCTTGCGTGGGCCAAACTAGAATCTTCCATTCCATAACTATGTCGATGCCTCAGATGATGCAATTGGTGCAGTTTTGGGGTAGGAAGATGAGAATGGGGGTAAATATGCCATATACTTTATTAGTAAAAAGCTAATATCCACTGACAAAAAACACACTACTACGAAAAAAATAATTATTGGTTGTGGTTCATGCCATTAAAAATTTATTCCATTACATTATAGGATGTAAAGTTACAGTCTATACAAAGCACAGAGCTATGAAATATCTAATGAATAAACCTATAGTTAATGGTCGAATAATGAGGTGGTTACTACTCCTTCAGGAGATCAATGTAACAATACTTGAAAATCTAGGGAGATTTAATATAGTGGCAGAATTTTTGTCTCGAATTAAAAAAGAAGATGGTGATTATGCACCGGTTCAAGATGAGTTTCCAGATGATTTTTTTTTTTTCTGCAAAAATGCCTTGGTTCATTGACATTGCCAACTATTTAGCCGCTTCTGATATACCTCCTAGGTTTACAAAAAAACAAAGGAATGACTTATCAGGAATAGTGTACCATTTAAATGGATTAATGGGATTTAATTTCGTTGTGGACCTAATATGATCTTGAGAAGGTGTGCCAAGCCTGATGAAACTTACATTATTTTGAGGGTCTATCATGATGATTCTTCTAGGGATCACTCCTCTACAAAAAGAACTTCCCATAAAATTTTGGGTGCTGGATATTATTGGCCTTCAATGCATAAAGATGTCAAAAGCTATGTTCATCATTGTGATGAATGTGAAAGGGTGGGAAGACCTGTAACTTCTGCTTAAATGCCTTTATAGCCTCACGTAGTCCTTGAACCATTTGAAAAATGGGGATTGGATTTAATTTATCCCATAGACCCTTCCTCCCAAGGGAAATAATATATCCTTGTCTATACTGACTACCTGACTAAATGGGAAAAATTTCAAGCCTTATGTGTTGCTAGAGAGGAACAAGTTGCTGAAATCCTCTATAATAATATTTTTCTTAGATTTGGACCCCCTAAATAATCGTTACAGTTCAGGGACCCCAATTCATGTCGAAAGTTCTTCTCGAATTTATGAACCATTTTCAATTAAGTCACAATAAGTCTCCTCCCTATCACCCTTAGGAAAATGGCCAAGTAGAAGTAACTAATAGGGAGTTAGAAAACATATTGAAAAAAATGGTT
>CM021101.1:258585079-258757628 GCA_007115665.2 Sequoiadendron giganteum
AGAATTTATGGTATTTTCTTTTTCGTGCATAGCAAGTTGTATTTGTCAAACCTCCAACCATCTATGCTTATGCAAACTGTTTATATAAAATGCAAAGATAGATACTACTTAATAACAATGGTTTGGATCTATTATGTATTTAGTGCTGATATTTTATTTTAGAGCAAACATGGTAACCTTTACAAGTTTAAATGATTCCACTAACATGTTTCATTTTAAATTCTTTCTATGGGAATTCTCCTACAAACATGAGGGAAAGCCATCCTTGCACATGCATCATGATATTCTTCACTAGTTTATTTTTTTATTTATATTATAGTTCTCAATATGGACTAATAGTTTTCAAGGAGCAAACTTACCCCTACATATAGTTCCTTTTAAAGACTCTACATATTGATAGGATCTATATGCGCCATCATTTTTGTACATACATACATATGTACATACGTACATACATATTCTTGTTAACATATGCCTACTGAAATACTTGTAGAACTTGCAAAGATGAGAAAGGTCTATCATCAATAGTCATTTACATGGTACCATGAGTGTCCTTATATTTTATGACAAACTTATAGCCTAATTGAACTCAAATTACATAGGCTTTGTGTATTGTATACATACTTAAAAGAGTGTTTTTGGCCATTGTGTGGTTTCCTCTACCCTTCTGTTAAGTTGGTTACACATTTTTTGGTAAGTTTGGATTACGAACTAATTAAATGTGATTGGCTTGCTCTACCAAGTAGAACAAAATAAATGTGTATGGCTTGCTCTACCCTTTTGTTAACTTGGTTACTAGTTTTTTTTTATAAGATTAAATAAATGTGTTGGTTATTAGTGTTTTTTCATTTTCTAGAAAACGTATAGCCTATTTAAACTTAAATTACATGAACTTTTTGTATTGCCTTCATACTTAAAAGAGTATTTTTAACCATTGTGTAGCTTGGTGTATCCTTTTATTAACTTGTTTACTAGTTTTTTTTCGTAAGATTACATTAAGAATTGTTTAACATATTAGTGAAGCTCTTTATTACTAGAATTCATAAATTTTATAGCATCCACAATGACATAACTTCATCAAATAAGAAAAGAAAATGTTTAAGTTGAAAAAAAAATCTCTAAAAGAAATTCAAAATGATGAAAATCAAGTATAAAAGAAAATTGTGTTACCATAAAATGCCATCAACCCCATACTTAACATTCCCCCTAATCTCTATACACTGGTAAGCTAAAACTAGTAATTAACTCAAATGAGTTATATCAAGAGACTTAATAAACAATTCGACAATTAATCTTCTATATGACAATTTTTACTTCATAAGGAGTTAATGACAAAAATATTTTCCTATTCCTACTTCTAATTTAATAATGATTTTGTCACATTATTTTATAAGTCTACTTGAATAAATCAATGCAAAAATGTATACTTGTAATAAACCCATCTCTATGTTGATCATTTGTCTCTAAATTATTTTAGAGATAATTTGAAAATTAATTAAGAAAACTAGAATTCAAAAACCTTGCTTCCATATTGACAAAACTTTTTTTATTGTTACATATAAAGCTTTGTAAATCTATCTTAACTTAAGCTTACAACCAATTTAAATTATTTAAATATTGTTTGAAATATTTTTAACGCTTTGTCTGTTTCGGTCTGCCTTTTGTTGAACGCCTCTATTGTTCTTTTGGTTGACTCGATCTTTGTTGCTCCGCTGCCGTCTCCATCGCTGTTTGGTGGCTCCTCTCATGTGGTGTCTAGGGTGGAACCGCTCCTCTCACCTTCCCCGTTGGTTCCTGATTCCGAGCCTCTCTAGTCGGTTGTCCTACGGAAGAAGAAGGGACTCCCCCAATCTGTTGCTGCTTCTCGGCCTCGGATTCGTGGAGCCAACCTTGACCACTATGTTTCTGAGTTTGCTTAATTTCTTTGTTTTTCTACAGCTGTCAATTAGCTGTTTCTGGTTGTTCCTCTAGTTCAAATTCTGCTTGAACTATGTTTTCTTTTAACCCTTTGGGCCCTGTGTGAAGGGTACAACACCTTGTAAATGTTGCTTATCTTTTCAAAAACATATACAATATATAACACCTTGAATAAATTGTAATACAAACATTAACGCTCATAATCCAAAAGTATTAATTAAACTAATTTTTAAATATTATTTATAAAATAACTTTTAGGTTATACAGACAACCTTGTAAGGTTGTCCATCCATGCACAGATACTGAACTTTCTAACCCTGTAGAAACATTCTAGCTTTAATAAATTCCCATGGCTATTCCATTGTCTTGATTTAAAATCTTGTATGCCTATTCACGTATTGGTTTATAGGTAATCTTTTATATGGGTGTGGTTAACCTTAGATAACATTTAAAGTGATTAGGATATGACTAATAATTGTTAGAATTACAGTTCACTGCGTGAAACTTTGCAGACGGTCTAAATTTGATGGTCATATGTTTTAACAATTATAATTGACTAATGGATTGAATGATAGGAAAAACTTTGCATCAAGGATATCACATGAAAAGGGAGATATTACAGTAAAAAATAAGATAGAATTATCTTATATATATAATAAGATGTGCCTTAACGAACGGTCTTGAGTGTTCTGTCCAAAAGAATTGCTTGACAGGCAAGATTGACAATCACATTTAGGCCCTGCTTTAACTTTAGACACTTACAATGGTCATGAATAGAGTCCAAACAAAACTAGGGCAAGAGAAAACTATTTAATTCAACAAGTGATATTTTTAATGATATCTAATACTGCGAAGCTAGGAGTTGTCTGTGGAGCGGAAGGAGAACATTGATTTTTGGTGCTTTTAAACCAAGCATCACATGAATCAAGACGAAAGCAAGCTGGCAACACCACAAATGTACCACATTCCGAGTCTTTGGTTGCTCTAGAAACTTAGATCGAGGCAAGTAAACAAGAAATGTCCAGACATGTCTGGACTGAACTGGTTTTGAGCAGAACGATTCATTGACCTTTTATCAATGCCATTCGAACACCAAAGTATGTTTGATTATCATGCTTTACTACTGTTCACTGAGTTTGGCTATCTCTCTCATTGAATACGTTCAATCAGATGAAATAAAAAATGAAGAAAACTTGAATATTCGGGTAGAGGGGATTATGAAAAACAATCATCAATGTTTTAATAGGCAACTTGTACTGGACTTTAAATACCTTAATTTAAATACTTCGTTCTTAGCAAAGTTAATTAATAATATTTTAATTTTATCATTAAAATTCAACTTACTATTAGAAAATCTTATTGGAAAATATAATGATTTTTCTCCTGATTAATTATCGATAAATATTTTGAAAGTAATTGAATGTTCAAATGGCTCTCCATTAATTTGGGCATTCAAACTGGAGAGATTAGAGAGTATATGATAAAATAATACTTAATATCATTGAATTTAGAATCCAGAAAAATCCTAATTGATCGAAACCTAGTGTGAATCAATGATTGATTATCCCTCGTTAAAATAGTGGCTTTGTTGCCTAGGTGGATTCCCGTAAGAGAGATTGCCACATTTATCTCCGCACAATCAAAAAGGAACTCTAAGATAGCATCTACCTCAAAATATTATGCAAACACCAGCACTTACAATATTTGCTGGAAGAAGTTAAAACTTGTATCAATACTAATAGCATTACATCATTAACCACCCTACACCAAATAAATAGAAAAATTTGGATAAAAGAAACAGCCATACAGAAAAAAGAACCACTGATGTCCGTCAAATAATAGTTAAAATACAAAACCAACCCAGTGGAATAGTAGATTGAAGAAGCTAATATCATTGAGTGATATGGAAGAACTGGTATGTTGAAAGAAAACATTAATAGAAGCAACCAAACTACTAATAAGAAGATAAGAGGCAACGAAAGATGCAACAAGGGGTCATGAAAATTGCCAAAGTTTCCCATTGTCCATGTGATGTTGACAACCTGCCATTAGGAACTTGGCTTGATGGAGGGTCATTGTTGTTGTTCACTATGATGAAAAGAGGAGACCACTCTGTGTGCTTCAAGGCCACTACTACTAAGTCCTGGATCCGTCCTGTGATTGTGAACTTTCCGATTTTCTTGTTCCATAGGTGCTTCAAAGATAGTGATTATGTATGGATCATTTAACAACAAATTTCAAGGTTTTGAGTTTTCGTATCATGGAATTCATTACCATCAATTGAATGGCTGCTATTAGCCATCTGTATCTTTAAGGGACTGGCAAGCTGAACTGTACTCTCTTCCAGATCAGGAATTACAAGGTTGTTCTCCCTAGATTGGTGTCAATTTTTCAATTGCGGTGATAAGAGATCTAATGTTTTTGGCCACTTCTGAGTTGTTTTAAAACAGAAAGGGAAGGCTGTACGGAGTGCCAAGGGCAGATCCACCTTTCAAATGAAAAGTCACGGTAATTGGATTGGCATTCATATTTGAATTTTGATTCAGACATTTCTCTGAACCTGCTCGTTAATCTCTAAAACAATACTCTATTCCAGGGAATTATTTCACAAGACAACGAATAGTATCAACACGGCAAAAGATAGAAAGGATGTATTATATCAGTCTTATTATCTTATACTCAGGGAAAATACAGCAACTCTTTTAAATCATTCCCCATTCCTGCAATTTAACACTCAGCACTATATACAGAAACAAGTACAGCAAATAGTGAAAAGCTATAGCAGGGAAAAATTAAGATAGACAACACAAAATATATGTAATCTGTATATCCTTCAGGGAAATGGCAGCAGACATAAAAAGATCTACTGCTGAAAATAAATATCTGCAACACCAATAATCTCCTCTTTATATAAGAAGAGGAATATATCTCTAAACTGTCTAACTGCCCCTCATTTTTACAATCATCCCTCCTATTTACAGCCTCAAAGGCCTCACTAAGTAAAAGACACCTAATTTTATTCCTAACTCTAAAAATTGCACATAAATAAACAGTTGTTTATCTAATCCCACAATGACTGAGCAATTACAAACAACTGATAGAGGGAGGGTCATTGGATGAAGGATTGGCTCGTTTTCTTCTCAGTTTGATGCCATGAGGACTGAGGCCCCTGTTTGAATTTCCAGGAGGGCTCTTGCTCTTAATCCAGACATTGAGCCTCTAAGTGTGATTTAGGTTATCTTGAAGATCAGTGAGAGAGTAAGACAGAAGTGGGTTTGGGTGATAAAAGAAACATGTTATTGACAGAAAAGAGTGAAAGCCGGCTGACTTATGCATTTGTCCTGTGAGAAAGGAGGGCAGAGGCTGAGGGCACCTAGCATGGTGTTGCTCTGTGTTAGAATTATTGTTGACATCGATGTCAAAGGAATTAATTTTTTCCATATTGTCCTATTGCTGGCCGACCTGCTTTTGCCAAGAGAAAAATTAAATAATTCACATAAGGCCGACTCCCTCATGGCACCACATCTTGGGGATTTTATTTTGGAATTAAAAATTTAAATATATTCATTTTTAGGGGCCAACCCCCCCTTAGGATGGTGGTGCGCACAGCTTTGGGCAAGGAAAATAAAAAATTAAATTAAATTTATAAGCCTCTTGGCTGACCACCCTGAAGATGCATATCTTTTGGTGAAAAGGTGCATAGTGGAGGGTATAAATAGAGGTCATTTCGAGGATATTAAATTATGTTTTTTATTGAAATATCATTCTGATTTTAAGGCAGATAGGAGTGGATCTTAGAGCAGATCTAATGAGGATTTGTGAAGTTTTTATGAGCTATTTATTTCAGACTTTATGAGCAGTTAGTTTCAGACTGTATGAGCAGATAATTTTTTCAGACTTATGAGCAGACTTGTGCGCAGTATGTTTCAGACCTTTTGAAGCAGAAACTTGAAGAATATAAGCAGACTTTGAAGGTGTTTTATTGCAGACATTAAGGGTGAATAAGTGCAGACCTTTGAGCAGAGTTTCTTGAAGAATATAAGCAGATTTAAGAAGCAATTTTTGAGCAGATTGGTGAAGGATTTCAGAACTGATTGAAGAAGGGGATCAACAATTTATCTTTTATTCTTTTGGAGGTTGGTGCCTCATTCTCAAAGAGATCGGTGTCTCTTGCTGAGTTGGTCCTCAGTGGAGGGGATTGGTGTCTCCTGTGGGCTGGTGCCTACAAAGTTGTATGAAGATTTCTATAAAAGCAATATTTTGCCGTGGTTTTCTCCCGCAAGGGTTTCCATGTAAAATGTGTGTGCATCTTGTGTTCTAATTTGCTAGATCTTACTTGTGTGGATGTTTTGATTATTGCTTATGATTGCCAAAGTTATAAATCAAAAAATTTGTTCTTATACTGATTCCCTCTCCCCCCCATCCTCTCAGTATAAGTGTGTGTGTGTTTCTTCACTCTGAGTCCTACCCAAATCAGGCATTGAACAATGAAAACCCTGGTTATATTGATAATTGACCATAGTTGGGATTGAAAGGTAGGCAGTAGAATAGAGAGGAGTGGGTGCAGAAATTCAAAATGGGGGTCAACAAATTTGCCAATCTACCAAAGGAGTGGGTGAAAAGAATAATTTGAAGGCATGTAGTTGTACAAAGGAGATGATGGGGTGGGCAATAAATGTGAACAAAAATATCTAAAAATGAGAGTGACGGAGTTGAAACGAATTTGACAAGCAGTAAGTGTCAACATGGGGTGAATGTCAAAAAGCAAGCAAAATGTCATTGATGAATGTCATTGCTCCGATCATGACACCCCATACCAGATTTAGGAGAAATTGCAGACGATGTATGAGATTAGTGACTCATGTCAGCGAATCTAACAATGTCACACCCCATGCCAAATTTAGGAGAAATTGCAGAAGATGTATGAGATTAGCGACACGTGCCAACTGGTGAATCTAATAATGGTACTAGGTAATCTCAAGGTTGCAGATGAGCACACTATCCTCATTTATATGAATAAGTTGGAAGAGTATAGGGCCACACTTGTGGCTCTAGGAGAAGACTCATGGAAAGATGACAAATAAATGTTCACCTTTGTTTTGGAGAAACTTTTGGCGTTATACAATAATTTCTTGACTCTCATGTGAGATAATTATAAAATAAAGAACACATCGTATGAGAATCTCAGGAAATAGGTATTGGCAAAAGAGCAGAAGTTGAAATGGTTGAATCTGCTTGACATGAAATCTGTGCAAGCCCTCCTGTTTGAAACAGACACAACTCATTGGAAAATGAATACATTTTAGAGAAAGAATGATACAAAACAAAAAACATGAGATAGGACAAGAACATAGATAAGAGAAAAAGTCAATCTTCCAAGCCAGTTGATAATCAAGAAAAGACGGAGTTTCATGGGCAAATATTTTGGATGCAAAAAATATATGTCATACGAAATATGAATGTCCAATTCGGCTCATAAAACAAAAAGAAGCAAGAAAGCAAGAAGATGAGTTTCTTGCATAAATTGGAGAAATGTCTACTTTTGGTGATAATGATGCTCATGGCATGACAGCATTGGCTACCACTAAGAAGGCATCATATTGGATCCTTCATACGAGTGTCCATAAGCCCATTGGCCATGACAAGGAGGCAGTGGTCACAATGTTGTGGTTGGCAATGGTTGTTTAGTATTAGTTCATGGTGTGGGGACTCTAAATTTCAAGAATAGCTTCTTTGATAATGTTTTGTATGCTCCCAGCATGGTGAAGAAAACATTTTGTCGATGTGAAAACTTTGCATTAGAAGGACATAAGATTTCATTTCTTTAATATTAAAATTGCATTAAAGATCCAATGAACAAAATTTCTATTGTTGCAAATGATACTTCAAAGCAAAACTAGTGGATCCTCGAAAAATTTTGTGGTTAGGAGAATCACAAATTGATCGCCTCATTGGAGGATGCTTGTCATTTGTGTGACATCAAAGATTAGGAGACCCCAGCTACTGGAGTATTGCTTTCTTTAAAGTGCATAATATGGTAGGTGGTATTCCAAGTGTCATGGGTTTGTGAAGGGTGTCTGGCAAACATCATAGAGAGACCTTTGATAAGAACACTACATGGAGAGCACTGAAGAAACATGACTTGATGCACAGCAATTTAATGGGTCCACAACTAGTAAATTTGCATGGTAGGGCAAAGTATTTTTTAGCATTGGTCAACGACTTTAACAAGAAGACTTTGATTTACCTTTTGAAGAAGGATGGGGTGCTTTCTACCTTCAAAGTCTTCAAGGTGAAAGTGTAGAACCAATCTAGTAAAAAGATCAGGTAGTTGCAGGCAAATAATGGCATGGAATGTCAACAAGGTGTTCACAAAATTCCATGACCAACGTGGCATTATGAGGTAAACCAGGGTCCTTCCTAAAAAATATTGGATAAAGTGTTAAGTAAACAGATCACATTCACATCAATGTTTCAGATTATCTACAAATTCCCATATCCCCAACCAGTGACAATCAGGGGGAAAGCCATCACATGACTCAAGCTGGTAAGAATGTTTAAGAGTTTTCAGGACTGTGAGCATGAGAGCAGTTAGGAATGTACTTTATCTATTAGTTTATTCGACCTTTTGCAAGATGTAATATACATGTAAAATGTGTAATCAGTTCTTGATTCTGTGGCCAAAGAATAGCTTTTCCAGATATTCTGGATAGTGCCAATTTGTAAATCTGTTATCTAATTTTTCTGCAAAATGGATTCGGGCAACATTAGAAGAACCAGATTAAACAGTTTCAAAACAGCAACAATCTTGGCTTATGTAAAGTGTTTCAGCTCAAGTTTTAACTCTTGTTTGTTATGGTTTTCAGCCATATGTATGATCATTGTTATCCTTGGGAGTTTGTATTTTAAGACTCATTCAGCTACCTGCTGGTAGCTTCTATTCTTTGTAAATTTGCTTTGTTCAATATAAAAATAAAATAAAATCGTTGTCAAACATAATATGTGCACAAAGATCTATATATGCTACTGTTAAATCCTGTATTTTTGTCTGGTGTTTATTCAAAAATGCATATAGGAAAAGTTTACCCTACCATTTCATACTTCTACAAGAAAATCCATATAAAATTGCCCCGCATCTCAGCAGCCAAAATCTTTACCTTGAAAAATTATCAGCAATGTCGTTTCAATAAGTATCACAATTCAAAATCACCTTATGACAAGAAGAATTAAATCTTCCCCATAAGAGTTTGCAAACCCAGGAATTCCAAATCACTCCATTCCATGCGAAACCCTAAGCAACCAAAATGATTCCAATTAAATTGTCTAAGCTGCTTAACGCTTTGTAAGGCAATTAATTCAAGACTCTAAAAATGCTGCCCTCAAAATAAAAAGGACAACAGTCTCACCCATCCCTGCCATTGAGTTTTACTCATTTAGCTGTTGAAACTCTGCTTTGAGCTGCTCCATTTTCAAGCCCATGGATCTCTGCACAGCACTTCGTTGATCCTCAGGCAATCTCGCAAGCAAGGCGTCAAACATTTCTAGGGTTTCTTTGACAACTGCTCTGGCGCTCTCGGCCTCTTCATCAAAATAAACCGTTTCCTTGGATTCCATGGCCATTTCAATCTCCTCTCTCGCCTCTGCGAATTTGGCGTTTATTTCATCTACTTCCTTACTGTAATCTGAACTTTTTGAATCTGCACTGAAAAACCTCGGTGTCTGAATCTGAAAAGAGGGATTCATCATACATCTCTCAAGTCCTGAAATCTGCGTTTGGATATTGTTTTCTAAAAGTCCAATAGCAGTAAGAATGATATTTTTCTGTACAGAAGATGATTTTGACAACAGCCTGAAATCCTGCTCAGGCTGATATGTTGATCGGAAGGTCGTGCAAGCAGTAGGAAAAATTAATGAAGAGTACTGTTCGTTGAAGTTAGGGAGCTTTGAATAGACCTCACACAGACGCCGTGCCATCGCCATAACAAATCCTAAGAACCCTGATCGTGTTTTTTCTAACACAAATCCTGCGACTTAAAAAACTGAAAATAACCTGAATTCTAAAGCCTCCTCATGTTTTTAAAAATAAATTTTAGTATCCCTCCTGCTAAAACTTACAGAGTGCCTGGAATTTACAGCTCGACTCTTTATTGCTAACGTAGGCTGTGCATCTTTGATTAGCAGCGTGTATAGTTATAAATCTTTCCAAAATATGTGGAGCAACCACAGTTTAAAATTTGCAGTCTTATCAACATAATAATCCAGAACAATTTGTTTAAATTAGGTATGTTGTCTGTTTAACATAATTTTATCCCATGGCTGGAGATCTTTTTCTTTACCTTACTGTTTTGGTGTGGAAACTTGATATCTTTAAAGTTAATTTTACATAAAAAAATTACAACACAGTAATTATTATTTTTTATTTTTCTTTTAATAAGTTTTGAAAATGTGTTAAATAGATAAATTTGTGCAACAAATATTATCTTACTAAAAACTAATATGTCATCCAAAAACTATTGAAATTTTAAAGTTGCTATATAAATCAAATTCTGAATTTGAATAGGCTTCGGAGATGTCTAGAACATAGAATATCACTTTCATGGAACTACAAAATTTTATGTTTAATCTCATCCAACGACTTACTTGTTTTGCATCTTTCTTGGAACCCCCTTTCTAAGAACATAGAGAAATAAATTGCAATAGGAATTCAAAGCAAAACATTAGAATTTCTACTTCCTATTGAACAATATGATTTTAAAACATTAACAAACATCTACTTTTCCACATATTAAGCAAAATGGTTTGTCTCATAGTATCAACAGTTGTATTTTTGTGAAAACACTACCCAAAACAAAAAAAAATCAACCCAAATGACTAAAAATAGTAGGAAAATGACCAAAAATAACAGTGCATTTTATTTTGCTTTTAAACAATCCCAAAAAGTGTGTTTTAAGCTTTCATTAGAGTGACAATAAGGACTTTTAGATGGTTGGCTCTTCAAACATTTTAATATATTCCTTCCAAGAAGCTTGTAGTGCAAAATTTCCCAAGTCAAAACTTGAACATTTGCCTCAGCTTTAGACGTCCAAATTTAAGCATTCAAGTTCTTCCACTTCTTTTCTTGGAATCTACAACTTCATTTTATTTTAAGTCTTGGATTTAGAGACATATTTGGAAGGAGATTTAAATAAATCATTTTTAAAGGGAAGCAAAAAAAATGATATGACAAACTCCAATCATGAAAAATTACATTGTAAAGGACCTAACAATTTTATATATATATATATATATATTGTTGGTACTATAGTTAATCTATTTTATGTATAATAACTGATGCATCCAAAAGTTGACTCTCATCCAACCTACATTAGTGTATAATGGTTGAAATTATTATAAAATTTAAATTGTAAATATGGATTTGATTGGCCTCATTTTTTATAATTTAAATATGTTTTCATATTTTTAATTATTTTTTAATTCAATTTTTATCTAAAAATCTACATGTGCAAATAATTCTAATTGGGTGTTTACAGTTGTGTATTTAAGAATATGTTTAAATATATTTGTTAATAATTAAATAATTGTGTATTTAAGAAAAAGTGTCTAGTATCATGGATACAACACTTGACATCTAAGTATTTATCTATTAGATGTTTTATGACTTCAAACTTGTGCCAATAGTGAAAGCACCTAGAGGTGTTATTAGATGTTAATAGACACATAAATAGTTATGTTGGTCAAGCACTACAAGAAATGACTTTGACAAACAAATATATGTAATAGGTGCATATAAATAGTATCATTGACCAAGCAATCTACGAAATGACTTCAACAAAAGAATATATGCTTATTGGTCATCCAATAGCACCTCAAGATGCTTTTACTAGTTCAAATTTTTAATTTCTTAATGTTCCATCAATTTTGTATCTTTCTAGTAGTAGTGTAGTTATTTCAAAACAAGGGGTAAATTATGTGTAAGTTTTAAAAAATAATGTTTTAATTTTGAAATTAAAAGATATAATTTATATTTCTTATGCTTTAGACATTGATATATGTATCACCACTTCTTAAATAAAATTCAATATTCACTTAAGCTAAATTTATGAGTGTTTTTATTATTAGATTAAGCTAATTTTAGTGTATGTTGTCTCATAACATAGGATTAGGACAGTTTTCATGATCTAACTTAATTCTCGCCTGGGATTTCATCTAGGTTTTGTTTTTTTCTTTTATAACAATTCATTTGTATAATTGTATCCATTAAGATTAATCAATACATAAATAATCATACTTTTTTGGATCAATTCTTCTCTTATGGTTGCATAACAAATCAATTACTTGTTCTCTCTTTGTAATAAGTGTTTTGGTTGCAGGTAATTTATGGGCTATGGGGTTCACCATCAACTCCAACATGGTATCAGAGCTCCATATTTGTCACTTCATATCTAAATATAGAGAGCCAACCTTGAGAGAAAGTTTGGTTCATCTTAGAGTGAAATGAGCATCATCGTTGGATCCAAAATGACCAAAAACCTTAAGATTGCTTATCAAATTACTTAAATCTGAACAATTGTAAAAAATCAACCAAGAATCCATGCACACAAATTCACATGGGCATACAACCCTTCATGCGCCCCCAAGGGTTTAAATTTTTTGTCTAGTTTTTCAAAAAACATCCATAAATCATCAAATCAAAAATCAATTTTTTTATTTTTAATAAAATTCTTTTTCAAATTAAAAATAATTTTTTAAAGCCTGCGTATGGGTTTGTACTCTATGCAGGTCCATGAAAAGTATGGCCACCACTTAGTGGCACCCACACAAATATTGATGGTGTTTCAAATCAACTATTGACCACTTCATCTTCCATCAACAAGTTTTCTTGTCAGCTCTCCCCACATCCTAGCAAATATAAATTTTAGCGAGATTGAATTTGATTGAGGGATGTTTCATTGGGTTTCTACATATTTCAACATATTCCATTGGGTAACTATTTTTGCTAGTGCAGGGAATATTTTGACAACTAGTGAGAATATTTCATGGTAACGTCAACCCTGTACCACCCCTTTGGCTCCCTTCTAGCCCTAATTGTACTTAAAGAGGGTTTTTTCTTTTGGCTATAACTTGGGAATACAATGCTGAAATGAAGAAAACAAGATATCCACTGAAAAGTTGGTTTCAAACACTTTTTGGTGGTGCAAGTATCAATTTGTTGTTGGTACAATTTATTGAACCTGTTGAATTCAAATTATCATTTTTTTCTTCTAAGCTCATAAATTTTCACCTAGATCTCCAATTTTCATGATTCTTGTGACATTGGAAAGGTATTTTTTATAGATCTTTGGATTCATTCATGTACTTTTTCTAAAATATTTTCTAGATATGCTTTACTTAGTTTTTTGTGATTTCAAATTCTAGTCAATTACTTGAATGTTTTGGAACCTAGAAATGATCTATTTTTGTGAGATGGCTGCATTTGATCTACTTTGAATGCATTTAGGTCATTGTTCTCTAATAATTTCAATTGAGGAAGTATTATAATTTTTTTGTCATCATTTTTATGGTCATCTTAGAAAAGAATAATTATGTCTTAGTGAAATAACATCTTGACACATCTCATATGGCTTGATCTTTTGTCTTATCTTTATGAACTCATACCTACACCAAACACATCAAGGAATAGATTAGCTTGGGATAACATCATTAACCATGTTGTAGGATTGATTTATTCTAGTGTTGATCTTGATAATATGTGTGTTGTATCAAACATTGATTGTCTCCACACACTTTGGACTAGATTTTGGGAGATCGATGAAAACCCTCACATCTCTCCATTTCTAGATGATCTTGCTTCAAATTTTTTCATTCTCATTGATGATGCAAATTGCATATCCTTTGATGATGATACTTTAGAGGAGATTGATATATATCATAGGTCTTGCATGTTTTGATGGTTCATAGACTTATCTTCATGTTCCCACTCTTCACATTGAGACCCAACCTCCATCTTTTATTATTCTTGATCAGTTTAGTGTCACTATATCCTTGGCCCCTATTGGTTCAATATAGTAGGACATACATCATCTTCTAGACATAGCTACTTTGGATTCATATCTTGTAGACATATCATCCTTGTTTATGGAGTCTCAGATTATAAATTTGGATGATTATTTTGAGGAAATTCATCTCATCTTTCATGAAAGCTACATCATTGTTGTTAGCCCACCATCATCGTAGTATTTGAATTTTGTTCTACATTAGTCTTCATAGGATCTTGGAATAACATCATCTCATTCTAACATGTGGACTCTTAAGTAGTTTTCAAAGGCACACATCATTTGAATTTGGATTCCTTATTCATCTAAATTTTGAGAATGGATTCTCCAATCACCAGTGGATTTGTTTCTTCGTAAGGGAAGAAATTTTGTTTACAGGAAGTGGATCATGTTTTGTCTTCAAACATTCACCATTCGTGCATGAGATCTTTCTTTATGGGGGATTCATATTCTCATTTTCTCTCTCATATAGGGGGACATCTATTATAGTTGTGTGACTAAAGAAATCCTTAGGGGTCACATTGAGTCCTCCTTCCATCCTTCTTTCAATAGTGTATTTATTTATTTTTCTTTTTTTTGGAGAGGATTTTTTTCCCATGTGGTTTCCTCCTTTTCTCTATTTATGAGAGATTCTTTTATTTGTACATGGGCACCTCATCAAGCCTTGTAGCTAGGACCCATTCATGCATCCATCATTGCATTCATCGTTATGTTTTTAGCTTCTCCTTAAGTCGATCTTAAGGTAGAGTGTTGGAGTAAATAAGAAATTAATTATTAGACCCCTTTTACTTTATTCACTTAAGCTAAAATTAGGAGTGTTTTTTTATTATTAAATTGAGCTAATTTTAGGTCATGTTGTCTCATAGCATAGGATGAAGACACTTATTGTGATCTAAATTAATCCTCATCTAAGGTTGCATCTAGGTTTTTCTTTTTTCTTTTTTAAGCATTCATTTGTACAATTCTATCTATTCAGATTAATCAGTACATAATCCCTCATGCTTTTTTGGATCAAATCTTCTCTCATGGTTGCATTACAAATCAATTATCTTTTTCTCTTTGTGATATATATTTTTGTTGAAGGTGATGTATGGGAGTTGTGGGGTTCACCATCAACCCCAATATTTAATGCATATGGATTATTATAATCTACTTGTTTGGATTGATAAAACTTATAATAGACAACCCTTAGAATATTGGCTATTAAGTGAAACTTGGTAAGAAGGAAACAAATCTCCCTAACTAAAAGGAACACCCATTTACATGACTTGCAAATTCTATTTTACTAGACTTGTTGAAGAGAATATTTAAATCTTCATAACCTTAAAATTCATAAATACAAAGTGTAACATATATAATAAAATTATTTTGACTATTTAGCAAATTTAATAAATTAGAAGCATACAACATTTTTAAAATTAAATAAAATATAAAGATTATTTAAATTAAAACTTACCCAAAATGCCATATAATATTCCATAACCATTTAAAATGATCTCAATGTTTATAAAAAATATTTTACTTATAACACTTTATTTTTATTTAGCATAATTTCTATGACACTAACAAAAAAACTTATACTTTGCATTATTTATATTTGATGTTTTAGAATAACATCTCATTATACAAAAAATCTAACTTTTTCCAAGAACCTATTGTCATTGCAAGTGAGGTAAAATTTGAAAGAGAATGGCATCTCCCTATATATGGTTAGTTTGAAGATCATGTTAGAAACCCTTGAAAAGTTTGTTCCATTCTCTTAATCTTGTCGAGTCTAGGGAGCTCTGGGTTTCTATGTCCTGCTTACAAAGGGTTTTAGGTTTATTGTGGTCTTATATGAAAAACCCTTGGACTTTATATCTTGGTTTTTGTTTTATTTGTTGGTTGACTCCTTCGTCTAGTCATCGGTCTCTTCAAGTTGTAAATTTTGACATCAAATCCAGTTAAGTGATTGACCCTCTGGTCTAGTTTTACTGGCTATTCGGGTTGGATTGTTATTTGTCGGTTATCCTAAATCGAGCTAAATATTTCCCATTAATAAAGATCTCAAGTCCTTATGCCATGGTTGTAGGTTAATTATCCTAGGAAAGGTCCCTTTTAGAGTAACATTTTTACATGTGCAGGTCCAGGAAGCTCTTGTGGGCCATGCGATCGATGAAGAAAATCTGAGTTGTCACCTGCCTGCTCGTCCTATTTTATCTTCAATTATTTTAGGCATTTGGGCTCACAGGTGAAGGACATGTGTTCCTGATGATTGGTGGGCCTGGAATTGTTGAGGAGGTGTACAAGTGCTTGCTAAAGATAGATCAACGGTTGGTGATAATTGAGGTGACCGCATCTGGGTTGTTCCCCGCTAACCTATCTTTTTTTTCTTGGTTACTAAAGTGACCATATGGGCTAGTAGGTGATTGCCACCTTTCTTCTCTGCGATCGGTTCGAGGATTAATATTGTTGAATGTCACCTTGATTGATGGTTGATTGTGGGTGATGTGGATCAACCTGGACTACTCCTCATCATCCTATGTGGGCCCCATACTCCTTGCTAGTTTCTCAATGGGGAAGTGAGTGTTTGTCATGTGGAATAAATCTTAACGTGGAGGGTAACGTGTGTGTTACTAAAGCCCATATGTCCTACTTGCCTAAAGATATTTTAATAAGCCCTTGATATTATATTAGAAATGAAATTGAAGCTAGCTAAGTAGGGTGTATGATGATGCCTCCAGATTCAATCTCAGTCGTTCCCCATCCTCCCATTGATAAAAGTTGCATGTGAGTTATGGCTCACAGGGATAAGGGAAGACTGACACATGGATTGGGATTGAAATGACAAAGAGATGGTAGGGCCTGCATGCTACAAACATTTGCTTCCATGTGGCCTCCTATCATTGGGAAATTGTTTCGATTGTGTACAGTCGAATGTTTCATGATAAGATAATTAAATCTGGATCGTGGATCAATCAATTGGTTAAATAAATAAATGGTCAATATTCAAAATAAAGGTGATAGCAAGCAAGTCATTCTAGTTCGCACGAGGGAGTCTTAATAACTAAAAGGACATTGAGCTACCGAAGTAAGGAATTGCATGATTATTAATACTTGCATCAAAGGCATAATTCGGTATTACAAGTACACTCAATACACTCCAGGAGCTAAGACTGTGATCACTCAACACTTTCTCACGTCAAAACCAGGGATATCAACCTGCATAAAATAAGTAAGTCAATTATCATTTTCCTTTTGGCATTACTGAGAGGTTATGCTTTCTCAAGCTTAAGTCTGATAGGGTTTTTTCTTGGTTCGGATGTTAGGTTTGACATTTATAAAAGGGGATTTCATTAATTTTGTATTTAAATAATTCATGCCAAACCCTTAAAAAAGTCGTAAGCCTTACTCAGTTAGACCAAAATACCCTATTTGATTCTATTTCTTGCATTATGGCCCCTAAAGCAAAAACATTTTCATCCAAATGGGAGGTTTATGTTCCCAAGAGACCTTTGAACAAAGACCTTATGGATCAGTTACCACCTTCCACTAGTGATAAACCTACAGGTCAATTGATTCCCAGGGGACCACAAATAGCAGAAGGTTTGTTTGACAAAAGAGGTTCTATCAAAGATGCTAAATTGCCCTATACTGGATGGGAATTATTTTTTGGTTGGTTTAAGAATAGAAATATGGGTGTCCCAGTAGGAAACCCTTGGAATTGTGATCTGGGAAAGTTAATTGTACCAAATGTTTATATGGATGTTGATTTGCTAAAGGCAATAGCTGCTAACTATGACCCAGTCACAAGGACCATCAGGACCTTTGATGGAAAAGAAATGGTTAGAATCACTAAGGAGGAATTGGGTCTTATTTTCAAGCTCACTAAATGGAGTGAAGAAATGTATAAGATAAATGAAGAAGCTCTTAGACAAGATTATGAAAAGACTAAGGCTTCTTTTAGGGTCCACATTTTACCAAGATTTCTAGCAAAAATTGTAGGATAGAAGTTTGTGATAGGATCACATGATAAGGAGCCTTTCCCTATCAATTATTTTATTCCTTATTTCAAAAGGACTTTCTATTCCATTTGTCAAATAATTGGTTATGATCCTATTTCTGGAATCCCAATGGCCTTGATGTATATGGCTGCCCATATCTAGCATCCCCAATATTGTGCAGTATATGATTATGCAGGATTCCTTTCTAAAAAAATGCATGATGGGTTGGTTAGATTAAAGAAAGGAGAATTTGGGGTAGGATGTAGTTGGTACTCACTGCTAATGCATATGTTCTTATACAAGGGTGCAGTGTATTTTGGATAGAACATTGATTTGGAGAGAAAGGAAGATATTTAGAGTGAGTGGGGGTTTTACACTAAGGATGGCAAGTTAATGATTTGAAAGTTTGAAGTCTGCAACCGTGGTGAGTAATAGATAGATGGGAATGAACTACATAGCCTAGATTTAGTACAGATTAGGCTTATGTTAAAGTATGGAAAATATAGCGCATCTTATCCAAGGTTGATTTGATGACAGGGTTGCAGGCGTGGTCTTATCTTTTGTCTTTTTTTATTTTCTTCATGCTTTTCCTTCTTTTCATTTTGGTGCATGGGCACAATTTTTGAGGTAATTGTTCGATTGAACCCATTTTGAAGATTGGACCTGATCTCCTGCAAGGAATTTGGGCTACATGCATTTTCTTCACATGTCTCCTACCTCTTGGGGTATGTTGTAACTAAATGAAGGAATCTTTGTTTTAGCGGTCCAATAGGGTTTTGACATGTGTACTTTCTAGCCTGAGGCTTGTTTTTTTCCTTCATTTCTATAAGAAGGAAATCAAGGCCATGAAGTAGGGGTTCGTTGTTTTATGTAATTGACACAGTGAATTGTAAGAGATATACTAAGTATGTTTTAGAGTTTTTATCTTAAGTTTGAGAGTTCATAATTCTGTATGTAGTTTGGATAACAACAAAGCAAAATATATATTGAGAAATACCAGTTTCATGGCTATTGTCTCTCCTTGCATTTGTTTTATGAGTTATAAATGAAAGTAATCCAGGATATCTTTTATTTGTCTCCATTGTTTACTAGTGGATGTTTGATTTAATTTTTTCTTATTGATTTAATGAATTGATGTAAATGCTTGGATGAGATTAATAACTCATAGGAATCAAGTGCTAGGATATTGATAAGTAGTATTAGTCATGAATGTAATAGGAGAATACTGTAATGCAGTATCTCTTTAAATTGTATGTTGTTATTCATAAATTGTTATCTTATCATATAGGTAGGTTATGACTTTGTGCTTAGGATAAAGGCACTAGTTCATGTGAAGTATTCATGATTTATTTTTTGTGTTGTTTCATCAACTAATCACTTTTATTTTACAAACTCTTGTGGTTACCATTGTAGTTGTTACATGTTACAGTCTCACCTTCTCATGTTTGAAGTATAATGCGTTGATAAATAAGCTACCAACTTATTTAATGTATTAGGATCTTGAGAAACTTAATGAGAAGTATCTGTTATTGGCAATGTATTTGATTATAATTATATGAATTTAGAAGTATGAATTATGGGATAACCCTCCCGGGTTTTACAAAGCTCGAAGTGTAGGAGTAGAGATTTTGCAGCTTCCACTCATTTGTTGACCAATCCCTTTAGAATATTGATTATTGGAAATGGTAAAATCCATAGGTATTTCTGGAGATAAGTTTGTTTCTTATAAAATAACCAATAGATTGGAAACTTTGTTGGGGAGACAGTTAAGTCCAAAGTCTCTAGTTCAAATAAGGTGTTGTTAGAGTCAAGTGTTTTGTTATAACACTATTCATCATGTGAAGAATAACTGGTATAAATTTTGTTGCACCGATCATATCACCCTCAGTCTTATACGTCAAGTCTTGCCTCATTTTGTCACCTTGTGTTGGGTTATGTTTAAATTTCTCTCTGAAGTCACACGTACAAAGTCAAGAACCAATTACTTAGTATTTCCCAATATCCTGGTTGGCAACTTTGAATTCTCTAACACCAGTGTAAAGTTTGGTTCTCAAAAGGAACGTAAGAAAAGGGATCCTGACATATTAGACATTATGAAGAAGACAATAAGTTATGCGAAGTAAAATCTCGAGCAGAAGGCAGAATCTGAACCGGTTAAAGAGAAACAACTCTCTTGGGTAAAAAAGGGTTCTAAATCCAGTAAGTTTGTTGATTGTCCTACTGAAGCTTCTCCTACATTTAATATTGAAGAAATTTGTGCTAGTACCCATGAGAAGGCATGAGATGTTGAAGCATCAATCATAGACTAAGGAAGCTTCCCAACTGAGCAAGTATTTGATATTGTGCTTAATATTTCAAGAGAGGAGGATAGGTGGGACTTTTGGGGAAAGGATAAGGATTTTTCTAAGCCTTTGACCCATGGAGTTGGTTATGTTTTCAATAAGAAAAAATTTAAGCCAAGGGGTGGAGCCACTGGGCTACAAGTGAATCTCTCTCTTGAGGAAGATCCTATTGACCAACCTTACTATACTCTTGCCCCAAGTGAGCATGGAGATATCTGGGAAAATGAGGAAGACATAGATAGAGATATGAAAGATATGGAAGAAGAAGAGCCGAGACTTCGAGAAGAGGAAGAAAATAGATTGAGAGAATTAAAGGAAAGGGAAGATAGGATAAAGACTAAGCAACTAGAGAGATGCCAGAAGAAAAAAAATGGAGAAAATGAGAGAGGAGGTGGCTAGATTCAAAAATTTTAAGGAGAATCTTTCTAGGTTCACTTTTAAAATAATTAATGATATCCCTGAAGAAACAATCCCAATGGGAATATCTGTCGCTAATACCTATACCACATATGTCTCGACTACTAAAGCCCCACAACCTTTTGTTACTACTAGGAAGACATCATTTGTGGATCATGGGAAGAGACCCATAGATCAGCCTAAGAAAGCCACATTCAATACCAACACTAGTACCAATACCTCATCTGCTAAAATCCCTACATAAAAGGACAAAATCAATCCAACCCCACCTACTGCACTTCCAAATTTAGAGATACTAAGGCTACAAATGGAGAATGAAAAGTTGCAAGAAGGTTTGAAGAAGGCCGAGATGGAAGCTTCAAATGCAGAGATAGCTAGGAAGATTGCCTTCCTTAAAATGTCCACATCCGCTCTAAAGTCTTCAAGTTCTGGACATACCAATACTGAATTAAAAAAAGAGGTATATTCTTAGTGGAGGAGGTGGTGGTGACCAAGGTGGTAGAGGTGGAGGAAAAGATAAGCATAATAATTCTTATTTTGAGGATGATGATAAAATAAGTAAGAAAAGCAGTGGTGTTGGTGAGAGTGGGAAGGGTGAAGATAACAACCACTCAGAAACTAAGAGAGATGGTGAGCAAAAGGATAGTCATAGGGATCGACATACTAGGAGGCCACTCCAAGTAGATAGATACCAATAGTTGTGTTTCACTGGAATACCTGGTTACCCTAACCCATTCCCTATGGACTTCATACTTGCTTTAGTCAAATTCTTTGGTAATAATGCCTTGAGTGGTGAAGACCACCTCAAAACATTCACCAATGTCATGGATGATTTTGAAGTAGAGGCAGAAGATGTTACGATGAAATTGTTCATGCAGTCTCTCATTAAAGATGCCTCAGAGTGGTATAGAAGCTTGCCTATTGAGAGCATTGGCTCTTGGGAGGAATTTAAAAGGATTTTTAGGGAACAATATGGTGACAAGATTGATTCAAGTTTCTTGTTCAACCAGTTTAACACTATTACTAAAGGTTCTAATGAATTTGTTGTTGAGTTTAATACAAGGTTCCAAAAAGCTAGAAAGAGATTGCCTCCTCAGTTACAATTGAATGATCATGTGTGTATGGTAAATTATTGTAATTCTTTTGATTCCAAAATGAGTTACCGCTTGCTAGATAAGAACCCTCAGACATTGAGGGAAGCCTTTAAGATGGCAGAGCATATTGAGAATATTAGTAGAGCAACTAGTAAAGTTGGAAGGAGAGATGATCCAAAAAATTTCAAAGGATCAAAAAAGGAATATAAAATTTCAGGCATTAAAGGAGGAACTATTGAGGACAAGTTTGAGAGTTTTATGAAGACCGTGAATGATAAGATTGTGAAACAAGAAAAGGTGCAACCAAAAAATTATCAAAGGAATGAAAGACTTCCTCAGTTACAAGATCACCCATACAATACCAATTGGTATAATGGAAATCCAGTTCCAAATAATCAAAGAAATACTCAAAATAAAGTCCCTCTGGATCCTCTATAGAAAAATTCAATGAATTTTGTTGAAGATACTCCCTGGTGTATGACTTGTCAAATGCCACATTCTTCTCAACAATGTGCAGTTGCATAGATGGTTGAGGTAGATGAAGACATGCTTGAAGAGCCTGATCAACAGAATGAAGAAGACATTAATGTACTTATGGCAATGGGTGACTTTGATGTAGCCAACAGTGAATGCTCTTCTGATGAAGAATTTTATGAAATGGATGTGGATGACCAAAGGCAAGTAGCTAGTACATATCATCAACAAGTATTTTCTGATGAGGATTTTGACAATGAAGTTGAGGTCTAAAATTTGGAAGCAATTGGAGAAGGTATTTCATTAAGAAAACCCTTAGAGGAGTAGATTGCAAGATATACTATAGCTTTAACAGCTCAAGCTAGAATCTCCTATCATTTGAGAAACAAAATAGTTGGAGGTGAGTAGGGTAATCCTACTGGTATTTTCATCAAAGAACAGAACACCAAGAGTAAAGAACACAAGCCTGATGAAAAAATGGAAACAACCAAAGGTAAGGAAATTAAGGGAGATAAAATTTGGGCTAAAAAAGTAGAAAAGCTAAAGGGTCCTCAAGAGTCCAAATCTCCGACTGCAAAGGTAAAGACACAAAAGCAGACTCCTGATGTCACAAGAAAAGATACTAAGCACAGAGTTAAAGTAATAGGAAATCAACATAAGGTGAGCAATAGTGAACAAGGTATGCTCCCAATTGACTTACCTAAATATACCCCTATTGATATGTTTCAATTACTTATCCAAGTAAAGGTTTTTGTACCTTTTCTTGAAATGTTGAGAATAGATTAAGGCAATGGCCCTTATCAATGGTGTTTCTATAGATTGTAATGATTCAGTGGAACCCACTCCACCTAAATTGAATGAAAAGGATAAGAAAGACAAGGAGGTTGAGGGAGTTATTATTGAAATTCCCCATATCTTCTTGGGAAATTTTGTAACTACTTGTCCTGACAAGATAGATACATTTTTTCTCACTTTAATGGTTAGGGGAAACTTAATAAAAAATTATATTATTCATTTTGGAGCATCCAACAATATCATGCAAGCTAAAATAATGGATGCACTAGGATTGAAAGTTGATAGCATGCATGGAAATTTCTATGCTATGGATGCAATGGAAGTCTCTATCATTGGTGTGATAAATGAACTTCCTTATAAACTAGCAACCTACCCAAACAAAGAGTTCAAAATGAGTGTGGTAGTGGTAGATATCCCACCTAATTATGGAAAGTTGTTATCTTGAAAATGGAGTGCATCCATGGGAGATAGTATGCAATGTGATATGTCTTATGCCACTTTTCCCATTGATGGTAAGGATGTTCAAGTAATGAGAGAACCAAGGGTGCCACATATGTTGGAGCATGCCCCTGAGGGTGACACTGTTCTTTTCATAGACATTGACATTAGTGATTTTAAAATAGAAGAAGCACCTAGAGAGATAGAGAGGTGTCCTACACCTATAGAAAATGAAATGTCAGGATTGCCTGACAAGGATGAACTTTGGAAAATTTATTTTGATGGTGCGAGTTCTAAAGAAGGGTCGGGAGCAAGGATATTGTTAGTAGCTCCTAGTGGTAGTACTTACAAGTTTTCTTTCACATTATCTTTTGTCTATACGAATAATGTGGCAAAGTATGAAGCCCTATTGTTGGGGTTAAGATTGGCTGAGAAGCATAGAATAAAGAAATTGATGGTAGTTGGTGATTCTGAGCTAGTAATTTCCTAGGTAAGAGCTAAATATGCATGCAAAAATAATAGGTTGAAGTAGTACATAAATTTTGTTTGGGATTCCATTGAGAAATTTGATGCTTTTGTAATTGACTGGATGGAAAGAGGACATAATAGAGTAGTTGACTTACTTGCTAACATTGCACTAAGACCTACTGAAATAACTTTTATAAGAATTTCTAAGGTGGAGCTACAAGGAAGGCCTTCTATTCCTGATAATGTCTATAACTGGTCGATATTTAATGATGATGAAGATATTCTCAAAATTTTGAATTGTGCAGATAAATATGAAAGTCAAGAGATTGACTTTGATGGATTTTTTGAGAATATTTATGGAAAGGATACGATGTTTAGAAAAGAAATCATCCAGCTAAAAACAAATAAAATTCCTAAAGGCCTGGTAGCTCTTGAAAGGATTTTGATAGTCAGGATAGAAGCAAGGTCAAAACAACTATTGCTCACTCAGAGGACCTAGAGGAAATCAATTTGGGGATTGAAAATACTCCTAAGAAAGTTTACATAGGAAAGAAGATGAAGCCAAAGGTAAAAGCAATGCTAGTTTCCTTGCTCAAGAAATATAGGCATGTCTTTGCTTGGTCATATGATGACCTCAAAGCTTACAGGGAGGAACTATTCCAACATGAGGTTCCTCTGAAAGAAAATGCTAAACCCTTCAGGAAAAAGAAAAGACCAATTAATCCAATTGTAGCTCCCAAGATGCAAGAAGAGTTGATAAAGTTAAGAGATACAGACATCATAAAACCAATTAGACATTCTTTATGGGTATCTAATTTGGCGCTAGTAAGGAAAAAGAATGGTGAGATACAACTCTGTGTTGATTTTAGAACCCTGAATGTATCTTCACTCAAGGACAACTATCCATTACCGAATATGGAAGCCATGTTACATAAGGTAACTGGCTGTGAATTACTATGAATGATGGATGGTTTTTTAGGTTACAATCAAGTAAAGGTGAAGGAATCTGAGTTGTATAAAATTTCATTTACCATTCGTTGGGGTACATATGTTTATGTCAGAATGCCTTTTGGTTTAACAAATGCAAATGTTACTTTTTAGAGAGCTATGGATGTAGCCTTTTCAGATTTTATTGATTTATTTATGGTTGTATATCAAGATGACTTGACTGCTTACTCTAAAAAGGAAGAAGATCATTGTATGCATTTATAAAAGATTTTTCTCAGATCATTGGAATATGGGATTTCTCTAAACCTAAAGAAGTGTGCTTTTGGGGAAACTGAAGGGAAATTACTGGGACATATTGTTTCAAAAGATGGAGTGAGAAAAAATCCTGAGAGAGTAGCAGCCATAGACAAAATTCCTCAACCAAAAAATGTTAAGAGCATTCAGTCATTTTTTGGACAAATAATTTTTTTAAGAACATTTGGTGACTAACTTTGTATAGATCAGAAGACCTATTTCCAAGATGCTTAAGAAGGGAGAGAAGGTGCTTTGGAGTGAGGAGCCAAGTCAAGCGTTCACAAGGATTAAACAAGCTATCAAAGAGGCTCCAATTTTGAAGTCCCCTAACTTTTCTAAACCAATGCACATTTTCTCTTTTGCTTCTTTTCATACTATTGTTGCAAAAAAATGAAGAAGGTTTTCAACAACCTATTGCATTTTTTAGTAAGTCTTTGCAAGCTGCAGAGCTGAAATATGACACAACTGAGAAACAAGCATATGCTCTAGTTAAGGCGGTGAAGAAATTCAGGACTTACTTACAGGGAGCTACTGTCATAGCATTTGTACCAAGTGCTGTTGTGAAAGCTATTTTCACTTAGTAGGAGACTACAAGTAGAAGGTGTAGATGGATCAATAGGATCCAAGAATTTAATATTGATGTTCAAATCATAAAATTGGTAAGAGGTCAAGGTCTCACTAAGTTGATTGCAGAAGCTAATTTGGATGCAAATCTGATCAATGGAACATAAGTAATTGATGTTACACCTATCTATGATATGCAAACATGTGGGTGGTACAAAAGAATTATCCAATATTTACAAACTCTACAATGTCCTAAAAAAATGATTGATAATGACAAAAGGATATTGAAATTGCATGCAATAAAATATGTAATCATTAGCAATGAGCTATGGTGGAGGAATTTAGATGGTGTACTTCTCAAATGTGTGGATGAGAAACAAGCATTAGAACTCTTGCAAGAAATGCACAATGGGGTGTGTGGAGGTCACTATATGGAAAAGAACACTGCTCACAAGGTTTTAAGAGTAGGATTTTGGCGGCCTACGGTTTTCAAAGATGCTCACAAGTTTGTTAAAACTTGTGATGCTTGCCAAAGATTTGCTAGAAAGTTGAAGTTTTCAGTAAATTTACCACTGAGGCCTATAACAGTACCAACCCCTTTCCAACAATGGGGGATTGATTTCATTGGGGAAATACCAAAAAAGTCAAGTGGAGGCCATGCTTGGATCCTTGTTGCTACTAATTATTTCACAAAATGGGTAGAAACAATACCCACAAAGAAGGCCACAAGCAAGGTGGTAGTGTATTTCCTATTGAATAATATTCTCATCGGATTTGGAGTTCTTGAGAAGATTATCTTAAACAATGCTATGTTTTTCAGATCTGATGAATTCAAAGAATTTTGTGACAAACATGGAATACAAGTTTCTTACTCTTCGCCTTACCATCCTCAAGGAAATGGTCAAGATAAATCTAGCAATAAGAGCTTAATGAAAATCATTGAGAGAGTGATGGAGAAAAATAAGAAGGCTTGGGACTCCAAACTAAAGTTGGTACTCTGGGCAGATAGAGTGATAGTGAAAAAGGCTACGAGTAATTCACTATTTGGTTTAGTTTATGGCCTAGATGCTAGGTTACCACATAATAACCTACTGAAGATGTATAAGTTTATCCAAGAATATAATGAAGATATATGTGATGATATGCAACACAGGATAAACAATCTAGTGCAATTGAATGAAACAAGGAGAGAAGCTCAGGGTAAAAATATGAAGATGTAGTTGCAAGTTAAACATCTACATGAAAAGAGAGCATCTCCTAGAAAGTTTGAGGTAAATAGTATGGTTTTGGCCTGGAATGCAAGAGCTCAAGACAAGGGAAAGCATGGAAAATTTGAAGCATTATGGATAGGCCCTTATCTGATAGCTAGTGCACATGGGGATGATTCTTATTTCCTACAAAGCTTAATAGGTGAACTTTTCAAACTCCCAGTACATGGACAGTTCTTAAAACCATACTTCTCCTAAGTATGTTGTTTTTCCATGTACATTGTAAATTTTGTACTTTTGGTGTATAGGCGTGTTTTGTTTTCTATTGCGTCTAGTTCTATCTTACTGCCTGGTCCGAGTAGTTCCTTGGTTTTGACTTGTGCGTGTTTTGACTAGTCTACTTCAACCATAGATTATGGAATCTTGCTATGCCTACAAGAGGCATATGTCCCCAGTCAGAGCCACTATTGGAACCCCTTGAAAAGTTTGTTTTATTCTCTTAATCTTGTCGATTCTAGGGAGCTCTGGGTTTCTATATCCTGCTTACAAATGGTTTTAGGTTTACTTTGGTGTTATATGAAAAACCCTTGGACTTTATATCTTGGTCTTTGTTTTATTTTTGGTTGACTCCTTCGACTGGTCATAGGTCTCTTCAAGTTGTAACTTTTGACATCAAATCTCGTTAAGTGACTGAACCTCTGGTCTGGTTTTACTGGCTATTCGGTTTGGATTGTTATTTGGTGGTTATCCTAAATCGAGCTAAATATTTCCCATTAATAAAGATCTCAAGTCCTTATGCCATGGCCGTAGGTTAATTGTCCTAGGAAAGGTCCCTTTTAGGGTTAACATTTTTACATGTGCAGGTCCAGGAAGCTCTTGTGGTTTGTGCGATCGATAAAGAAAATCTGAACTGTCACCTGCCTACCCATCCTATTTTATCTTGAATTCTCTTAGGAATTCGAGTGCACGGGCGAAGGACATGTTTTCTTGATGATTGGTGGGCCTGACATTGCTGAGGAGGTGTACAAGTGCTCGCTAAAGCTAGATCAACGGTTGGTGATAATTCAGGTGGCCACATCTGGATTATTCCCCGCTAACCCATCTTTTTTTTTCTTGGTTACTAAAGTGACCATATGGGCTAGCGAGCGATTGCCACATGTCTTCTCTATGATCGGTTCGAGGATTAATATTGTTGAATGTCACCTTAATTCATGGTTTATTGTGGGTGATGTGGATCAACCTGGACTACTCCTCGCCATCCCGTGTGGGCCCCATACTCCTTGTCAGTTTCTCGATGGGGAAGCGGGTGTTTGTTGTGTGGAATAAATTTTAACAACGTGGAGGGTAATGTGTGTGTTACTAATGCCCATATATCCTACTTTCCTAAAGATCTTTTAATCTAAGCCCTTGATATTATATAAGAAATAAAGTTGAAGCTAACTAAGCAGGGTGTACGATGATGCCTCTAGATTCAATCTTAGTCATTCCCCGTCCTCCCGTTGATAAAAGTTGCACATGAGTTATGGCTCACAAGGGTAAGGGAAGACTAGGAAGTGGATTGGGATTGAAAAGATAAAGAGATGGTAGGGCCTGCATGTTACAAACATTTTCTTCCATGTGGCCTCCAATCACTGGGCAATTGTTTCGGCTAGGTATGTGCAGGATCATCATGGAAAAAACAGGTCCTTAAGTAGTGATAAAAATTCAGAAAATCAAATTAGGCAACTTCACATAAAAAAATGAATAAGTTATCTATATTATTTAAAAATATGTAAAAATAGAATCTGTAGCAAATTGAATGTAGTTTCTAAACTACTAGGAATTTTTTTTTTAAAGATCTGTTTGGTGAAAATTTGAAATTTCAATGCAGTAGTACTTAAATTTCAGGGATAAAATAAGAAGTAGGTGTTTGTCTAACCACCCTAACCACAATAAAATGATAATATTTTAGATATAAGTAGAGAACTCATGTCCCGATGTGATGCATATTTTTTTATAAATTTTTTCCAATTAAATAATTAATTATGAATTTTTTATTACAACTTTAAAAAAAATAAAAACTCGTATGTATGACCACCTTAACTTGGTCAAAACTTCATGAAATTCAATTTTTGTTTTTTAATCCTATAGTATGCAAAGCATAGAATATGACGCTTTTTTCGGATTCAAAAAATGTGATGTCGTTTGAAAGCTATAGATGTTTTTCAATCAGCCTAGCAATCAGGACTTTAGTCATAATTTAACTAGAAAATGAATAATAATTATTTATTAAATTCAAAGTAAAGCATAATTTATATTGGTGGAAATTTGAGAATCTCCTTTAAAAACCCTTTTTGTTTCATCAATTTTAGGTAAAAAAGAAGTTGTTAGCCACATGGGCCATCATATCACTTACATATCGCCACTTTTTGGCCCATCATGATCATGCACATACCCGGCTGTGTTTAGTCAAATGTTTCATAATAAGATAATTAAATCTAGATCATGGACCAATCAATTGGTTAAATAAATGAATGGTCAATATTCAAAACAAAGTTGATAGCAAGCAAGCCGTTTTGGTTCGTGCGAGGGAGTCTTAATAACTGAAAGGACATCGAGCTACCGAAGTAAGGAATTGCATGATTATTAATACTTGCATCAAATGAATAATTCGGTATTACAAGTACACTCAGTACACTCCAAGAGCTAAGATTGTGATGACTCAAAATTTTCTCACGTTGAAACAAGGGATATCAACCTACACAAAAATAGTAAGTCAATTATCATTTTCCTTTTGGCATTACTGAGAGGTTTTGCTTTCTCAATCTTAAGTATGTTATGGTTTTTTCTTGATTTGACTATTAGGTTTGACGTTTATAAAAGGGGATTTCATTAATTATGTATTTAAATAATTCATGCCAAACCCTTACAAAAGTCGTAATCCTTGCTTAGTTAGACCAAAATACCCTTTTTGATTCTATTTCTTGCATTATGGCCCCTAAAGCAAAAAAAAAATCGTCCAAAGGGGAGGTTTGTGTTCCCAAGAGACCTCTGAACAATGACCTTATGGATCAGTTACCACCTGAAAGGAAAAGAAGAGGTGCAGAAACGCTTTCCTAATGCTAAAACTACAGAGGAGAAGTGCAAAGACCTTTTCCAAAACTTCTTAAAACAACTGAGATGAACACATACATAGTAACAAGAGTAACATAAATAAGCAATCACAAATAGCACCAAATTTACATGGGAAAACCCTTTCAGGAAAAAACCCACCATACCAAGAGAAGACACTTTGTATTACAATAAAATAAATTACAAAAAAAGCTTACAGTCCTCACTCTCTGATAGTTAGCTCACAGCAGCAGACTTGAGTTTTCATGCACTCACTATTACAATACTTCTTTTAGTATACAATGAATACAACTCTCTATTCTATCTCTCACTCTTCACCGTCACTCTTAGTGACTATATAATGTAATTGACTATACAAGTCATACATCACATTAATCATACCAACCAATCGCATGCCTTAATAATGCACCATTCACCCAATCAAGCAATCTGATCTTCTAACCGATCTACCCTGCAATCAAGCATCGAGCCACCCAAGCATTAACTCTCTTGCCTTAATTGGATTCTGTCATCAACCAAAACACATCTTGCAATTACTGCTTTCACCACTCTAGACTTCGACCAATCAGATGTTGATTACTTTCCATGTGCTGCCTCTCTATTTGTTCGCTACTTTCAGTGAAGTCTGACCGCTTATCACAACTGTCAAACACCTCTTACCGTGGCTACCTCACCAAGCCAAAGAGGCCACCACGGTATGGCGGTGTCACCACAACATCGCTCCACGGTTAACAGACCTCCACAATATGGCGGTGTCATTGCCCAACCGTAGGTCCCTTCTAACACCCTCGCAGTATCGAGGTAGTGGCTTGTCTTCCATCATGTTGCTTAACACTGCATCACCATCGAGCTCAGATCAACCTTTCGTGGTATGGTGGTGCCACCGCCCAACCGCGAGTCTGAGCAACACCTCCCACAGTATGGAGGTAACCACCAGAACCTGCAAACAAACTCACCATGCTACCTCGCCCCGACCACAAGACCTCTGTGGTATGGAGGTAAGCATTATCTCTTATCGTCAAGGATTACCAGGCCACCGTGACATGGCCAAGAGGCCATCGTGGTGTGGCAGTAAGCGAACTTTGCTAACTGTCGCTATTCACCACGGCCACTGCGCCACCAATGAGCACCCTTCACGGTAGGGAGGTAAGCCTTCACACTGATTGTGCCCATCAACTGTGCTACCACCAACCCAAGATGAAGACCCTGTGGTATGGTGGTAACACCACCCAACCAGGGATAGGCCGATAGAGGCCCACAGTAAGGCGATAAACCACCATACCATGCCTCTAAGAAAATCTCTCATCGGTAGAGAGGTAAAGGCTGAGAAAGATGATAATTTTTCCCAAGTCTTTTTAGAGGTTGAAGCGAGAAGTTGAGGCACCTATTCCCAACAAGCTCCCACTTGATGAAAACTTCCTGGCTTCCTCTAGACTTTGAAAATTATTGATGATCATAAGCCCCAAGGCCCATTGAATCTATGCACCATCTGAACTTGTCTATGTCCACTGGCTTCATTAATGTATTTGCAACATTCTTCAAGGTGTCAGACTTTTCTAAATAGATCTTTCCATCTTCCACCATATCCCTCATGAAGTGATACTGCGCATCAATGTGCTTTGTCCTGGCATGGAAAGTCGGGTTATTTTCCAAAAAAATGGCACTCTGACTGTCACAACAAATTGTAATCTGCCCTGCATTAAAACCAATATCAGAGCACAATCAACTCAGCCAAACTGCTTCTTTGCAGGCATGTGTTACTTCCGTGTATTCAGCCTCTATAAAGGATAAAGCAACTACAACCTATGGCTTGCTCATCCAACTGACTGCACCACCATTTAACATGAAAGTGTATCCACTGGTGGATCTTCTATTATCAATGTCCCCTACCCAATCAGAATCAACATATCCATGAATGTTGAGTGTTCTCTATGATGCAACCAAATTTCAATTGTAACACAAAGCATATTCGTAAGTCCCCTTTAAATATCTGAACACTCTCTTCATAACATCTCAATGTGTTCTTCTTGGATTGTCCATAAAATGGTTGAGAACTCCCACTATGTGTGCAATGTCTAGTCTTGTACAGACCATTGCATACATTAGACTACCAAAAACACTTGCGTAAGGCACCCTAGTCATGTCCTCCATCTCGGTATCATATTTTAGACAATCTTCAACAGATAGCTTTGTTCCTTGCATAAGTGGAACAATGAGCTGCTTGCAATCATCCATACTAAATCTCTCCAAACTTATATTGACATAATTACTCTGACTTACCCAGACCTTTCTGCTTGTTATGTCCCTGGTTATCTCCATCCCCAGAATATACCTTGCTGCACCTAGATCTTTCATTTAGAACTTTGCACACAACTGACATTTAAGATCAGAAATCATTGACTTACTATTTCCTATGAACAACATATCATCCACATATAGGGTAATAATAAGCACACGATCATTTTCAGATTTATAATAAACACAATGATCAGATTTTGATCTCACAAATCCTATAGACAATACAAAGGTGTCAAAATTTTGGTACCACGTTCTAGGAGACTGCTTCAAACCATACAAAGATTTCTTTAATTTGCAGACCAAACTTTCTTTACCTTTTTCAACGAAGTGCTCAGGATGGGACATATAAATTTCTTCTTCTAGCTCTCCATGGAGAAACATTGTCTTCACATCCATCTATTCAATCTCTAAGTCATATGCTGCTACCAATGACAACAGAAATATGATAGATGTCAACTTTGCTATAGGGGAAAAAATTTCTCCATAGTCAATTCCCTCTATCTAGGAAAACCCCTTTGCAACCAACCTTGCCTTATACTTTTCTACACTGCCATCTAGACTAGTCTTCTTCTTAAATACCCATTTACAGCCAACAAGATTTCGCCCTTCAGGAAAAAGTACCAAATCCCAGGTTTCATTCTTCTTCAATGATTTTGTTTCTTCATTCATGCCTTCCAACCAGGAATTTGAATTATACATGCTAATAGCTTCTTTTATAGTCCTAGGCTCATCAGTGCTAGTAATCAAAACATAGGCACAATTCGAATCTAACATAGAGAAAACATACCTATCAGGTTGTCATTTTTCATGTGTAGACCTTCTTACTGGCTAAGGTTGTGGTTATTCATCTTCAAAACTCTCAGAGCTGCTTGAACTCTCCTCAATTTCAGGTACACCATATAGTTCCTCTTTTTTTGGAGTTTGAGGAATCTGAACTACATCATTCTTCTTTTCTCTTTTATCTATCTCTAGCTATGGATCAGCTACTGAAGGTTTCAGCTCATGAAATATTACACTTTTGTTGTACAAAACCTTCTTAGTATCAGGATTCCAAAGCTTGTATCCTTTCACACCAACACCATAGCCGATGAAGATACATATAACAACCTTGTTCTCCAACTTTGATATTTTCTCATTTGGCACATATACATATGCCTCACAGCCAAATACACGAATATGTCTAAGAGAGGGCTTCTTACCAGACCACGCTTCCAAAGGTGTCTTGTCAACTAGAGAAGAACAAGGTGAACGATTTACCAGGTAACATGTTGTATCCACAACCTCAACCCAAAACTTCTACTCTAGACCAAAACTATTCAACATACTTCTCGCTCTTTCCATTAACGTTTTGTTCAACCTTTCAGCAACTCCATTTTGCTGTGGAGTATAAGGTGTAATTTTATGCCTTTTAATCCCATGGTCTTTGCAATACCTTTCAACTTCTACAAAACAAAACTCACCGCCATTGTCTGTCCTCAAGAATTTGATTTTCTTTCGAGTATGATTCTCTATCAAAGTTTTAAATTCTTTAAACCGACTGAACACTTCTGATTTACTCTTAAGAAAGTATATAAATTCCCTTCTTGAATAGTCATCAATAAATGAAACATAATATCTCGACTTTGATAACGAAAGAACATTAACTGGACCATCAGAATGAAAATAATCTAGTACACCAAAATATTTATGAGGACTCGAATAAAGTGAAACACAGTGTTGCTTTCCATAAATACAGTGTTCACAAAAATCAAAATCAAGGTTACAAACATCAAGTCCTTCAACACGATTTTTATTTTTCAAGGTTTTTAAACCTTTCTCACCTATGTGACCGAGTCTATGATGCCACAACATGGTCTTCTCTATTGGGAGTTTCACCTCGAAGGAATTTGTAGCTAAAGAAGCATTTTCACCTTCCTCTACAGGAATATGTTTGCTTGACTTTACAGAGGCATTGTTGCATTAAATAGGACATGCATCCAACTTGTACAGAGTGCTAGTATGTACACCCTTAGCCAACACAATTGCACCTCTAGCCATCTTACATCCTTTAATTGAGAAAGAAACTTCCACACCAACATCATTCAACTTACTAATAGAAAATAAGTTACGAGCCAAACTTGGTATGTGTAGTACACCACCAATCCCTTTGATTCTTCCATTAGGGAACTGCATTTTGACTCTTCCACGACCAACAATCTCCAATGTTGAGTCACTCACCAGGTACACCTTTCCACTATCATAATTCTCGTACTTAGTGAACCATTCTCTATGAGACGTCATGTGAAAAGATGCACCTAAGTCAACCAGCCAGACATCATCTGATGCCTATGTTTCCAAGGATGCAATGAAGGCATCTGCATCACTTTAAGAAGAGTCATTTTCTAAAGCGTTACTCTTCTTCTTCTTCTTCTCCTTACAATCCTTTCGGATATGACCAGGCTGCCCACAGTTCCAGCATTTCACCTTGGAATTTTTACCAGGATACTTTGATCTCCCTACAAATTTAGATTTGGACTTCTTGTCCTTCTTCTTTCCTTTCTCCTTCGATCTACCTCGAACAACAAGGGCCTCTTTGGCCATCTCTAAAGACTTCCTCTGCATCTCTTCAAATAGTAGTGAGGCGTCTTCCATCTTGAAAGTAGTGGTCGTACTTCCAATAGCCATTACAAGATGATCCCAAGTGTTAAGTAACAAACATAACAAGAGCATGCAGCAATCCTCCTCCTCTATCTTCACACCCACAGATGCCAACTGAGAAACACTTATATTAAATGAGTTTAGATGGTCTACAATAGATGCACCTTCTTCCATCTTCAAGGAGTATAACTTCTTCCTCAGGAATAACTTATTTACTAGAGACTTTCCCTGATAAATATCACCAAGCTTCTTCCATAATGAAGCTACAAACTTCTCCTCATGGGCATTCAGGAGTACAAAATCAACCAAACTAAGTCGTATTAGACCTCTCACTTTTCTATCGACAAGGTACCAATCTTCTTGCTTCATACCTTGTGGCATAGTTCCAGACACAACAACCCAAAGGTCTCTATCCACAAGCAAGTCTTCCATTTTGAGTTTCCATAACTCAAAGTTGCCACCATTGAATTTTTCAATCTCTACTCTACCTGATCTACTCGCCATCTCAAAACAAAAGTAGGTTCTAACTTTGCAAGACTCCCACTGGAACAGTATTAGCACAAAAAAAAAAACCAGCCCTACTAACAAAGATAACACAACTGGCCAAGCTCTGATACCACTTGAAAGGAAAAGAAGAGGTGTGGAAATGCTTTCCTAACGCTAAAACTGCAGAGGCTAAGTGGAAAGACCTTTTTCAAAACTTCTTAAAATAACTGAGATGAACACATACAGAGTAACAAGAGTAACAAAAATAAGCAATCACAGATAACACCAGATTTACGTGGGAAAACCCTTTCGGGAAAAAACCCACCACACCAAGAGAAGACACTTTGTATTACCGTAAAATAAATTACAAACAAAGCTCACAGTCCTCAATCTCTGATAGTTAGCTCACAGCAGCAAACTTGAGTTTTCATGCACTCACTATTACAATACTTCTTTTAGTATACAATGAATACAACTCTCTATTTTATCTCTCACTCTTCACCATCGCCCTTAGTGACTATATAATGTAATTGACTATACAAGTCATACATCGCATTAATCATACCAACCAATCACATGCCTTAATAATGCAACGTTCACCCAATCAAGTAATCTGATCTTCTGACCGATTTGCCCTGCAATCATGCATTGGGCAGCCTAGGCATTAACTCTCTTAATCAGATTCGGTCATCAGCTGAAACACGTCTTGTAATTACTGCTTTCACCGCTCTAGACTTCGACCAATCAGATGTTGATTACTTTCCACATGATGCCTCTCTACTTGTTTGCCACTTTCATTCAAGTTTGACTGGTCAACACAATTGTTAAACACCTCTTACCACGCTACCTCACCGAGCCAATGAGGCCACCTTGGTATGGTAGTGTCACCGTGACACCGCTCCAAGGTTGACAGACCTCCGCGGTATGATAGTGCCACTGCCCAACCGCAAGTCCCTTCTAACACCCTCATGGTATTGAGGTAGTGGCTTTTTCTGCCAACCTGTCACTTAACACCACATCACCGCCAAGCTTAGATTGACCTTCCATAGTATGGCGGTGCCACAACCCAATTGTGAGGTTCAGCAACACCTCCCGCAGTATGGAGGTAACCACCAAAACCTGCAGACAAACACACCATGCTACCTCGCCTCGACCGCAATACCTCCACAGTATGGAGGTAATCATTATCTCTGACCACCAAGGCTTACCGCACCACCGCGAAATGGCCAAGAGGCCATCATGGTGTGGTGGTAAGTAAAATTCGCTAACTGTCATTGTTCACCACGACCATCGCACCACCAACAAGCACCCTCCACAGTAGGGAGGTAAGCCTTCACACTGACTACGCCCGTCAACCGCTCTATTGCCAACCCAAGACGAAGACCCCGCGGTATGGCGGTAACACCACCCAATCGTGGATAGACTAACATAGGCTCGTGGTAAGGCAGTAAACCGCCATATTGCACCTCTAAGAAAAGCTCTCATCGATAGAGAGGTAAAGGCTGAGAAAGAGGATAATTTTTCCAAGTCTTTTCAGAGGTTCAAGCCAAAATTTGAGGAACCTATTCCCAACACCACCTTCCACTAGTGATAAACCTAGAGGTCAATTAATTCCTAGGGGACCAAAAATAGCAGAAGGTCTGTTTGACAAAAGAGGTTCTATCAAAGATGCTAAATCGCCCTATACTGGATGGGAATTGTTTTATGGTTGGTTTAAGAACAAAAATATGGGTGTCCTAGTAGGAAACCATTGGAATTGTCATTTGGGAAAGTTAATTGTACCAAATTTTTATATGGATGTTGATTTTCTGAAGGTAATAGCTGCTAACTATGACCCAATCACGAGGACCATCAAGACCTTTGATGGAAAAGAAATGGTTAGAATCATTAAGGATGAATTGGGTCTTATTTTCAAGCTCACTAAATGGAGTGAAGAAATGTATAAGATAAATGAAGAAGCTCTTAGACAAGAGTATGAAAAGACCAAGGCTTCTTTTAGGGTCCACATTTTACCAAGATTTCTAGTAGAAATTGCAGGACAAAAGATTGTGATAGGATCACATGATAAGGAGCCTTTCCTTGTCAATTATTTTATTCCTTATTCAAAAAGGACGTTCTATTCCATTTGTCAAATAATTGGTTATGATCCTATTTCTAGAATCCCAATGGCTTGGATGTTTATGGCTGCCCATATCCAGAATCCCCAATATTGTGCAGTATATGATTATGCAGGATTCCTTTCCGAAAAAATGCATGATGGGCTGGCTAGATTAAAGAAAGGAGAATCTGGGGTAGGATGCAACTAGTGCTCACTGCTAATACATATGTTCTTATACAGGGGTGCAACGTATTTTGGATAGAACATTGATTTGGAGAGAAAGACAGATATTTGGAGGGAGTGGGGGTTTTACACTAAGGATGAAAAGTTAATGATTTGAAAGTTTGAAGTCTACAACCGTGGTGAGTAATGAACAAATGGGAATGCACTACATAACCTAGATTTAGTACAAATTAGGCTTATGGTAAAGTATGGAAAATATAGTGCATCTTATCCAAGGTTGATTTGATGACAAGGCTACAGGCGTGGTCTTATCTATAATCTTTTTCAGTTTTCCTCATGCTTTTCCTTCTTTTCATTTAGGTGCATGGGCACAAGTTTCGAGGTAACTATTCAGTTGAACCTATTTTGAAGATTGGACCTGATCTCCTGCACTGAATTTGGGGTACATGCATTTTCTTCACATGTCTCCTACCTCTTGGGGTATGTTGTAACTAAATGAAGGAATCTTTTTTTTAGTGGTCTAATAGGGTTTTGACATGTGTACTTTCTAGCCCAAGGCTTGTTTTTGCTCCTTCATTTCTATAAGAAGGAATTCAGGGCCAGGAAGTAGGGATTCATTGTTTTATGTAATTGACATAGTGAACTGTAAGGGATATAGTAAGTATGTTTTAGTGTTTTTGTCTTAAGGTTGAGAGTTCATAATTCTATATGTAGTTTGGGTAACAACAAAGAAAAATATATATTGAGAAATACCAATTTCATGGCTATTGTCTCTCCTTGCATTTGTTTTATGAGTTATAAATGAAATTAATCCAAGATATCTTTTATTTGTCTCCATTATTTACTAGTGGATGTTTGATTTCATTCTTTCTTATTGATTCAATGAATTGATGTAAATGCTTGGATGAGATTAATAACTCATAGGAATCAAGTGCTAGGATATTGATAAGTAGTATTAGTCATGAATGCAATAGGAGAATGTTGTTATGTAGTATCTCTTGAAATTGTATGTTGCTATTCGTAAATTGTTATCTGATCATATAGGTAGGTTATGACTCTGTGCTCAGGATAAAAGCACTAGTTCATGTGAAGTATTCATGATTTATATTTTGTGTTGATTCGTCAACTAATCACTTTCATTTTATAAACTCTTGTGGTTACCATTGTAGTTGTTACATGTTATAGTCTCACCTTCTCATGTTTGAATTATAATACATTGATAAATGAGCTACCAACTTATTAAATGTATTAGGATCTTGAGCAGCTTAATGAGAAGAATTTGTTATTGAAAATGTATTTGATTATGATTTTACGAATTCAGAAGTATGCATTGTGGGATAACCCTCCCGGGTTTTACAAAGCCTGAAGTGTAGGAGTAGAGGTTTTTCATCTTCCACTCGTTCGTTGGCCAATCCCTTTAGAATACTAATTATTGGAAATGGTAAAATCCATAGGTATTCTTGGAGATAAGTTTGGTTCCTAAAAAATAACCAGCATATCCTTGTATTATAGTGATAATATTATCATCAACCTTATAACTATTATAGACTTAAATGTTCCTTTTTATAAAATATTATTTCTTTTTCCACTTATTATAAATAAAACATTACAATATGGTTATGGTTTTATCCTTTTGTTGCAAGTATGAGCAGTTAGTTTTTTCATTGATGTCAACAAGCATGTGTTTTCATTGATTTCTATTATTGGGTGAGATTGTTGCAAGAGTGTGAGAAGTTGATGTTATCCATGCTTTGATAAGTTGCATTATGTTTTCATTAGTAAATCTATCGGTGTCAACCTCTAGTGTTGCTTTGATAAGATTTTTCCTATGATCAAGGAGGTGATGAAGATTATGAGGATGTGTCTCTGGTGCTTGGTTTCCAAGTGATTTTGAAAAAAAATGATGAAAAAAGGAAACAGTGTGTTGCAATGTTGTTCTAGGTTATAGAGGTGTGCTTTGGTTTTGCTCAACATTTCTTCTAGGTTGAAGATTTGCATGTGCATTTTAGATATGTTAGTGAGAGATGTTCAAAGGTGTTATATCCAAGATTTGGTGTGCTAGATTATTGTATAGAAGAAGTTGTGTTCACTAGCATGTGAATTATACATTGTAGAGGTGTCTAGGAGAAACGTCTTTGCTTCATGTTTCTCTGCAACAATGTTTCAGGTCTTGTGGATTTAAGGGTGTGTTAATAGTTTCAGTATCTTTCTTTAGTTGAGATGGTTTGAGATTTGGTGCTTCAAAAGTCAGTTTCTGAAGTAATAGTGTAAGGTAGAGTTGTCTGAGTGTACTAGGTGTGTACATTCTTCAGGTGGAAGTTGTTATGAAGGAGTTTGGTGAATTTTAGAGTGTTCGAGGAATATTCTAGATCATCTTCAAGTGTGGTGTGTGGTTTTCAAGTCATCCTTGTATTTAAGGAAGCGTGTACTTAAAATTTTGATGGTGTTTACACAAGTGTTGATCAACCTAGTGTTTACACTAATTACGGTGATTTTTTATTGTTTATAGAAGTGTGTTGTAGTGTGGTTATTGATTTGGGTCCTAGATAAAGTGTGATGTGGTCCGCTTTCACTTATATCTTCCATGGGAGTGTTTTGGCATCGACTTAATTTGAATTTGCATAGTTGATGTGCATAGCTGACCTTGGAGAAGGGTTTCAAGGTTGAGTATAGTATAAATAAGAGTTGAGTTGTTGAGGGATGATGAGATAGACAAGAGATATGCAAATGATGTAAATTTCAGAGTGTTAGAAATAAAAAAATGAGAAGAAATATGTGAGCTTTCATGTGTTAAATTATTGGATGTAGTGAGCAGAAGGTGTTTACAATTCTTCAATCAAGTTGTGAAGGTATTGGTAATATTGTGGTGGATTCTCTGTTGCATTGAGATGATTTTCTTTATGTAACATTTTTTCTCTATCTTGTTTTCTATTCTAGCAGTGAGCCCTTTTGGTAGTGAGCCTTTCTTTTGTTTGGGCAGTGAGCCCTCTGATAGTGAACCCTATTGTATTTGGTGTTGATATTACTTATATTGTGAGCTAATCCTCACAGTGGTTTTTTCCTTCTTGTATTTTGCACATAAATTTGGTGTTCTCTTGTGTATGATGTTAAGTTGGTTCAGTTTATGTTATTTTCTTTTCATACTAATTCATCATAACATATTAAGGGTTTATTGGATGAATGTGGATCTGAATGTTAATGAGGGTTTTGAAGTTTTAAGGTACAATTAATTCACCCACAGTCTTAGTTGTCTTATGCATTCAAAAATTGGTATCCAAACAAGGTTCACTCCCCCTCTCAGTATGTTTGATGGAATGAACTATGAATTTTGTAAAACAAGGATGGAAGGCTTTCTAAGTTATTTGGGATATGATGTCTAGAAATTTGTTCAGAATGGATATACTATACTTAAAAATGGTTTGAGCACTATAGTTGAAATCAAGGCCTATGAAAGAAATAGTAAAGCAACGTAAGCTCTCTTAAGTAGTCTTATAAACTCTAAATTAGTGAAAGTTATGAATTTGAAAACTACTAAAGAAATTTGGACAAAGTTGGAAATTATTTATGAAGGATATGATAAGGTTAAACAAGCTAAGATGCAGAATCTGAAGATCACATTTGAGAACTTGTGAATGTTTGAAGATAAAAAAATTACAAGCTACATGCGGAGGGTAGATGAAGTGGTTAGCTCCATTAGAGGTCTTGGTGGAAAATTCAAAGAATCAAAAGTGGTAAAGAAAATTTTAGAACCCTTCCTAAAGCTTATAGTCATAAAGTTTCAGCTATTGAGAAATTTGTAAATCTAGATCAGTATTCTAGAGATCAAGTGTATGGTTCTCTAATTGCATTTGAAATGAGACAATTTGGTACAAATAATGATGTAAAATTTGAGATTGCTTTTAAGGCTAGAAAATTAGAGAAGATTGAAGAATTAGATTAGGAGGATCTTGATTATGTGGAAGCTAAATTTGTGAGAAGGATGAAAAAGGGCACTGGTAAGTACAAAGGTAAGTTGCCTTTCAAATGTTTTAGTTGTGGAAAGATAGGCCACTATGCTTCAAGATGTCCAAACAAAGTTTTGAATGACAAAAACAAGGAGAACAAAGGTAAAATGATTAAGAAAAGTTACTATGTTAGAGAAGATGCAAGTATTTCTGATGATTAATCTAATTCTGGAGATGATGATGATGAATGATTTTTCATGGCTTCAAAATATGAATATGTTTCTACTAACTCTAAAATATGTGTGAAGGAAATCCCTCTGGAGATAAAAGTTAAGATTGAAGGTAGTTGGTATCTACGTTTTATGCCAGACAGGATAAGAACTATTGGATCATTGATAGTGGATGCTCTAACCATATGACCAGAGACAAGAGTAAGTTTGTTAAACTTGAAAATTATGATGGAGGACTTGTTAGATTTGGTGATGATTTAGGTGCTAAGATATGTGGAATAGGTTCAATTAGTTTTGATGGAAAGCATAATACTGATGGTGTTTACTATGTTAAGGGTTTAAGGCATAACCTCTTGAGTGTTGGACAAATGTGTAGAAAAGGATACAATTTGAAACATAGAAAAATATGATAGGGGAATTTCCCAAAATGGAAAGGTAAATCCAAAGGGGGAAAAGGGTCCTACTTCTCTAATTTCATTCAAGGAAATGAAATCCACACGATGAAAGGACTATCAACCAAAAAGTGAGTCGAGTCAAAGTGTAAATCTACTGATTTCCCTTTTATGCAAGGATGAGGGTATGAGTCAAATAGCAAATAAAATCCAAATTGTGATCTATAAAGTGCATTTAGAAGCTTAAACATAAAAATGACGGAACCTACAAACTTTAGGGAGAATCTGGAAGGGATAAATTTTGTGTACCTCTGATAAAAAGTTCTTTTTCAAGTTCAACTGAGGACTCATTCACCCAATGGCGAATGGGTCCTGGCTAAGGCTCTTGAAAATCTATTTTTGGGTTTTGTTCTCCTGTGTTTGCACTCCCAGATTCTCGAATCTCACAAGTCAGAAAGCTGTAAATAAATTTTGTAGGTCAATTTCCATGATTTACAAGAATGGTGACAACAAATGCAATTTTGACAACTTTGCAATTTTTTCTCTTTAAAAGATCTTCCACCTAAAACTTACAATCACACATCAAAGAGAGAAAAATGTTGTTTGTTAGGTGAATGGGGGTTTGCCTTGGTCAAACCCTATTTTGGTAATTAAACATTGTAATGAATAAAAGCATGAAAGGAATGATGAATGAACAACTCTATGTCACAACTCACCAAATGTTTGGATGAACCTTTGATAATGGAGGCCTGCAACTTGCATGAAATGGCTTCAATGGATGTGGATCTTGACTTTGAATCTTTTCTTGAAATGATACTTTGAATGCTTGATTGAATCATGAAACCTACATCAACATACTAGCTCCAAAAATATGCATGAATCCATATAAATTTGACATAATGTTTGGATCTTGAATGTTGCAACAAACGGTGAAGAAAATTTCCCTTGAATTCTTTTGACAATAATCTTGACTTGATTTGATGAAATAGCCTTGTATTTATAGTAATTTATCCTTAATTCAAATATCACAAGCCGACATTGAATCATGGATTTGAAAGAATTGAAAAACCACCAAAAACATATTTAAAAGGGGGGGTCCTAGGTCTAAGTGAGGAGCCATTCACCCTATGGTGAATGGGTCCTAGGTCACTTACCTAGGACACACATTCTTCAAGGAGGAGTGTTATGTTATATCATCAATGAATGTTGGGTTTTCTCCTTCGGAAAATACAATTGATTAGGCTTGGATTTGAATTAAAGGGGCCAATTAAGGAAAATTAACCTCAATTAATTGATAAGGCCCTAGATAAGTGTGAAAGTGTAAAGATACACCTTACAACACCAAAAATAAGGTGCAATTAAGTCCATTTTAATTAATAAGGCCTTAAACTCAATGTGAATATGTAAAATACATATTACAACATTTAATTAAGGCATAATTAAGCTCATTTTATTATTAATTATTTATTCCCAAATTAAGTGTGAAAAAGGGATACTTTTTCCTACACTACAGAATCTTATGTTTTAGGATGATGGATGTGAGATGAAAAAAAGGGTCTAAAACTATGATTGTTTCTGGAAGGACATATGGAAATGTTTATTAGCTCAAGGGTGTTGACGATCATTATTTTATGATTCAGATTGATGAAAGTTGGCTATGGTACAAGAGGATGTGTCACATTAATTTTGATAATTTGGTAAGAATCAATTCAGCTCAAGTAGTGAGAGATCTGCCAAAGATTAAAAAGCCTATGAATGTTGTCTACAAGGATTGTCATATTGGAAAGAAAACAAGAATAAATTTCAATGGAAAAGAACAATCTACTATCGAATTGTTGGAGTTGGTTTATATAGATCTTTGTGGTTCTACAAGAGTAAGAAGTCTTCAAGGTGACAGGTATTTCGTGCTTTTGATTGATGATTATTCTAGAATGACATGGGTTACTTTTATTAAAGAAAATTTTGAAGCCCTAGATAGGTTCAAAGAATTTAAAGTTATGGTTGAGAATGAAATGGATATGAAAACCAAGTGTTTGAGGTCTAAAAAAGGTGGAGAGTTCACCTCTAATGAATTTAACATGTTTTGTGAGAACCATGGAATAAATAGGCACTTGTTTGCTTCTAGGACTCCTCAAAAAAATGGAGTGACTGAAAGAAAAAATAGGAGTGTTTAAGAAGCTACAAGGACTATGATAAAAAAAAAATCTACCAGAAGTCTACTGGAGAGAAGCAATTCATATTGCTATTTATACACTTAACAAAATTCAAGCAAAAGGAAACAACACAAATACTCGTTATGAGTCATGGTATGGAAGGATCCCTACAATCAAGTACTTCAGAGTGTTTGGAAGAAAATGTTATACAAAATAGATGAAGAAAACTTGGGAAAAATTGATGCAAGGTCTGATGAAGGAATCTTCCTTGGATATTCTACTAAAAGAAAAACCTACCGATGTTACAATAAAAGATTAAGAAAGATTGTTGAGAGTGCACGTGTCAAGGTTGATGAATACTTTCAGAACTCGATGGTGATAGATGGATATGAATCAGATGAGCCTATTTGTAGAGAAAAAGAAAAAGCTAAGAAAAAAGAAGTGTAGATTGAAGAGGAAGAAGCTCCAAAAAAGACCCTATAACCCCTAAGTATTTGCAGAGGAATCATTATGAAGAGAAAATCATTGGGGACAAAAGTAAAGGTGTGTTAACAAGAAGGAAACTTGTTGAATAAGAGGTAAATTTGTGTTTACTTTCAAAATTTGAACCTAAAACAGTGATTAAGGCATGCAAAGATGAACATTGGATAAAGGGTATGGAAGAAGAACTACTGCAAATTTAAAAGAATCAAACTTGGGAACTTGTCCCAAGACCTACAAACAAGAATATAATTGGAACAAAATGGGTGTTTAGAAACAAACTGAGTGAGAATGGAGAGGTTGTCAGAAACAAGGTAAGACATGTGTGTAAGGGCTACTCACAAGTTGAAGGAATAGATTTTGAGGATAAATTTTCTTTGGTGGCAAGAATGGAAGCTATTAGGATGGATTTAGCTTTTGCAACACATAAGGACTTTAAAGTTTATCAAATGGAGAATTGGAAGAAGTTTACATTGAACAACCAGAAGGATTTTATTTATCAGACAAACCAAATATGGCATGTAGATTGAAAAAGGAATTATATAGATTGAAGCAATATCCCAAAGATTGGTATGCAAGGTTAGATAAGTATTTGATACAACAATGATTCAATAAAGGTACCATAGATAGTAATATTTACTTTAAATTTGAAAAAGATCAAATTTTTATTGTGGTTGTGTATCTTGATGACATAATTTTTGGAGGTAATGAAGAGATGTGCAAGAATTTTGCATAAGATATATAGAAAGAGTTTGAGATGTCTATGTTTGGGGAGATGAATTTCTTCCTTGGACTGCAAATCAATCAAACAAACAAAGGTATATTTATTTCACAATCAAAGTATGTCAAGGAAATGTTGAAGAAGTTTGGAATGGAAGACTCTAAACCGATATGTACTCCTATGGTTACTGGTTGCAAGATGAGAAAGAATGATGAATCTCCTAAGGCTAATAAGAGCAAGTATAGATTAATGATTGGTGGATTGCTATATCTAACTGTTACTAGATCAAATATTATGCATGTAGTTTGTCTTGTGTCTAGATTTCAAGGACCCTAGAGAATCACATGTTATAGTAGTGAAGAGGATATTCAGATACTTAAAGGGCACTTCAAATCATGGCTTATGGTATTCGAAGGATACTAATTTTACTCTAAGTGCTTACACAGATGCAGATTGGGCTGGTTGTGTGGACGACAAGAAAATTATAGCTAGTGGTTCATTATTTCTTGGATGTAGATTGGTATCATGGCTAAGAAAGAAACATGATTCAATGTCCTAATCTATTGCAGAAGTTGAGTACATTGCAACAACATATTGCTACACATAGGTGATATGGATGAGGAAAACTTTGAAGGATATCATAGTAGTATATGATGAACCAATTTCTATCTTTTGTGACAGAACAAGTGCAATCAATATTTCAAAGAACTTGATAATACATTCAAGGATAAAACATATTTCAGTCAAATATCACTTTTTGAGATAGAAGGTTGTGGAGAATGAAGTAAAGATTGAATATGTGCCTACAAATGATTAGATTGTTGATATATTCACTAAGGCTCTTCCTAAGGATACTTTTGAGTATCCCCCAGAGAAGTTGGGGGTCATTGCCCCTCCTTTTTTGAGCTAGATGCATAAGGAGATGCATCAGTCTCATGGATCTCAAGATTCATTCTCTATTTTGGATTGATGTTAGTGGCTACCTCTTAGGAGGAGTAGGTAGTGGCATTTTCTGGTTGTTGCAATTAGAAGAGTGTGTGTTGTCATTGTGCAGTGGTTGTTGATTTGGTATAGTTTGGAATGTGCTCCTAAGGGGGAGTATACAGAGTAGTAAAGGAAAGAAGTTGTAGAGCAATAGTAAGTAGGTTGATTGATGTCAAAAGGAGAAAATAAACAATGCAATTTCTTTTTCCCTTTGCCATTGTTGTCAAAGGGGGAGAGAGAGTCACGTGCAAAAGAAGAAAGTTGAAGGGGAGAGAAAATCATGTGAAAAAGATAAGCTACATAGGGGGAGATAATCATATGAAAAGATAGTTGTTAAAGGATAGAGTAATAAGCTAGTTGGGTAAGGGGGAGAAGTAATGTGAACTACAGTATGTTGGTATCTAGAGTTGTTGTGTCTTTTTTGGATTTTCACATCATGTGTTGTCATCAATGATAAAGGGGGATATGTTGAAAGTATGAGTAGTTAGTGTTTCTGTTGATGTCAACAAGCCTATGTTGTCATTGATGTCTATTGTTAGGTGAGATTGTTGCAAGAGTGTGACCAGTTGATGTTATCCATGCTTTGATTAGTTGCATTATGTTGTCATTAGTAAAGCTACTGGTGTCAACCTCTAGTGTTGCTTTGATAATATTTTTTCTATGATCAAGGAGGTGATGAAGATGATGAGGATGTGCCTCTGGTGCTTGGTTTCCAAGTTCCTTTGAGAAAATTTGATAAAAAGAGGAAACAATGTGTTTTAGTGTTGTTTTGGGTTGCAGAGGTGCGTTCTGGTTTTTCTCCGCATTTCTTCTAGGTTGAAGATATGCCTGTGCATTTGGATATGTTGGCAAGAGATGTTCAGAGGTGTTATATATAGGATTTAGTGTGTTGGATCATTGTACAAAAGAAGTTGTGTTCACCAACATGTGAACAGTGCATTGTAGAGGTGTCTAGGAGAAATGTCTTTGTTCTGCGTTTCTTTGCAGCTATATTTTAGGTCTTGCATATTTGAGGGTGTATTGATAATGTTGTTATCTTTATTCAATTGATATGGTTTGAGGTTTGGTGCTTCAGAAGTCAGTTTCTCAAGTAACAGTGTATGTTAGAGTTGTCTAAGTGTACTGGGTGTGTACATTCTTCATGCAGAAGTTGTTGTGAAGGAGTTTTTTAAATTTTAGAGTTTTTGAGGAATATTCTAGATCATGTTCAAGCATAGTGTGTGGTTCATAATTCATCCTTGAATTTAAGGAAGCATGTACTTAATAGTTTAATGGTGTTTACATGAGTAACAATTGAATTGGTGTTTAAAATAATTGTGGTGAATGTTTATTATTTATAAGAGCAAGTTGTATTGTGGTGTTGTTGATTTGGGTCCTAGATAAAGTGTGATGTGGTTTTCTTTCACTTCTATCCGCCATGAAAGTTTTTTGGCATTGACCTAATTTGAATTTGCATGGTTGATATGCATAGCCGACCTTGGAGAACGGTTTCAAGATTGAGGATAGTATAAATAAGAGTTGAATTGTTGAGGGATGAAGAGATAAACAAGAGAGATGTGAATTACAGAGTGTTAGAATGCGAAAATGATAAATGTAGTGCGAGCTTTCATGTGTTATATTACTAGATGCAGTGCGTAGAAGGTGTCTACAATTCTTCAATCAAGATGCGAAGGTGTTGGTAACATTTTGGTGGATTCTCTATTGCATTAAGATGCTTTTTTCTATTCAACATTTATTCTTTATCTTCTTTTCTATTTTGGAAGTGATCCCTTTTGGCAGTGAGACTTTCTTTCTTTGGGCAATGAGCCCTATTATATTCAGTGTTGATATTCCTTATATTGTGAGTTAATCCTCACTGTGGTTCTTCCCTTCTTGGGTTTTCCACATAAATTTTGTGTTTTCTTGTGTATGATGTTAAGTTGGTTTAGTTTCTATTATTTTCTTTTTATGCTAATTCATCATAATAGAATAAGGGTTTATTGAATGAATCTGGATCTAAATGTTAATGAGGGTTTTGAAGTTTTAAGGTACAATTGATTCACCCCCCTCTTAGTTGTCTTGTGCATTCAACACCTTTTTCTTACAAAGTTACTAAAGATGTAGAATTTTTATACTTATAACCCAATTTCCTCTCATATTTGAATTGGAAAGAGTTATAATCATCTAGTAAAATCATTTCTCTAAATTTGTATGTAACATTTAACCATACATTAATTGTCACCACAAGGAATGCTTGCAATTTGAATCCATCCTTGAAGGGGTGGGAGTCCCAAGTTTTTTTTAAGACATTTATGATATATACTACAAAAGAGAGAATAATATAAAGTGAGCCACAAATTAATTTTATCATAATTTGTAGAAATGCATAATTTCCTAAACACAAGATACTATAAATAATATGCGAGATTTTTGTGCTTATTATGGATAATATTAAAGATGAATTGGTCATTTTTGGTTGGAATTTCAATGTTATTGTTTATTCCACGGAATATCTTGGTGGAGTCTCTCAAGTTTGTAGATCCCAAATTGATTTTGTAGATTTTATTAACTCTAATTGTTTGTATTGCATTCCTCATTCTAATGGCATGAATAAATGGTCTAATAGGGGACCACATTTTAGTCAAATTATAAAGGATGGATCACTTTATTCTTTCTCTAAAATGGTTAGTTAAGAACATTTTCTATAAAAGTTCAATTCTCCCCATTTTCAGATTCTAATCATTTTAAACCATGTTGAATATTTTTTAGGGAGAATCCTTGATAAATTTCCTTTCAAGTTTGAAATCATGTGGTTCTTGGATCATAGAATTTTGGATCTCCTTAAGTCTTAAACTAGTTGCAAGCCTCAAAGGTGAAGGGATCTAAGATATTTCAGCTTTGTAAGAAGCTAACTTTCTTCAAACACCATATAAAGATTTAAAATAAATTGTTCTTTAATAATATCTTTGAGTAGAAGCTCAAGAATAAGTTAGAATTTCCAAGGTTAAATGAGACTAATTTTAGGAAAGGCTCAACAAGAAAATATATTTTGAGTTCCTTTTTTGAATTACAATCCAAGGAAGAGATATATTGGCATAAAAAATATAGGGAGTGTTGGTTGAAAGAGGAAGATAGAAAAAAAAATAAAAATTATGCCTCTATGAAGGCTGGGAGATCTTTCAATCACATTTCTATTGTTAGAGTTCAAGATTGTAGTTTTCTTGAAATATCCTTAGATATTTAAAAATAAGTGATTAAGATTTTTTAGAATTTGGGATTCTTCTTCTTTAGAATATTTTGTGTTATTCCTTGAATCATTAATTATAAATAGGGAGGTTTCATGTTCGGTTGCAAAATATGGAAGGCATTAGTGTGGCTCGTGAAACTCTTCATTTTGTGAAAGATATCAATGATCCCAGTTATGACTATCAAGTTGGATATGAACAAGTCATGTGACAGGGTTAACAAAAGGTTTCTACTTCAAGTGCTAGAAAAGTTTGGGTTTCCTAAAGAATAATATTAGTTGATCTATGCTTGCAACTTTGTGGCTAGTTTATCTATTCTATGCAATGGTTGTATGGTAGGGTTTTTTCAATCCTCTCAAGGATTACAGTAGGGAGATCCTCTTTATTATTTTATATTTATTTTGATGGCAAAGAATTTATGTGGATCTATTAATATTAATGTTGCTCATGTTGGTGGTACTTGGAAAGGTATAAGGATTTCTCATAATGTTGGTCTAATTATGCACTCCCAATTTGCTAATTACACACTTTTATTTAGTATTATGGAGGCCAAATATATTAAAGGGATTCTTGAGCTCCATTATTAGGCTTTAATTTAGGCCATTAATAAGAATACGATTAACATGTTTATGTTATTTTTCCCCTCTTATTAAAAAAAGAATAAAAAATGTTTTAGGTTTTAAGTTAGGGGTGCTTCCCAATAAATATCTCGGTGTTCTATTTGTTTATCTGAAGGGTAGCTCTCTTATTTTGGAGTTAGTTGGTTACCTTTATCCCTTAGAAATTATCCACTTGGGAAGGAAAATGGATTTCCTTTGTTGGTAGATTCATGTTAATTAAAGAAGTGTTAGCAATGGTTCATATCTCTAAAATGTTAATTTAAAAATATCCTTCTTTAGTAATTAAATATATGGGAAAAAATATGAGGTCATTTCTCTAGAATGAATTGTTTGTAAGAAGTTCTCCCTTATTTCTTGGATTTCGTATGTAGTCTAAAAAAGAATGGTGGGGTGGGGTTATGGAATATTCTTTGTTAGAATTTGTCTTTAGGTGCTAAACTAGTTTAGGGTTTATATAGCCACCTAAAAATGAAATGGTACAAAATTATTCAAAGTAATTATCTTGATTTTGATGATCCCTATAAAATTTCCATTGTTTTTAATCCTAAAAAGGATTCTCACATATGAAATTTTATAATCTATTGTTGTAAGTTAATCACTAACCACCATACTTGGGAGATTATATTTAGTGACAAGGGACCTATCCAAAATGATTTTGGGAATGGGTAATCCTAATCTAAACTCTCATAAAGATTTATTGGATGGTGTGTTGTGCAGTTTTGCACACACGCCCCATTGAAAGTGGGGACCCTCTTTGCTTGGTCTTTTGGTTCCTCTCTTTGCTTGCTCTTTTGGTCTTTGGTGCTTTGGTCCTAGGATTTGGTCGTGTTCTAGTGTCCCTGAATGAATTATCTTGCTTAGGAAAAAACCCTTGTTGAGTAAACCTTTGAAAATCTTGAGTTTTGGGTCAATTTTGGGTTTTTCCCTGGTTTCGGGATTTTCCCCCTTTGGCGGATTTCCTCAGTTGCCTTGAAAACCCAACAGAGGCTATTTTCGCACTATTTTTCAGATATTTAAGTCCTTCATGGAATTCCATGTCGACTGGATATTCTCGAAATTCCTTTTCTACCTCGGATCCCTGAACTCATCTTGAATTGTCTTGTTGCTGCATTAATAGCTCATGTATGAACTCTACGGATTGGTTTTAATGAGGTTTGAGCTGATCTTTTATGCTTTGATTTGACTTCTTTTGGCCATCAATTGAGTTGAGACAGTTTGGGCTTGGGTGCTTTCATCTAGTTTGAGCATTCACTTGTGGATTCTTGGATTTGCTGGTGATTATCTTGGAGTAATTCTTGTCGTTGCTTGCTAGGGCATCAAACTTTGCTTCCAGTCATTGTTATCACCGGGTTCGCTTCATCAATGGTGTGTATCCTTTGTTTCACTTTCAATTGATGAGTGTGAATGGTTATGTGGTATCTAGGGTTTTCTATGGGTTTGAGCTTTAGTGTGTTGAGGGTCTATGGTTAAACAAGGGTTATGTCCTTTGATATTTTGATGCCCCTCTAGAATCGGTATGCCCTATCTTGCTGGTTTTGCCTCATCCCATGCCTAGTTTTTTGTTTGGTTTCATTTTTGCATGAAGGTCTCAATCATTGGATCCATTTTGCATTTGGCGGAATTGAGTTGTGATTGCGTGTTCATCCTGAAACCCTAGGGTTTGATTTTGAATTCATTATCAATACTGTTAGATCACCCTTTGCGAGAAGTAGAAAGTTGAAACCATTGGTGAACAATTTAAGGAATGTAAATTCAAGCTTGATTTCCCAAAATCATGATCAGTCGATTGATTTAGACAAAATCCTAACAAAGTTAAAGATTTCAGGGTTTCAGACGTATCAGCGATTTCTTCCACCTTGGGATTTTCTCGAATTTCCTTCAATCCATCATCTTCCTGAAGTTTGCATAAAACATGAAAACTAGACTTATTTCGCGAAAATATGTCGCCTTAGGATTTCTCCAGATTCCGTCACCTCTTCATTTCTCCGAAAATTGCTAGTCTTGCTAACTTCACGGATTTTTGTCCCCGATGGAATTCCCTAAAAATTTGTTAGGAATGAAGAATTTAGAGAATGCATGGATTGGTTGTTAATGAATTTGCATTATATGATTGATTTGGGATGATTTAAGGATGTGAAAATGTTTCTTGAGTTTTGCATGATGATTGAGATCCTTATGAGTGTTATTTTGGGTTTCCATCGCTAAAATCCACCTGTCTTGAAATTCCCTAAAATTCCTTTCAAGCTTGAATTCTGTGAAGGGGTGAAAATCTTGAACTTTAAGAAAGGATGCTTAATGTTATTTTTAGGGGATTCTGATTGATTGTTTGGATTTCTTTGGTGATTGGCATGCACTTATGATGGAATAAATTGGATTCCTATGCTATGATAGATTTTTATTATGGTCCCTTGAATGCACGTTCAATCAAGCAAGGTTGTAGCTAGAAGAGCTAAAGGCACAATGGTGGATCCCACTGATGAGGGAGCATCTGTCATCTTAGAAGTAGAAAGAATTAAGATGGATATAAAAAGCAAAGTTCCTAAGACCAAGTTGTCCTTCGTGTGGTCAGGAGTCACTGACACTAATGTGGGAAAATGGGACTATGAATAATTTAAGGCAAGAATGGCCATGCAGGATCCCCTATTGTTGGCCAAAAGGATGGTAGAGTCAGGATTGGCTCATGTAGTCGGGTTTCCTCCCACAACTCAGTGTTATGAGTTGGTTCAAAATGTGCTAGACATTATGATAGGGGTACATAGAGGGTGATTTTTCCACAAGGCAGAGTGGGATAATTTCTCTCCTCCTTTAGTTGCATAGACCTTTGATATACCCGACAAATCTCATGTGGTAGGCCTAGATTTAGATGTGGCCATGAAATATTATGCAGATGATACACATAAGGCTTTGCAGGTCATCAACTCTTGGATGGAGAATCCCAAGCCCCACATCTCCAAGCTACCTAAATAGTTGTTTAGAGAAAAATTCAAGGCAGAGTACTATGATGCCATCACACTCCTTAGCAGGGTTGTGGGCCTGAAAATTGTAGGGGTCTTTGAGAACTGGATGTTTTATGTCATAGTAAGACTGGAGCAAAAAACTGATTATCATTAGGCAGGTATCATCGGTCCTATGATACATGAACAACTATGTAATGTGTTGCAGACCAAGAGTTTTACCATGACATCTTATCTGGTTTACGCCTTGGCAAGAGTTCATTAGTATAAGGGATTAAGTACTAAAGGGGTATTTGGACAGGATATGATCTATGAGGTGTACCCACAACTGCATTTGGGTGAATCAAGCTACAAAAGGGTGAATGATGCATTCACCATGTATATCACAAGCCTACTACATGGAGCAGAACATGTAAGGATTTATGATGCAACTGAGGAGTTAATACAAAGGTATGGAGGATGGTTAATCCAGCTCCCCACCTTTTCATATATCATAATTGATGGTTGTCAAAGGGTTGCTTATAGGTTGCCCAGGTATCCAACATACCACATCATACTTTTGTAAGTCACTAGACAAATTTCAACCTTTGATGATATTTTGAAGAAGGATATGCATAAAACTGGCTTTGGGAATTACTTTCCACTAAGGATAGGAAATAATAAGGTATGTCCCTCTTTGATGTCAGCCCACTCCTCTGAAGAAGAAATGAGTACTTTGGGTTTGGCATTCCATTCTAAGAGACTTGGGTTTGACAAGACAAGGGCAGCTCAAAAGAAGGCAAGTAGGGATTTTAGGCATAGGGATGACATTGAAGATTATTCGGTAAATTGCAAAGATTAATTTGAGGTCATAAAGAAGAAATACTCCAAGATTCCTGCCCACTTAATCAAAAATTTCAACGTTAAATTCATTCCTAATCAGCTGGATGATGATAGAGAATTGAAACAGAATCATGACTATGAGCCCATCAAGGACAAACAATGGGGGATAATCGATTGGTTGGAGGAAGAGAAAACTAAATTGGAGCAAATGAATGCTCCTATGATCAAGTATACTAAGTTGTGGATAAAACATAAGGTATGGGAGTTGGAAAACAAAGGCATACAGTATACATACGATCTGATGGGAAATTTGGAGTCCCAATCTACCTCCGAAGATGATGAACAAGATTCAAAGGGTAAGGAGAAGGTGGGGTCTCCCTTCAAAATAAAAATTAAGGATGCTCAGGCAGAGATAAAGGTAAAATAGAAAAGGAAGCCAATTTCCAAAAGGAGGAAGAAGGTCTCTAAGAAAGATAAGTATGTTGCAAAGGAAAAACCAAATGATGAAGGTGAGAAAGGTGATGCCCCTATGCCTAAAAGAAGAAGATTGGTCAAGACTACAAAGAAGAAACATGATGAACGTTCCAAGGAGGAAGAGAATACAACTCCTCAGGTGATAGAAGTGAACAACTTTGAAGGAAAGACACAAGTTTATTCAAGGAGATCAAGGACTCCTTCTCCAAAGGATAGTGTATTGAAAGAAAAGGTCCCCATGGATGCTCCTATGATGGAACAAAAAAGGGATGCCTTTCCCCTTCCAGAGTCACTGGATGTGCAACATGATTCCCTAGAAGTAGAGATTAGTGATCATCGAGAGGAGGAGGTGGAATAATTCAAGGAGGGAGAGTTCTATAGCACTGAGGTAGAGATATAAAAGATCATATGGTCCCCTTTGGTAAGTTATGAAGATTCACCTGTTGAGGATAAGGGACACAAGTCTCCAAAAAAGGAAGAAGTGCCTACAAGGACTCCTCCATCAGTACATGGGGAGGATGAACATAGTATGGAAAATAATGAAAATCCAAAGTAGGATAAGGAAGACATGGAAGGAAACAACGGTGAACAGGTGCACAATATGAATGTTGATTTCTCCACAAATCAAACTGAGAGAGGAACACAAAATAAACAACAACCTGATGCTCCTATCCCTAGATGGCTAGATGAGAGATTGAAAAGTAAGCAAATTATTGTGGATGATACCCCTCTAAATTGGGATGATCTATTAGCCAACATAGGAAAGGGAAAAGCAAAGAAAAGGGCTAAGGTTATCTCTAGGATTGAGTGAGATGGGGCCAATAACCGAGTGATCCACATTGCCACTCCTACACTTGATAAGAACAAAGATGAGGTAACTGGACATGATTATAGTATTCAAACCATCAATCTTGGGCCTACCTCCATGATACAAGAAGTTGAAGAGTTCCAAGGATCTAGTGCTCCAATTTTAGGCAGGTTTAACAAGGAGATACAAGATAAGCAAGAATTGAAAAAGGAGAATGAGAGACTAAAAAGATGTCTATAGGATCTCATCAAGCCTTTGCAATCTATCTCCTCATCATCTGCAACATGCCTTCTACTTAGGGATACCATTACCGAGTTGGAGAAGATGAAATCCACCACACAAGTTACCCACTAATGGCTACAAGTAGTGAGGAACAGAGGAGATAAAATGATTAAGGACATTCTGTCCACTTGTGGTGATGCCCATAGATGTTTTGACTGGTTGCAAAATGTGCCAGGGCAAGACAAAATTGATATAGATATTCTCTTGCATAAATTGAATACAATCATGGATTACACAGAAGAAAGGTTGGTGAGTGATAAAATCCTACCTTCTTCAAAGGATTCAAAACCCTGGGAATGGTACAAATTGCTACAGATTAATCAAAGGGTTTTGAAGAAAATTCATAAACAAGGGCAATAGATTGGAAGTAAATTGAAGGATATTTCTGGCAAGGGTATTCCATTCTTTGAGATTATGACTGGGAGAAAGAAGTTTGCACAAAAACACCTAAGTCTAGAGCAGCTAAGGGAATGGTGGCATGAGATCTATGATTCGGTTGATGGTGGTCCAGTTAGTGTGCACCAACTTGATGATGTGGCCACATATGTTGCAGTCATGGAGAAATATCAAACCCTAAAGGCGGAATGGGATGAAGTCATCAGGAAATCAAGGGAATAAATTAAGTCTCTTGATAGAAGGTTCAAGATCTTAAATACCCCACCATTGGATGATCTAGAGGAGGTTTTCCTTAGTGTGCAAGATAAAACAGGTCCAGGGAAAGGTAAAGGGCCGGCTAATGGGTGAATTCCTCAAAATTTTTGCTTCCCATTATTACTTCTCCAGCCTTTGCATGCATTGAACCGATCATAGGGAGATTCTAGGCCGACTTGGAGAGGAGCCTCAAGTATTTAATAAAGTTTTATGTTTTAATTTTGGGGTTTTTCTTTCTCTGGCTAACCTATTTTGTGGCCAACCTTCCTTTTCACCCTAACTTGGGATGACATTCTAGAGAGATGTGTCATTTTTCCTTATTTATAAGGGTTCAAAGTTAGACAATTAGATTTTGAAGCAAGTTAAGCAATAGAGCAGTAAGCTAGAATTAGGAGTTAGTTGCATTTTGAAGCAAGTGCTATAACCCAAAATACTAGAATTGTTGCTATTATTGGTGATTCAATACAAGTGGATGTTAGAGTAATAAGTTATATACTTAATTAATTATATCACATTGGTTAATTAATTAAGTCACTTATTCCTTTAGTTGCTTAAGCTAAACTTAGGCACATTAATAATTGATTAATTATTAAGTGTGCACACTAGGGTTTCATTTAGGGTTTCCCTATTAGGGTTTCTTGATCTCCTTCATAAGGGTTGATCTCTTTGTAATAATTGATTCTCAATAATGCATTTTTACTTTGAGGTTTACAGAACATCTTCTTGGGTTATGCATGTCTTTTGCATGTGGCAGGTGATTGCATGTAGGTGATCTTGGTTTCTAACATGTATCAGAGCTCCATACCTGTCGTTGCTTGTTCGTGATCTGAAGATATGGCCTCTTAGTGAGTTTCAAGTGCAAGGGTTTCCACAGGCATCTTTCTGCAAGATTTGGGGGTAGCCAATTTTTTGGGACACTATGGGCTCAAACGAATGTCGCCATCACATTCACAACGCCTCAAAACCCTAGGAACGCCTATCGTTTGGTTGATTTTGGTGAAGTTGATCTGGAAGGCAAAACAATTTTGCAAGGAGGCCGTACGACCTCCCTAGCATGCATTCTGAGGCATGAAAATTGAAAAAAATTAAAAAATGGTGATTTTGGGGGATCCATGCCAGCGCCTCCAGTGTTGCAGGATCCCGCCACCCAGCGGCCACCGGGCAGCTGCCAGCCCCTTCAGCCCCCTACGGGCCCAAACAGCCCTGCCGAGGTCATATGGGGGACCAAGAGCTTTGCGCCTGCCCCTAGCCGATCCCAACCCTCGCCAAGGTTCTATGGAGAACCAGGGGCCGAAATTTTTTTCATAGGGGCTGATTTTTTGCGGTAACGACCTCCAGGCCGTCAAATTTATGCTCATGAATTGCTGATTTCAGCATGACATTAGCGTCCGTACGGCGTTCTTTTGCCCCCTCCTAACCCCAGTTTGCCCTAAAGGAGCAGTTTTTTTCTTTTTAGCATAACTTGGGCATATGGTATCGAAATCGGGCAAACGAGATATCGCCGGAAAGCTGGTTCCGAGCACTATCTTGTGGTGTAGTTTATTTTATAGTATTTTTCTGTTTTAGTGCATTTATTTCTGTTTAAAGTCAGATTTTTATTTTATGCTTCCGAGCTCATAACTTTTTGCCACAATCTCCGATTTTCGCTATCTTTGTGGCATTGGAAAGGTATTGAGGAGCTCTATGTTTCTATCCATGTGCTTTTTCTATATCTATCTTAGGTTGATCACTTAGTCCAGATTTGGCCCGATGGGTTGTTTGGAGATTACTTGGATGTTTTGGCAGTTGGGAGAGTGCACCTTACATCTTTGCACTTCATTTTCAATATCCCATTCATTCAATAATTGACTATTGCTTCATAGATTCCAGGGTTATTCTAGTTTGGAGTTTTCGAGTGTTCTGAGGCATTGGGTCTGTTGTTGCTTTTATTATGATTCCTTGAGTCAATCAGTGACTCTCATCCGATTTCAGTAGTAGACAGAAGTATATTTCCTTGCTTTCCAGATTTCGGTTCCAGTGTTACTCTACAGAGTTCTTCTAGTGCTTCTTTGCAACATGTCATCTCATTGTAGGGGAGTTTTGTCCTACTGGGTTTTCCTCCTCTACCTCTTTCTTTCATTTGTAAATGGGTACCTGATCAGGCCTAGTTGTTGGGACCCATCCTTGCTTGCATGCATCTTCTTCTAGTGTTTTAGCTTCTTCCTAAGTTAATCTTAAGGGGGGGTGTTAGAGTAATAAGTTATATACTTAATTAATTATATCAAACTGGTTAATTAATTAAGTCACTTATTCCTTTAGTTTCTTAAGCTAAACTTAGGCACATTAATAATTGATTAATTATTAAGTGTGCACACTAGGGTTTCATTTAGGGTTTCCCTTTTAGGGTTTCTTGATCTCCTTCATAAGGATTGATCTCTTTGTAATAATTGATTCTCAATAATGCATTTTTACTTTGAGGTTTACAGAACATCTTCTTTGGTTTTGCATGTCTTTTGCATGTGACAGGTGATTGCATGTAGGTGAACTTGGTTTCTAACAGTGGAGACATTGTGCTTTGGTGGCCTCTCTTGGATTTATTTATTTTGCATGGTTCTTATTCTATCTTTGAAATTGCTTCAAAATAATTGAATTCCTTTTAGATTTAGAGTTAAATGGTTGAATGGTACCTGTGATTTGATACTTGGGATGTTGTAGTGATTCCTAATCCATACTTTTAGCAACTTATTGATCGTGGGTTGTTGTGCAAAGTTAGCTTTGATCTTATAATTGTGTGCTTAGTTCAATTGTGGGATTTTTCATTTCAATTGCTAAATAAGGGTTGATTTGAATGAATGTTCATGATCTGAAAATCTTTGATTCCTTAGAAGATTGCACTTTTTCTATAAAATTGCAGGATAAACCTAGGTTAAGAAGAAGTTAGTTTTGAGGGATTGGTCTGTTTCAAGTATCTTGTCATTGATATTGTTGATCTTAGGATTTATAGAACCCTCATATTTTTCTATTTCTTTGAATTTGAGTTAGGGTAAGGTTTAAGAATTCTGAGTATCAATATATTGAAAAATATGATAAAGTTCTAATATTTGTTTTTTAAGGTCCCTTTGTGATTACCAACATTTTCACATTATCTCTGAGTTGTTTCACTACATTGTCAAGACCTGGCATTGGATACCTTGGGGTTATCTCTTTTCCAATAGAGATTGACCTTTCAAGAGAGATAGAATATCATATTTTGTCTAAGTTATTGTTGTACAGAAAACACCATCAAAAGATTGGTGCTAGAAGGAGGGCCTAAATAAGCAAACTAGAGCATTTTCTCAATGCCATTTCTCTTGAGAGACTCAAAAGGAGAACTGGATCTACACCAGGAGAAGAAGAGTTTCAGGACCTACCACTCCCAACTAGGTCAAGAAGGACTAGAAGGAGGGAAGAATCATCCTCCACTCAGCCACTTCCATCATCTCCATCTTCATCCACATCAAGCCCATTGTCATCTGACTCTGAAGCCATCCAACAACCCCAAATAGTCATCAATCAACCTTTACCACCTCCACCTCCACCAATGGCTTTTCTAGCAAATAACCCATCACCTTTATCCTTCAATAATTACAATGTCATGCCTAAGAATCCTCAGAATTTTTTCTCTAAGTTCCATAAAATGATCCTAATAGGATAGTAGAGGAGCATATCAAGATTTTCCAGACCTGTCTGAGGGATAGATGGATTAATCATGAGGATGTTGCATTCAGAATTTTCCCATATTCTCTAGGAGAAGAGGCCTTTTATTGGTATAATCATCTACCTACTACATCAATCAATAATTGGACTGAGCTTGAGATTGCATTTTTGTAGAGGTTTAAAATCCTCATCGGTGCCAATGAGCTCTACATGCAGTTTATTGGGGTTAAGAGAGAAGTTAATAAGCCTATAGGATCATTCAACAATATGTTTCACTGTGCATACACTAGATTGCAAAGCCCTTATGTTGTGGATGATGCCACTGCCTTAGAGGTCTATTTGAAATCCCTTGATAGTCTTACTTCCACCTTCCTTAAGTGGAGAAATAATCCTCCAACCACTTTTCTCACTGCATATATAGAAGCAGTTAAGGTTAGCACTGATCTGAGACTACACCTATCGGGACCTTTGCCATCTCTGGGACTTGTTACTCACCCTAGACAAGTACAAGCTCTTAACTAGGCTCTGACTAATCATACTCCCATTATGAACCCCATCCAACAGTTGCCCTTGGTCCCCACCCAGGCCGTCCAATTAGTTAGGCTCACCCAATGACCAGTTACCCCCAACAAAAGGCTAATCAACCCCTTCATCCACAACAACAAGCTGGTTTTCCTACATATTTGCTGAATTTAGAGGTCTTGAATGAGTCCATCAGTTCTGGAGGAGTGCCAAGATACTCTCAAAATAATATGAATTAAGTACCTTATAGTAGTCCTGATAAGGACAGGCTAGATGAGCTAACTGAGCAAGTGAACAAACTGAATATGGAGGTAACTTGAGAAATCAAAACATCAAACTCCAAGCAGCTCAAAGAAACCTACAATCAAATTACAATAGGGAGAACTGAGATGTTGCACGAGGGCATAATTTTGATAGAGAACAATATTTTGACATAAATCAGAATTTTGAGAGAGAACAAGGTTATGGGCATAATTTTGATAGAGGGAAACAAGGTGGACAAGGATTTGAGAGAAGACAACCACCTCGGAAGAATAGGCCATGGAACACTAGACCTAATAATGGAGGAGTTCCCTCCCCATTGGAACAAACTTCTAACCAAGAGAAACCTCTGAGTGGTGTGTTCCTAGCAGAGGCTGCTTTATCTGGATGGTGTAGGTTTCACAAGACAAGTCAACACTCTAAACTTGATTGTCCTAAATTTCAGACTTCTGCTTCCATCTTTAAGTATGAAGTGGAAAACAACTCTACCAATTAGGAAATGGTACCTTATACTCCTTATGACTCCTCGGTTTTAGTGTTGAATCATGCTCCTTTCCCAAGGGATGAAGAGAATGAACTAGAGGAGGAGTCAAGTAGTGAGAATGGAGAAGTTGAACAGGTATGTAATGAAGATGAAATCTCTCAATTATTTAACAAGGGAAATGAGAATAATAACAACCCCTTTGATGAGGAGGAAGCTAGTGTTGAAGAAGTATAGATGTTCTAGTAGCTGACAAAGAAATATGACTTGAGGAATAGGCCTAATAGGAATCTGCAAGCTAGAGGTCCATTCACTACATCTATTCCTCCAAACAATTTTACTACTCCACTAGATCGACATGCTAGCAATAATCCATCTTATCCTCATGTGCCAACACATTAATTTGCAAGAGGACCACAACCTGATGCATTAAGGGGAGGTAATGTTGAGATAGCAAAGGATAAGCAGACTGGTCCATCTAAGGAAATCCATGTTGACATGAATGTGGAGCAATTAGGAAAATATGTGACTGAAGAACTCAAAAAAGTAAAAGTAAGTCTTTCTACTTTTGAGTTATTAAGGTTCCCCGCTATCAAAAATACAGTCCTAGGGTCTTTTAATGCAAATAGAGCATCTCAAGGAGTAGCAATCAATGAGATAGTGGACCAACCTTCTAATTCATAGGCATCGAAAAGTCCAAACCAGGTGCCACTAGGGGATATAGGGAAAGAAAAAGATAAGAATCAGGTTGCACAAGTTGACACTCAGTTAAGTTTGTTCTAGATCAAGATGGAAACCCCTCCCTTTCTGATTTTTGTTTGTATCTTTGGGAAGAATCTGTACAATTGTCTTCTAGATTCAGGAGCATCTACAAATATTATGCCTTTTTCTATTTGTAGAGCACTAGGTATCACCCTTGCTGCCTCCCAAAAGAAGTTCACCCAATTGGACAAAACAGAGGTAAATATAGTAGGAGAATTGAACATGATCCCCATGAAAGTTTCTTCAAATCCTAGAGTACAACAGGTGATTAATATCTAGGTTGTTGATATTCCTGACACTTATGGTCTGATTTTGGGTCGAGATTTCACCAAGGCACTAAATGGATACACATCCACATATCATTCTCACATGTGGTTGCCATGGAAAGGGGTCTCAAATCAAATTAGGATTGAAAGAGAACACAAAATGAAGTATGTAATCACTGAATATCAGAATACTTCGAATGAGATGTTGGTGTTAGAAGTCAGCATGGGGAACTATGTATTGGCTGCCACAATTTTTGATATGGAAGAGGTCTTCATGTTGCAAAGCTCCTCTGATCAATCAACATCAAAATCCAGTTGTTCTGAGGACATCTTTATGCTACAAGATGAGTCTACATCAAAAGCCAATGGTCCTACAACACTATTTGAGCAAACAGAAGAACTTGATGACCAAGAGGATAGGTGACTCAACTTATTGAATAATTTCTAGGAGTTTATCCATAAGTGTGTGGAGGACCAAATTCATTTGGGCAGGAATATGAATTTTAAAGAATTGCTTCTCCCTAGTTGGTGCAGATTCCACAATACTTCTCATTCTAAACTGGAATGTTGTTTGTGTCAAACTATAGTGGAGCAAATACAAAGGTGCATTAACCCTATTCCGGTTGTTAGTTTGGATGTTCAAAACATTCATAATGACCCAAAAGGAAAAAAATCCCAATGCCTCATGAAGAACTCCCTGGCAGCAATAAGGTCAAGGATAGCCCAAAGAGATCAGGAATTGATGGTTGTTGGACATTAAGATTTGATGGATCTAAATCAAAGCAAGGTTCTAGAGCAGGATTTGAGCCAATCAGTCCTAAATGTAAGACTTATTTTGCTGCTCACAGACTCCAATTCTAGTGCACTAATAATGTAGTTGAGTATGAGGCTCCTGTCCATGGGTTACTAATGGCATTAAGGAAGAAAGTTAGGATCTTGCAAGTGTTTGGGGATTCTAAGTTGGTGTGGTTAGATAGGTGAGGAAACAATACTCATGTCATGATAGAAGGATGAATAATTACAAACATAGAGTTTGGGATCTTATTGAAGGGTTTGATGCCTTCAATATCTAGCTGATCCCATGAAGTAAGAATCAAACTGTTGATTCTCTGGCACAAGTAGCCAATACATTTCAACCTTTATCACTTTTAGGATTGAAGAAGTTTACTATGGAACTCACTCCAATACCCTCAGTGCCTAACAATGTCACCAATTTCTAGGTATTTGAAGATGATAAGCATATTCTTGATTTCATTACTAGTTGTGATGTGTTTTCTTCTCAAGTGATTGATGAGGTAGAACCTCAAGAAGTAGAAATAGAATTAGAAGGAGTTATCAACTTGAAGACTAATACTATCCCAAGGGGTATGGTGCAATTAGAACGATTTTTTGACCTGCAAAAGATAAAATATTAGGAACAACAAGAGAAAAGGGAGTCTCTCAATAGCCAATGTGAAACATACAACATGGGGACCCAAGATGATGTCAAAAATGTGTTTATTGGTAGAGTGTGTACTCTAGAAGAAAGAAAAGGGATTATTGAGGCATTACATGCCTATCAGGATGTGATAGCTATGAGTTATGAAGACTTGAAGACATATGATACTTCAATCATTACACACAATCCCCTTGAAGCCAAACATTAGACCATTTAGGCAAAGAAAAGGACCAATTAATGCTCTGCTGGAACCCATCATCCAGAAGGAGGTGCAAAAGCTAATTTCAACATGAATTATATTTCCAGTAAGACACTCAACATGGGTTGCAAACTCAGTTCCAGTAAGAAAGAAGAATGGATAGATTAGATTATGTGTTGATTTCAGGAATCTCAACAAGGCATCGAAAAAGGATAATTATCCAGTTCCTTCCCTGGATGAAGTACTTCAAATTGTCAATGGATCTTAGATGATGTCATTTCTAGATGGGTAATATGGATACAACTAGGTTATGGTACAATATGAGGATAGGCACAAGACTGTCTTTACTACAACATGGGGAACTTTTGCTTAGAGGATAATGCCTTTTGGATTAATCAATGTCGGAGCTACATTCCAGAGAGCAATGGATATTGCGTTCAAAGAAATTATTGGTAAGTGCATCTTCATCTACATGGATGATTTGACCATCTTTTCTAAGAAGGGAGGTGATCATATTATAGATTTATGCAAAGTATTCCAAAGATGCAGAGAGTTTGGCATCTCACTTAATCCAAAGAAGTGTACTTTTGGAGTTACTGAAGGAAAACTGTTAGGACATGTCATTTCAAAACAAGGTATTGCCATTGATCCAGAATGGGTAGAGGATATACTAAAAATTCAACCTCTTGCAAGCAAAAAGGAGATGAAATCATTCTTTGGAAAAAACAACTTCGTGAAATTTTTTATCATTGGATTTGCAGAAATAGTAAAGCCCTTGAATGTCGTGTTGAAATAGGAAGCAAAGGTTGAATGGAGTGCAGAACCTAGGGAGGCGTTTGCAAAAATTAAGAGAGCTATTGCTGAGGCTTCAATATTGGTAAGTCCTGATTATGCCAAACCCTTTTACATATATTCGTTTGCTTCTCGTTAATTCCTATGCTAGCATGCTAACCTAGAAATCTGATCAACGAAATGAACATCCCATAGATTTTATGACTCTTCCTCTGAAGGATGCAAAACTAAGATATCCCAATGTGGAAAAGAAAGCCTATGCCCTGGTCTAAGTAGTAAAGAAGTTCAAGCATTATATTCTAAGGAATAAGGTCTTTGCCATAGTACCTGATTCTGCAGTGAAGTTGTTACTAATGAAAAATGAATTGGGAGAACGCAGGGCTAAATGGGTAACCATGTTACAAGAGTATGATATTGAGATTCAACCCATGAAACTAGTGAGAGAACAGGGACTGACAAAAACCATGGTTGAAATGGGTCCTGACCTTACAATTCAACACTACCACCTCCAAGATGTTTCTCCAGGAGACTGGTATGATGAAATCATCTACTATTTATTGAACCAACAATGTCCTGAACACCTTAATGCAGTTCAAAGGAGAGCTCTATGTTTGAAGAGTGATAGCTTTATGATGAAGGGAGTTGTCATGTACAAGAAAAATCATGAGGGGATTTACTTAAGGTGCCTAGGGAAGGAAGAAGTTGTGAGAGTGATGGCTGAATTTCATGACTGATATGGCACATGCCATGGGTCAACACTTTCCACTAAAAATCAGATCCTAAGAGTAGGCTATTACTAGCCTACCCTATTTAAGGATGCACATAACCATGTGAGGACTTTCCATGTCTATCAAACTACAGCAAGTAGGGAGAAACGTGTAGCCTTTCCACTTTAGCGAGTCATAGAGGTAAAACCATTTGCACAATGGGGAATGGACTTCATAGGTCCAATCAACTCACCTTCTTGTATAGACCACAAGTATATTCTTACTGTAACTAATTACTTTATTAGATGGAATGAGGCTTTGGAATGCAAGCAATTTACTAATGAGGTAGTAATCAATTTCGTAGAGTCAGGTATCATTAATCATTTTGGTTGTCCATTGGATCTAGTTTGTGATAATGGTTTTGCATTTGCATCATTGAAATTTTCTAATTGGGCCTTCAATCATGGAATCATTATAAATTTTGTGTCTAATTACTACCCATAGGGTAATGTTCTGGCTGAGTCTTCTAATAAGAATCTTTTAACAATCATTCATAAGCTATTAGAGAAGAATCCCAAGGATTGGAACACCTAGCTTAGATTTTCTCTTTGGGCAGACTGTACTAGACAAAAGACATCTCTAGGAACCTCCCTTATCACCTAGTGTATGGTTTGGAACCTGTATTCTCTATCCAACTGAAGATCCCTACCCTAAAATTCATCAATGAATACTATGATGGAGAAGATAAGCGTGAAGCCCACCTAGCTAAACTGTTACACCTTGAAGAAAAAAGAGATGAGGCCCTAGAATTTTTTTCCAAACATCAGGGTGTAGTGAAGAGATGGTTTGATAGGAGAGCCAAGGTGAAATCCTTTATAATATCTGACTTGGTTCTCTACTAGGACAAAGCCCATGACCAAAGGGGAGAGCATGGAAAATTTGACAAACTTTGGCTTGGCCCATATTAGATTGCAGATATTTTGGGAGATAATGCTTTCCGCCTAAAAACTCTCACTAAAGAGGACATCCCACTACCTGTCAATGGGCAGTATTTGAAGCATTATTTCAAGTCCTGAGTTGTTTGCAGCTCTTTATTTGTACATAGTTAGGTTAGGTTTCCTTTATGTCTTTTTGATTTTGCTTGGGTTTAGTTTGGTTTTCTTTTGATTTGCTTTGTTTGTCTTCTGCTTTTGGTTAGGGTGGGTTTGCTTTTGTCAGTTTTGTTTTTTTGCTTGGCTCTTGCTTCCTTTTGGGTGTGTTGCACTTGTAGGACAAATGTTATTTTTCCAGGGATTACACTGAGATCTCTTTTACAAGCTTCAATCATCTTTCAGGGTCAATTGGTAGAATTCCTTTATCTGATGTTGCATATGCCTTGAATTCGAAGATCACTTGATTAAGTTAAATATTGGAATGTATTTGGGTTTTATATTTTCACACAAATCTTAAAGATTCCAAGGTTGCCTATGGTCCTTATGAAGTCTGACCAGGTGAAAAATCTTATGTTTTGCTCCAGTGCCATTGTGGTTCTCATCCCTAAGAATGAGCTTCCTTGCTTATAGGGTGAAAGGGAAAGTTTAAAAGATCTCAAAGAGAATATATAAAAAAGAGGAGAAAATGTTGAAAATCAAAAGAAGTGTTCTCCTTATCAAGAGTATCCTAGTATCTCTACCGGGGCTATAGACACTTGGCAGGCAGTAGAGCTATGCTTGGGAGGATCATAGTGATAACCTCATTGGAAATATGGATGCCTAACTGGTAGCGAGGCTCTATCCAGGTTACTTTTGGAGTTAGAATCTTTATGTAACCCTATCGGACCAAGTTTGGTCCTTATTGTAGCTAAGGAAAGGAAATGAATTCATGGACACACACTCTGACCCTAATACAAGATGAGATTGCCTACTTGTGAATTCTAAAACTTTTTTCATAGGTGACTTGATGTAAGGACTAAAACCAAAGATTTTGGGTTCTTCATTCCAATTTGTCATTGAAATTCTCTAGAGCATTTTCCCAGCAGAGTCACCATTTGTTGTGCAGTTTTGCACACACACCCCACTAAAAGTGGGGACCCTCTTTGCTTGCTCTTTTAGTATTTGGTGCTTTAGTCCTGGGATTTGGTCATGTTGTAGTGTCCCTGAATGACTTATCTTGCTTAGGAAAACACCCTTGTTGAATAAAGCTTTGAAAATCTTGAGTTTTGGATCAATTTTGGGTTTTTGCTTGGTTTCGAGATTTTCCCCCTCTGGCAGATTTCCTCAGTTGCCTTGAAAACCCAATGAAGGCTATTTTCACATTGTTTTCGGAGATTTCGGTCCTTCACAGAATTTCGTGTTGATTGGATTTTCCCGAAATTCCTTTTCTACCTCGAATCCTTGAACTTGTCTTGAATTGTCTTGTCACTGCATTAATAGCCCACATAAAAACTATGCGGATTTGTTTTAAAGAGGTTTGAGCTGATCTTTTATGCTTTGAGTCGACTTCTTTTGGCCATCAGTTGAGTTGAGAGAGTTTGTACTTGGGTTCTTTTGTCTAGTTTGAGCGTTCGCCTATGGATTCTTGGATTTGCTGGTGATTATCTTGGAGTCGTTCTTGTTGTTGCTTGCTAGGGCATCGAACTTTGCTTCCAGTCATTGTTATCACCGGGTTCGCTTCATCAATGGTATGTATCCTTTGTTTCACTTTCAATTGATGAGTGTGAATGGTTCTGTGGTATTTAGGGTTTGCTTTGTGTCTAATCTTTCGCGTGTTGAGGGTCTATGGTTAGACTAGGGTTACGTCCTTTGATATCTTGACGCCCCTCTAGAATCAGTATGCCCTATCTTGTTGGTTTTGCCTCATCTCGTTCCTGGTTTTCTATTTGGTTTCATTTTTGCATGAGGGTCACGATCATTCGATCCATTTTGCATTTGGCAGAATTGAGCTGTGATGGCGTGTTCATCCTAAAACCCTAAGGTTAGATTTTGAATTCATTATCAATACTGCTAGATCACCCTTTGGGGGAATTAGAAAGTTGAAACCATTGGTGAATGATTTAAGGAATGTAAATTCGAGCTTGATTTCCCAAAATCATGATCAATCGATTGGTTTAGGTGAAATCTTGATGAAGTCAAAGATTTCAGGGTTTCGGGCATATCGAGGATTTCTTCCACCTTGGGATTTTCCCGGATTTCCTTTGATCCATTGCCTTCCTGAAGTTCGCGTAAAACATGAAGACTGGACTTATTTCATGAAAAATTTCTCAACTTACAATTTCTCCGAATTGCATCACCTCTTCATTTCTCTGAAAATTTCTGAGTCTTGCTAACTTCGGGAATTTCCCTCCCTGACAGAATTCCCCAAAAATTTGTTAGAAATGAAGAATTTAGAGAATGCATGGATTGGTTGTTAATGAATTTGCATTATATGATTGATTTGGGATGATTTAAAGGTGTGCAAATGTTTTGTGAGTTTTGCATGATGATTGAGATGCTTATGAGTGTTATTTTGGGTTTCCATTGCTAAAATCCACCTGTCTCAAAATTCCCTGAAATTCCTTTCTGGCTTGAATTCTGCGAAGGGGTGAAAATCTTGAACTTTAAGAAAGGATGCTTAATGTTATTTTTAGGGGATTCTGATTGATTGTTTGGATTTCATTGGTGATTGGCATGCACTTATGATGGACTAACTTGGATTCCTATGCTATGATAGATTTTGATTATGGTCCCTTGAATGCAAGTTGAATCAAGCAAGGTTGTAGCTAGAAGAGCTAAAGGAAAAATGGTGGATCCTGGTGATGAGGGAGTATTTGTCATCTCAGAAGCAAAAATAATTAAGATGGATATAAAAAGCAAAGTTCCTAAGACCAAGTTGTCCTCCATTTCGTAAGGAGTCACTGATACTAATGTGGTAAAATGGGACTATGAATAATTTAAGGCAAGAATGGCCATGCAGGATCCCCCATTGTTGGCCAGAAGGATGGTAGAGTCAGGATTGGCTCATGTAGTCGGGTTTCCTCCCGCAACTCAGTGTTATGAGTCGGTTCTGGAATGTGCTAGACATTATGACAGGGGTACATAGAAGTAGATTGGTTCATAAGGTAGAGTGTTAGCTAATTTATCTCATCCTTCAGTGGCACAAACCTTTGATATACCCGATAGATCTCATGTGGTAGGCCTAGATTTAGATGTGGCTAGGAAATATTATGCAGATGATACAAATAAGGCTTTGCAGGTCATCAAATCTTGGATGAAGAAGCTCAAGCCCCACATCTCCAAGTTACCTAAACAACCATTTAGAGAAAAGTTCAAGGCAAAGTATTATGATGCCATCACAGTCTTTAGCAGGGTTGTGGGTCTGAAAAGTACAAGGGTCTTTGAGAACTGGATGTTTTATGTCATAGTAAGACTGGAGTAGAAAACTAATTATCATTGGGAAGATATCATCAGTGCTATGATACATGAACAACTATGTAATGTGTTATAGACCAAGATTTTTACCATGACATCTTATCTAGTTTATGCCTTGGCAAGAGTTCATCCGTATAAGGGATTAAGTATTAAAGGGCTATTTGGATAGGATATGATCTATGAGGTGTACCCACAGCTACATCTGGGTGAATCAGGCTACAAAAGGGTGAATCATGCATTCACCATGTATATCACAAGGCTACTACAAGGAGCAGACCATGTAAGGATTTCTGATGCAGCCAAGGAGTTAAAACAAAGGTATGGAGGATGGTTTATCTAGTTCACCCCCTTTTCATATATCAGAATTGATGGTTTTCAAAGGGCTCCTTATAGGTTGCCCAAGTATCCAACATACCACATCATACTTCTAGAAGTCACTAGATAGATTTCAGCCTTTTATGATATTTTGAAGAAGGATATGCATAAAACTGGCTTTGGAAATGACTTTCCATTGAGGATAGGAACTAATGAGATATGTCCCTATTTGATGTCAACCCACTCCTCTAAAGAAGAAAGGAGTACTTTGGGTTTTGCATTCCATTCTAAGAGACCTAGGTTTGACAGGAAAGGGGGAGCTCAAAAGAAGGCAAGTAGGGAGTTTAGGCATAGGGATGACATTGAAGATTATTCGGTAAATTGCAAAGATGAATTTGAGGTAATAAAGAAGAAATACTCCAGGCTCCCTGGCCACTTAATCAGATTGTTCAACGTTAAAGTCATTCCTAATCAGCCAGATGATGATGGAGAATTGATACATAATCATGACTATGAGCCCATCAAGGACAAACCAGTGGGGGTAATCGATTGGTTGGAGGAAGAGAAAATTGAATTGGAGCAAATGAATTCTCCTGTGATCAAGTATACTAAGTTGTGGATAAAACACAAGGTATGGGAGTTGGACAGCAAAGGCATACAATATACATACGATCTGATGGGAAATCTGGAGTCCCAATCTACCTTCAAAGATGATGAACAAGATCCAAAGGGTAAGGAGAAGGTGGGGTCTCCCTTCAAAATCAAAATTAAGGATGCCTTGGAAGAGACAGAGTCAAAAGAGAAAAGGAAGCCAATTTCCAAAAGGAGGAAGGTCTCTAAGAAAGATAAATTTGCTACAGAGGCAGAACCAGATGATGAAGGTGAGAAAGGTGATGTCCCTGTACCTAAAAGAAGAAGATTGGTCAAGACTACAAAGAATAAAAATGATGAACCTTCCAAGGAGGAAGAGAATACAAATCCTCAGGTGATAGAAGTGGAAAACTCTAAAGGAAAGACACACGTTTATGCAAGGAGATCAAGGACTCCTTCTCCAAAGGATAGTGTATTGAAAGAAAATGTCCCCATGGATGCTCCTATTATGGAACAACAAAAGGATGCCTATCCCCTTCCTGAGTCACTGGATGTGCAACATGATTCCCTGGATGCAAAGATTAGTGATCATCAAGAGGAGGAGGTGGAAGAATTCAAGGAGGGAGAGTTCTATAGCACTGAGGCAGAGATAGAAAAGATCATACGGTCCCCTTTGGTAAGTTATGAAGATTCACCTATTTAGGATAAGGGAGACAAGTCTCTGAAAAAGGAAGAAGTGCCTACAAGGACTCCTCCATCAATACATGGGGAGGATGAACATAGTATGGAAAAGAATGACAATCTAGAGCAGGATAAGGAAGACAGGGAAGAAAACAAAGGTGAAGAGGTGCACAATATGAATGTTGATTCCTCCACATATCAAACTGAGAGAGGAACACAAAATAAACAACAACCTGATGCTCCTGTCCCTAGCTGGTTGGATGAGAGATTGACAAGTAAGAAAATTATTGTGGATGATACCCCTCTGAATTGGGATGATCTATTAGCCAACATAGGAAAGGGAAAAGAAAAGAAAAGGGCTAAGGCTTTCTCTAGGATTGAGAGAGATGGGGTCAATAACTGAGTGATCCACATTGCCACTCCTGCGCTTGATAAGAACAAAGATGAGGTAATTGGACAAGACTATACTATTCAGACCATCAATCTTATATTTTGAAGCAAGTTAAGCAATAGAGCAGTAAGCTAGAATTAGGAGTTAGTTGCATTTTGAAAAAAGTGTTGTAACACAGAATACTAGAATTGTTACTATTATTGGTGATTCAATTCAAGTGAAGACATTGTGCTTTGGTGGCCTCTCTTGGATTGATTTATCTTGCATGGTTATTATTCTATCTTTGAAATTGCTTGAAAATATTTGAATTCCTTTTAGATTTAGAGTTAAATGGTTGAATGGTACCTGTGATTTGATACTTGGGATGTTGTAGTGATTCCTGATCCATACTTTTAGCAACTTATTGATTGTGGGTTGCTCTACAAAGTTGGCCTGGATCTTATAATTGCGTGCTTAGTTCAATTGTGGGTTTGTTCATTTCAATTGCTAAATAAGGGTTCATTTGAATGAATGTTCATGATCTAAAATTTTTTGATTCCTTATAAGATTGCACTATTTCTGTAAAATTATAGGATAAACCTGGGTTAAGAAGAAGTTAGTTTTGAGGGATTGGTCCGTTTCAAGTATCTGCTCATTGATATTGTTGATCTTAGGAGTAATCTTAATCTTAGGATTTCTATAACCCTTGTCTTTTTCTATTTCTTTGAATTTGAGTTAGGGTAAGGTTTAAGAATTTTGAGTATCAATATATTGCAAAATCTGATAAAGTTCCAATATTTTTTTTGTAAGGTCCCTTTGTGATTACCAACATTTTCACATTAGCTCTGAGTTGTTTCACTACATTTTCAAGACCTGAATTAGAGACCTTGGGGTTATCTCTTTTCCAATAGAGATTGACCTTTCAAGAGAGATAGAATATCATATTCTGTTTGAGTTGTTGCTGTGCAGAAAACACCATCAACATGGTGGAGTTATTTTATCTCGAGTCTAGGGGATTAAGGCCAATGATTACTTGGCCATCTCTAATGACAATAGTGTATCCAAGGTGGGATAGAATTTTTTTTTAAACCTTCCTATTTTATTTTCCTAAAAATGATATTTAAAAGATGAGATTTCTTATAGGAAGGATTTATTAAGATTGGGTAATAATATATATTTTTTTGGAAAAATGTGTCTCAACCTTGTAATTATATAGGGCTTATTGTTGATAGGAAATATATATATATATATATATATATATATATAGTTACATTGATAGGTGTATACATTGGGAGCACAAGAGCGAAATGTGAGTGTGTTAAGAAAAACTCTTAAATGACCGACATACATTAAATAATGAATATATTATAAATTTGGACTATTCATTATTAGGTTTTAAATCTAATGGTATATATTTTGTTGGCTTATCTTTCCCTAGAAGGTATCCCTATTTTATGAGGGTATTGTACTAAGTTTGGATATGGTGATGTATTCGAAGAGTTTGATAGTGGTCATATTATCTTTGGATCTATGGTGGTGATACTCTTGTGAGAAGCTTTCTCTATAAGTATATTGTAATCTTTGTGATTTTTGAATAATATATTGGGAAAATTTTGGAGTGTGGGGTTGTTCTCCCAAAAAAGGTTTTCCCCACGTAAATCATTGTGTTGTGGTATGCATGATATTTATATTTATTTTTGTTTAAATTTGTGTAACTATTATTAAGATCTATAATTTTTTCATTATCTCCTCTCAAGATTAGTGTAGGAAGTTGTTCCACTATCTTAGCTTCCTTACAAGTGGTATCAGAGCCTAATCACCTTTGGTTTCAGTTGTGGGTTGTTAGGTTTTTTGAACTAATCAAGATTTGAGTGGGATCTTGTGTAGAAGACACTTTGTGATCTTGTTGCAAGAATTAATAGATGGCAAGTTCATCAGGGAGAATAGAGGTGGATATTCTTTTTGGAAATAATTTTGAGGTGTGGAAGATGAAAATGGAGGATCTGTTGATAGATCAAGATCTATGGGATGCTATTGATGAGAAATTTTCAAGGCCTATAGATCCTACTTTGGCTGCTTAGTATGATGTTATGGAATGAAAAGCCGAGGGTCTAATTAAACTATTCTTGGAAGACTCTATTTTAATCAATGTCTATGAGGAGACCTCTATACAAAAACTATGGAAGAAGCTTGGTGAGATGTATCAAGCCAAATATTTAGTGAACAATATTTTATTGAAGAAGAAATTATATTCCTTGAGAATGGAAGAGGGTGGATGAATCATAGACCACTTGGAAGCATTCAATATGTTGGTGGCTCAATTGGCATCAATTGGTGTCAAAATGGATGAGGAGGAGAAATGTCAAATCTTGTTGTGTTCTTTGTTTGATTCATGGGATTCTCTTGTTATGGCTATTGAGAGTAATTCTATTATTTTGAAGACTAAGGATGTGGTGGGTTCTTTTATTTTTGAATAAATGAGGAGGAATGTATCCATCAGTGCCAAGGAGGCTTTGAATTTTCATGGAAGACCTAAGGAAAAAGGCAAGAAGAATGAGAAGCATGAATAATCCAAGTCCATGGGGAGATCTAAATCTCTTGGAAAGTCCAAAGTTATTTGTTGGAACTGTGGTAAGCCTGAACATGTTCATAAGGAATGTAAAGAAGAAAAGAAGAAGAAAAAGAAGAGATTTTATTTTGATTTTGAGTTTGAGAAGGAAGATGGTGACGTATTCATTGTAGCTTTGACAACTTGTGTAGGTAATGATGCATGGTTAATTGACTCGGGTGCATCTTTCCATATGACCTTTAATAGAGATTGGTTTTTTGGATATGAAGAATTTGATGGAGGTAAGGTACATATAAGCTTAATGCATGCACTGTTGAGAAATATTACTTCTATGAAAATCAATTTTGTGGAAGAGGTGAGGGTTTCATCTTCAATAGATGGTCATGGCTTTTAGGTACCCAAGGGTGCTCTTTCTTCTGAATCAAAGTTACCTACAGATAAAACTATGTTATGGCACTAGAGACTTGGCCACATTGGAGAAAGGGTCTAAGGACCTTGAAAAATTAAAACCTTGTTGAAGGTTTGGCTGATTGTAATCTTGAATCTAATTTTTGTGAGCATTGCATTTATGAAAAAAAAAACTGTGTTTATTTTTACTTGAGTTCTCATAAATCTTGCGGTGTATTGGATTTTATTCATTTTGATGTATTTGGTCCTATAGATGTTGTGTCAATTGGTAAATCTACATATTATGTTTCATTTATTGATGATTATAGTAGGACATGGGTATACTTTCTAAAGAGTAAATCTAAAGTTTTCAACCGATTTAAAGAATTTAAAGCAATGGTTGAGTTGTAGATTGGAAAGAAAATAAAATGTTTGGGGACTGATAATGGTGCTGAATTTTGATCTAACAATTTTGATAAATTCTGTAAATATTATGGTATTCATAGACATAAGACAACTCTATATTCTCCACAACATAATGGAGTTGTAGAAAGAATGAACAAGACACTAATGGAGAAGGATAGGAGTATGTTGAGTGGTGCTGGCCTAGAACAAAGGTTTTGGGCTAAAGTTACCATTTCTTGTTACTTGATTAACAGGTCTCCTACATCAACTCTTATTGATAAGATGCCTATAGAGGCATGGTCAGGTCACAAGCCTTCATTAAGACATCTTGTAGCTTTTGGTTGTCAGGCATATGCACATGTGCCAAAGGAGAATCAAACAAAGTTGGAGAACAAGGCTATGAAATGTATCTTCATCAAATATAGTTATGGTGTGAAAGGATACAAGCTTTGGGATCCTCTTACACAAAAGGTAATACATAGTAGAAGTATTATTTTTAGAGAAACTAAGCCATCTTCTATTACTTTGCAATTAGAAAAAAGTAAACAGAAAGATGTGATTCAATTTCCTTCTACACATGAGAAATTTGAATTGAGGTCCATGGATAGACAAGAAGTTGAGGAGAGCTCATCCAGCTCTGAATTTTCAAAAGAGGAGGGAGAATCTCCAAATCAACTTGTTCTTGCATCTACAAGGCATATAAAACCACCTAAAAGGTATTCACCTAATGATTAGAGATGCATTTTTTCTTTGAATACTAACATGGATGAACCAAAGAAGCATCTACCTAAAAGGGAAACCCAAAAAGAAAGAAAACCAAAAAAAAAGAGGAACTCGTCATTTTAACAGGTCACGTGTGTGAGGAAAAATAGATAGGTCCAATAAGAATATCAAGTATGTTATAATATTTTAATCATGAAAGACATATATATTGGCTAGCAAGTTTTTTTATGCTAAGTGTCCATGTAAAATTCTCAAATTCATAGGCCAACAGGTTCTATTATGCTAAGTTCATGGATTGTTTAGCAATCACACCTCAAGGATCACATAAATTTTTAACATCATGAGGGATGGTTTAATGTTTTAGGGGAAGAATAAATTCTTAACATCACAAGGTATGAATTGATAAACACACCTTAGGGGGTATTATAAAACAACCACCATCAAGGGGGTATATTAATAAGTCAAAGCTCACAAAATGCTAATATGTGGATATAAAAATGGATAGGGTGATATGCCCCCCTTAAAATATTAGCATACTTGCTATAATTATATTTTAAGGAAAATAAAGGAGGGGAAGATGGGATCCTCAAAATGAATGCACGCCTGCAAAATTAGTTGGCCTTTCCCCCCAAGTGTATATATAAGGGAAACCATGCTAGAGACTATTGTGTTGCTATCATTGATAAAATATGGTTGCACATAAGATTGTACCACCATGAATGGTAATTGTTAGGAAAATTAAAGGTGCAGAACAAACTCTCCTAATGTCAAAACTCAGAGAAGAATCCAAATATGTCTTTAAATTTTACAATTACAGTCCACTAAGATGCACATGACAGGAATAACAAAATAGAGAAATAAACACATACACAAATTGGACACTAGATTTACGTGGGAAAACCCTTATGGGAGAAAACCCACCACACCAAAGAAAGATCACTTGTATTACAGTAATTGAATTACATACAAGTTACAAACTCTCCTTTTAGATGTCAATTGTACAACAATAACATTTCCCTGATCAACCTTATACAAAACAACATTGTTATAGTGCTCTCCAAAATCATACAATGAAATTCACACACTTCGTTATGTCTTACCATTCCAATGCTCATACAACATACAGTTCAAAACAATAACAATTCAAACCCATGATCCCACAATTTATCCCACAACCATGGCTGATTTGTTCTTTCAACCAACAATTTGGTTCATCTTCCAGTTCAACTACATCGTGTATTGGTGAGACACCAAACCATGTCTCATTGATGCCAAAACCATCCATTTTACAATCACACACTACAGTCTCCAAATGGTCCATCACTCAGACATTGGTGACGTCTCCCCGACCAAAGACCATCAGGCTGAGTACACACCTCGGTGGAAGTTTCCAAAAGGTCATCCGACAGTTCATGTTCTACTGATGAAGTTCCTGCTTGTTCATCTCATCAGCAAGACTCACTTCGATCATAATCCTCAACCAGACATTAACCATTGGAAGAGGATCTTGAAGCTAGACCAAAGTCATGTTTCCCACTAATGAAGAGCCATCGGCCAGAATCATGCTAATCACACCCCATCGGCCGGACTTCAACCATCAGACAAAGATCTCAAAGCTAGGCCGAAGTCATACATCCCACCGATGAAGAACCATCGACAGGACTCATGTCGATCATCACCAATCGATCAGACTACTATTGTCGATCCAATCTTTCCATGTCTTACAGAGGACCAAAATTAGCCCGACGGAGTACCATCAACAAGACTCTCACTGATCATCACTTATCGGTCAGACTCCTACCTTCACCGAGAGATAGAGAACTTTCGCTGACTGTTTAGGTCATACCGATGGATCCTGTCGGCAAGACAAACCATTAGTCACACTGACTTGGTCGAGTCCATTGTTTAGAGCTAAGTTTCTTGTCGACAAGACATTCCAAGAGTCTCACCAATATTTCTCTTTCAAGAGTTTCATGTCAGTAATTTTGAGGCAGATTTTCCAACAATCTCCCACTTGACGAAGAACTTACTGAGACCTCCAGAGAATTCAAGAACTACTACGACTCATGGGCACCAAGGCCCATTGAACTAACACACCACTTGTACTTGTTTGTTCTCATTGGTTTCGTCAATGCATCTGCAAAATTTCCCAGAGTATCCACTATTGCTAAATAGACCTTTCCATCCTCCACCATATCTCATACAAAGTGATACTACACATCAATATGTTTCATCCTGGCATGGAAAGTAGGATTTTTCTCCAGACAAATAGCACTTTGACTGTAACAGTAAATTGTAATCTACCCTACATCAAACCCAATGTTAGAACACAAACATTTTAACCAGATTGCTTCTTTACAGGCATGTGTAGCTACCATGTATTCTACCTTCATAGTGGACAAAGTGACTATAGCCTGTTGCTTGCTTATCCAACTAACTGCACCACCATTCACCATGAAAATATATCCATTGTTGGATCTTCTACTGTCAATGTCCCCTACCCAATCAGAATCCAGATACCCATGAATGCTGAGAGTCCTCTGTGATCAAATTGCCATGGTAACACAAAGCATACTCTGAAGTGCCCTTCCAATATCTAAATACTCTTTTCATAGCATCCCAAAGCGGTCTCCCTGGATTTTCCATAAAATGACTAAGTACTCCCACTACTTAAGAAATTTTTGGCCTTGTATAAACCATTACATACATTAAACTACCAATTGCACTTGCATAAGGCACCCTGGTCATGTCCTCCATCTTAGTAGCAGATTTTGGACAATCTTCAACATATGGCTTTATTCCCTGCAAAACTGGAATAACTAGCTACTTGCAATCAATCATACAAAATCTCTCCAGAACATTGTTAATATACTTACTCTGGCTGAGCCAAAGTTTTCTACTCTTTCTGTCCCTGGTTATTTTCAACCCCAGAATATACCTTGCTGCACCTAGATCTTTCATTTCAAATTTTCCAGACAACTAAGATTTTAGATCAGAAATCATAAGCTTACTATTCCCAATGAATAACATATCATCCACATACTAGGCAATAATTAAAATACGATCATTCTTAACTTTGTAATACACACAATGATCATATTTCGATCTTACAAATACCAATGACAAAAAAAAATGTGTCAAATTTCTGGTACCACATTCTAGGAGACTGTTTTAATCCATACAGAGATTTTTTCAACTTGCAAAACAAATTTTCTTTACCTTTTTTCACAAAGTGCTCTGGCTGGGACATGTAAATTTCTTCTTCAAGATCACCATGAAGAAATTTTTTCTTCACATCCATCTGCTCAATCTCCCAGTCATATGTTGTTGCAAGTGACAAAAGAAATATGATAGATGTCAACTTTGCTACTCGAGAAAAAATTTCCCCATAATCAATTCCCTCTACCTAGGAATAACCCTTCGCAACCAACCTCACTTTATAATTTTCAACATAGCCATCCAAAAAAAAATTCTTTTTAAACACCCATTTTCAGCCCACATGATTTCTACCTTCAAGCAATGGAACCAGATCCAAAGTATAATTTTTGTTCAATGTCGATGCCATTTCTTCATTCATGGCTTCCAACCAAGAATCTGAATCAGACATTTTAGTTGCCTCTTTTACAGTCCTAGGCTCATCAATGTTAGTAATCAAAGCATAGGCACAACTAGAATCCAACATAGAGAATCCATACTTATCAGGTTGCTTCTTCTCAAGTGTAGACCTCATCATAGGCTGAGGCTGAGGTTGTGGTTCTTCTTCTTGTTTAGAACTCTCAGAGCTACTCAAACTCTTCTCAGTTTTAGGTACACTATCAATGTGTTTTTCCTCTTTTTTGGGAGTTAGAGGTATTTCAACAACATCACTATTTTTCTCTCGTTCTTTCATCTCTGATTGCAGATCCAACGTAGAATATTTCAGCTCACAAAATATTACACTTATGTTGTACAATACCTTCTCAGTCACAGGATTCCAAAGCTTGTATCCTTTCACACCAATTTCATAGCCAATGAAGATAATCTTAACAACTTTGTTCTCCAGTTTAGATCTCTTCTCATCCGACACATAAACATATGCTTCGCAACCAAAGATGCGAATATGTCTTAGAGAGGGCTTCTTACCAGACCAAGCTTCCATAGGCGTTTTGTCAACAAGTGCTGATGAAGGAGACCGATTCAACAAGTAACATGTTGTAGCCATAGCCTCAGCCCAAAATTTTTGCTCCAGACTAACATTTCTCAACATACTTCTTGCCTTCTCCATCAACGTCCTGTTCAACCTTTCAGCAACTCCATTTTGTTGTAGAGTGTAAGGTGTAGTTTTATGCCTTTTAATCGCATGGTCTTTGCAATACCTTTCAAATTCATCAGAAAAAAAAATCACCACCATTTTCAGTCCTTAAACAATTTATTTTTCTTCCAGTTTGATTTTCCACAAGGTTTTTAAATTCCTTAAAACGATTGAACACTTCTGATTTAATTTTTCAAAAATACACAAATGCCCTTCTTGAATAATCATCAATAAATGAAACATAATATTTAGATTTCAAAAAAAAAGGAACATTCACTGGACCACACACATCAAAATGAATGTAATCAAGTATACCAGAAGATTTATGAGGACTGGAATAAAATGAAACATAATGATGTTTTCCATATATAAAATGTTCACAAAATTTAAATTCCAGGTTACAATCATCAAGCCCCTCAACTAGGTTTTTATTTTTCAAGGATTTCAAACCTTTTTCACCAATGTGACTGAGCTTTTGATGCTAGAGAATAGTCTTCTCTATTGGAAGTTTAACTTCCAAATATTTTTTCCCAATAGGAACATTTTATTTCTTCTCTTATGGACAATCTTTTGTAACTTTGCAAAGATATTGTTACATTGAACTACCAGTGCATTCAACTTGTACAGAGTACCAATTCAAGCACCCCTAGCCAGCACCATCGAGCCTCTAGTCATTTTCCAGCCATTTCCTGAGAATGAGACTTACACTCCAACATCATTTAGCTTGCTTACAAAAATTAAATTTCAAGCCAGACCTGGTATATGCATTACGCCATCAATTCCCTTAATCCTTCCATCAAGAAACTGGATTTTGACTCTTCCATGACCAAAAATTTCTAGAGATGAATCGCTTTCCAAATACACCTTTCCACCATCGTATTCTTCATACTTTGTCAACCAGTCTCTATGAGATGTCATATGGAAAGATGCTCCATAATCAATCAAGTAAATGTCATCTGATGCTCGAATTGCCAAGTCTGCAATGAAGGCATCCGCATCACTTTGAGAAGAGTCATTATTGGAAGACTTCTTCTTCTTCTTCTTCTTCTTCTCCTCTCTACAATCCTTTTAGACATGATCAGGTAGTCTAGCACTTCACCTTGGACTTCTTGCTAGGAGACTTTGATCTCCCTTCTAATTTTGATTTAGACCTCTTGTCCTTCTTCTTTCCTTTTTCTTTTGATCTACCTCAAACAACAAGAGCCTCCTCTGCCATCTCAGAAGATTTCCCTCTCATCTCTTTTGATAACAAAGAAGCAACCAAATATTCCATCTTGAAATTGGTTTCTGTGCTCCCAATCACCATCACCAAGTGATCCAAAGAATCTGGAAAAGAACATAACAATAGCATACAATTATCTTCATCATCAATCTTCACACCCATAGATGCTAACTGAGCATTTATCATGTTAAAAGCATTCAAGTGATCAGCAATAGATGCTCCTTCCTTCATTTTCAAAGAGTACAACTTATTCATCAAGGACTTGCCCTGATAAATATCTCCCAGTCTTTTCCATAAAGAAGATGCATCCTTCTCTTCATGAACATTTAGAAGAACAAAGTCTACCAAATAGAGCCTTATCATCCCCTTTGACTTTCGATCTGCCAATTCCCATTCTTCTTGCTTCATAGCCTGTGGTTTCATTCCAGACACAACAACCCACAAATCACAATCAACCAACAGATCTTCCATGTTGAGTTTCCACAACTCAAAATTGCTGCCATTGAATTTCTCAATTTCAATCTTTCTTGATGTACTTTCCATTGCCATCTCAATCTGTAATTTGATAATTACCAGACTTCTACAAAAATCCCACTGAATAGAATTGACACAAAAAACCCAACCTACCCACAAGGATAACACAATTGGCCAGTCTCTGATACCACTTATTAGGAAAATTAAAGGTGCGGAACAAACTCTCCTAATGTCAAAACTCAAAGAAGAATGCAAATATGTCTTTCAATTTTACAATTACAGTCCACTAAGATGCACATAAAAGGAATAATAGAATAGAGAAATAAACACATACACAAATGGACACCAGGTTTACGTGAGAAAACCCTTTCGAGAGAAAAACCCACCACACCAAAGAAAGATCACTTGTATACAATAATTGAATTACATACAAGTTACAGATTCTCCTTTCATATGTCAATTATACAACAACAACATTTGCCTGATCAACCTTGTATAGAACGACATTGTTACAATGCTCTCCAAAAGAATACAATGAAATGCACACACTTCATTATGTCTTACTGTTCCAATGCTTATACAACATATAGTTCAAAACAATAACAATTCAAACCCATGATCAATTGCACACCCTACAATTTATCCCACAACCATGGTTGATTTGTTCTTTCAACCAATAGTTCAGTTCATCTTCCAGTTCAACTACATCACGTATCAATGAGACACCAGATTGTGTCCCACTGATGCCAAAACCATCCATTTGAAAATCATACACTGTAGTCTCCAAATGGTCCATCGCTTAGACATTGGTGACTTCTCCTCAACCAAAGACCATTGGGTTGAGTACACATGGTGGAAGTTTCCAAAAGGTCATCCAACAGTTCATGTTCTATCGATGAATTTATTGCTTGTTCATCTCATCGACAAGACTCACTCTGATCACATTCCTCAGCCAGGCATTAACCATCGAAAGAGGATATTGAAGCTAGATCGAAGTCATGTTTCCCACTGATGAAGGACCATCGACTAGACTCACGCTGATCACACCCCATTGGCTGGACTTCAACCATTAGATGAAGATCTCAAAGCTAGGCCAAAGTCATACGTTCCATCGATGAAGAACCATCTAATATCAATCATCACCTGTTGGTTAGACTACTACTATTGGTTTGATATTTCCAAGTCTTATCAAGGACCAAAGTTAGCCTAATGGAGTACCATCGGCAAGACTCTCGCCAATCATCAACTATTGGTCAAACTCCTACCTTCGCCAAGAGATAGAGAACTTTCATCGATCATTCAGGTCATACCGATGGATCCCATCGGCAAGACAGACCATTAGTCACAATGACCTAGTAGAGTCCATTGTTTAGAGCTAAGCTACTTGTCGACAAGACATTCCAAGAGTCTCACTGATTTTTCTCTTTCAAGAGTTTCATGTTAGTAAGTTTGAGGTACATTTTCCAACAGTAATGAGTGAACACATGAAGATACAAATTACACATAGTGAAAACCAACACCATATAAGAGAGCTTATAATTTAGAATGAATAGGTGTATCAAAACATGGTGTGATAGCACCACCATCAAGAAGTTCTATTTTATCACTCAAGACTTGGAATTCATTGGTGGAATGACCATGCACTTGATGGTATGCTCAAAAAGAATGATTTGCTTGATTATGCTTGTGAAATTTCTTAAGTATTGGAGTAGGAAGAGTAATCAAGTGGGATTTGAGAATCCTCAACAAAATATGCTCATTCTCACAAGGGGGAGTTATCAATACCTTAGGTGATGGAGGATAATATGTAGACAAAGGAAGAGGTTCAAAACCTAAACCCCTTTTGCAAGGTGAGATGTAATTTTCATTGTATCCTTAACTCCTCGTGCCATAATTTAATTTTATCCAAGTTTAGAAAGAATTTTGAGTCCAACCTCATAAATTTTTCAACTCAAATGGAGGAGGATAAGTCTTTCCTAAATGGTTATTTTTTGAAAGAGGAGTATTGATATTGCCATGAGAAGAATTGATTCTTTTGCAGGAATAAAAAGTATTTTTGGGTGTTGAAGTGTTAGGATTAGGATGATCTTTGTTAGATATTTCCAACACACAAGGGATGAAAGCTAAAGAGCCCCCATCACCATCATGGGATGATATTGTTTATGCATTTGTTAATGTAGAAGGATTAGAAATTATGCAAATGAAACAAAATATTCCTTAGGTTTAGATTATAAGATTTTTTGTTCTCCCACAAAGGAGGGTTTAAAATCTAACGAACCTTAATCATCACCAAAAACATGTACTTGAAGATGAAGCATTATTTGGATCACTATTTCTAGTGTTGATATTAGATGTTTGAGAAGAGGAATGAAAATATTGTGTTGATGCCATCGAAACAACCTTTGACTCATTGGACTTTGATGGTGATATTTTATACTCCCCAATGAAAGAAGGTGTAAAATCTAACAAATCCCAAAAATTTCTAAAGAGCATAATCATAGGTGATTTACTATCAATGGTATCATTATCATTAGAATATAATGGTTCAAATTTTGAAGATGGAATCAAAGTATTAAGAGAGCTGGAAATTTTATGTTTTACTTCGACTTGTAAACAATTTTTTGAATCTACTTTAATTGTATGGACTTTTTTATTATATTCATACTTCATTATACAATCAAGAGTAGATGGTACTCCCTTTATGGCATGAATACACAATCTACCAAGAATAAGATTATATGATACAAAATTCAGCATGACATGGATAAGGGTAGGCAAAACCATAGGTCCTACCTTAATGGGTAGTGTGATTGTACTCAATGGTTTCCTACCAATATTGTTAAAGCCATGAATAAAGAGATAATCATGTTTAATGAGAGACATATCCATACTAGTCCTATGTAAAAGGTCAATACTACAAAAATTAAGATCTGATCCATTATCTATTAGAGTACGCCTAATTCCATGATCATTAATGTAGACGAAAATCATGAGAGAATAATATTAGTTTTGGATTTCAAGAGGAGGTAATTCATGTTGAGGGAATGTAATGTCCAACCTTTTTTTCCTACACACAATCAAACAAGGTTGCTACATCATTAAACTTGATAGAAGGTGGTGCAACAATATTTTGTAAAGCCTCTTGGAGCATCTCGTTGTATGCAAGAGGTTTGAATTAAGTCCCAAAGAGAGATCTTAGTCGGAGTAAAAAAAAGTTGCTCAAAAATATCATACTCTTTTCCCACATGTTGAGGAGGATGAGGTATGGGGGAAGATAAGGTTGAGGAAAAGGAATGAAAATGGGAGTAGTTTGCATTTTTTTAGGTTGTTGGTTTGAGTATTGTATGTGTGAGTAACTATATGATAATGTGATCATTGTGACACATTTTGGTGTTGTATTTTTATGAAAATTAAATGAAATATGCATCAAATCTATCCTATATCAAACCAAATACATGTGAACCTCATAAAGATCAAGTTTAGTATGTTGATATGTTGATAGATTGGATGTGGTTGCTCATGATTTGAATGGTATGATTGTATGATCAAAATGATTCAATAGAAATTTGGGTAGCATAAGAGTGGATTATGCAAATGGGATGGGAGATCTCTCATTTAGAGAAATTCTATGAGAGAAATCAAGGGTCAAGATGCACTGAGTGATGGATGGCTAGGATTGAATGGGGATTAGGTTTTGGATCAAAGATGTAGTCATATGACAAGTGTCACATGAGGGATAAGGGCTAGGTTTAGGATGTGAATTAGGGAAACATCCTTATGTGGATGGATAAGATTACGAGGTGTGATATTAAATGAAGGGATGAGATGGAAAGTTAGTTTGACTTTTGGCTAGGTGTCTAGGTTCAATGAATCTAGACAAAGAGTTAGTTAGACATGTGAAAGAGACACTTGTCACATGATGACAAATGATCCATGTGAATAAGATAAAGGGGTTAGGATTAAATGGATAAAGATTGATAGATAAACTAGAATTAAATATTGGAAGAAAAGGGAAATGGGAATAATTAGCCTAAATTAATTAATTAATTTAGTTAGAAGATTTTGGGATAAGATTAGAATTAATTAAATAAATATAAAATTTATTTAATTAAAGGTGAGGGGTAAGGGAAAATATGAAATGAATTAAATAAATATTAAATATTTACTTAATTAAATATTAAGATAGGTAAAGTCAAGTGTGGTTAGGTTAAGGTCACATTTCAGGTGTTTATAATTTGCCCCTTTTGAGATGATGTTGTGAATAAGAGAAGTAACATCATTTCAAAGAAGAATAAAACATAGTTGGTAGGCATGGGATGAGGACTAGTGTCATCATGCCCTAGTCACTAACAAGTATGAGGATGGATGATGACCCCTCGAGAGGACATGTGGGTTCAAGAACACAAGTGTTCTATCGAAATGTACAAGAGAGTTAGAGGATGAAGGATGAAAGGAGGAACTAGGTAATGGAAGAAGATGATAGTTGGAAGAAGATAGGGATGATTAAGATATGGATGGAGAGAGAGGATGGATGATCATCATGTTGTAATGGTATAAGAAACCTAGATTTTATATTGTACTTGAAATTAGGCACCAAGGTATAAGTAACCAAGATGACAATGTGCCAAGTACATGATCAAAAAGGTCAAGTGCAAAGATATGCTTTATAACACCATGATATGGAAGACAATGATGCCCTTGTGGAAATAGAATGAAAATACCATGATAAATGCAAACAATGATAACACATACAAGCAACAAGCAAGCATGCACAACAAACCAAAAGAAAACAAGAACTATGCTCCAAGTCAAGCTGAAAATCAATTTGATGGATTGATTGATTGATGATGATGAGGATAAAAAATTTAACGATAAGAACATTGTGTACCCCAAGGATAAGAACAACATGTGGATTGAGAATGACACATGGACCTATGATGATAATGGATCAATTGATTTAGCTGATTTGGATTAAGATCATGGATTTCTTATGGGTGATGGGCTAGATTGCAAGATTGGATTGCATGGATTAGGATTGATTTCATTTGGATGGACTAATATAAATGGTTGGGTTGGATGGAGGATAGAAGATAAATGGATTAGATGGAGGATAGGATGATTAGGATAGATTGATAGAGGATAAATGAATTAAATAGGATATGATTGAAAGGATAGAGAAATGGATGGGATCCAATGACAAGGGAGAACCAAGCCTTGGGGAAATGATGGAAGGATGGATGGATTACATGGATAAGAGATAAAGGGATTGATTGGATGAAAGATGGGATAATTAGGATAGGAGGGAGCTACAAGCACTATGTTACAAAGGACTAAGATGCCCCACACTAGAGGTAGTGCAACTGAGTATGGAAGACTAGTAGAATGAGATAGAAGGATAGTGCATAAGTGATATGAGGGTGCTGGCAAGAAGTTGAGTCCACTTTTTGGCCAAAAAGTGGAAGTATTTTCCCTGATTTCCAGAATTTGACACATTGACCTTAAAATTTGAAGCACTTAAAGATGGAAACTTCAAAAAAGTCACTAATCATAAAGTGTAGTACTTGGAGTCTAGTTTCCAAATATGTAATTTATTTCAATACCCAGATTGTACAAATTGAGTTTCAATAGGCGTTTCTAAAAACCACTATTTAAAAGACTTTTTTTTACTATACCATGCACGTGTACGACATCCATATTTTGACCTAAATTATCGTATTTTTCTAAATCCTTTTGGGAAAAGATTTTTGACTCACTGAAGCTTTCTTTCGATATTTTTTTGTAATTTTTTATTGAATTTTTTTTTTTGTTAATTTTTTATTAGGCATGTTTGTTGTTTTGAAAAGTCATCGTGTATGACACGCATAAGATGACCTAAACTTATCATTTTTTGATTAGTTTTTTTTTAAATTGAAAATAATTGTCTGAAGTTTGCTCTCATGCAATCCGTTCATCAAAATGTTATGTTGATCCAAAGTTATTAATATAGTAAAAATCCCTGATATTTAAAGTTTATGAACCAATTTCATCATAAATTAATTGAAAAATAGAAAAAATAATCCAATTGTAAAAAAAATTACATATTTGGAATATGCATTGTCTCATCTAAAATGGGTTTTAGTTTCGTCAAAAAATCCTGCAAAAAAGTCGTTAGCCATATGTCCAAACTTGGTATTTTTCTCTGACATTCTTAGAACCTTCAACTTGCAAGTCAAACTAGGTTGAAGGCCTAGGTTCAAACTCCCAATGCTTTTCCCGAACCAAAATCCAAGGCAAAAACCCGACCACAAAGCAAAACCAATTTCAAATTTTAAAAAATGGGATCCCGTTTTATTAAAAAATCATTTTTATGCTTTTAAAACAAGATCCTCGCTTTGAAAAAAGGAATGGAAATTTTTAAAAAATGGATAGTTTTCAAAATAGTGAATTTTTTCCAAAAATGGAATTTTGATCCCATTTTAAATGAGATCCCGTTTTTTAAAATATGGGATCCCATTTTTTTATTTTAGGCTCGGGAACTTGAACCTAAACGAGATCCCGTTTTTGCAATGTCGATTTCATTTTTTTGGCTAAGGCAAAAAATTCCACATTTCGTGGACTCAACTTCTTGCACTTACCCATGAATGAAAATAAGACTAAGGCTTGCATTGTCCAAAGCATGCATGGATATTTTTTCCCTAGCTCTCTATCAAAATCAAGGGTGAAAAAAGAGGATGAATTAGATAGGATGGGGGGATGTACAATAAAGTATATGAGATGGTTGATATTGGAATATGGATAAGGTATGCATATAATGATAGAATGGAGACTCCTTATCAAGATTAAAGATGGGGAGGGTTGATGGATTTGGATAGGATGGGAGGAAGAAAATAGGATGAGGGATATCATGGAGGCTCCTAATCAAGATCAAATATGGGAAGAGGGGATGGATTTAAATAGGATGATAGATAGGGGATGAGGGATAGTAGAGGATGAGGTGAGGTAGATAAGATACATATGCGTATGGATATCCTTAGCCTTGTCAAGGTAAAAGGAGGGAAAAGTGGATAAAATTTTGATAGGATAATGGATAAGGGGATGAGGGAAGTGGAAGATGTGGATAAGATGTGGTATGGATGAGGCTTTCCCCCAAGTGTAGAGTGAAAAAGGATGGGGGATTACACATGATGCCCATTTTCCAAGTTTTCATCATGGTACTTGCCCAAGGTTCCACAAGAAGTGGTTTTCACCATTGGACAAATGATTTCTCTTTACTTTTTTATTTTTCATTTTTAATCTTTTTTAGATTATTTTTGGAATATAAAGGATGGATAAGGATGAGGAGATGGATGTGGATAGGTGGATTTAGAAGATAATGGATGGAATTGGAGGTGGAGTAAGGACTCAAGTGTCTAGTTCCATGTATGGTATCCCTTGAAGATATGCTCCATTAGACCATAGAAAGTGGAGGTATGCTCATAGAGGTTGGTAGAATGATGGTAATGGGAATGAAATGGATATAAATCTATGTAAAGGATTGGATAAGAGGGATGGAATGATGGAGGGTAGATGTTGGATAATGGATGAGGTATCAGAATATTTGTGGATGGAAATGTTGGCGAGATCATCATTGGCACACACATTGAGGGATGGTGGAGTTGTGGAAAAGAAGTGGATTTTTTATTTTGAGGTTTAGATGGGGGAGTGAATGTAGATTTTGGGACATAGGGACAATGGATTTTGAATATGAAGGATTAATAGATGGAGGATTAGAGGATTTAGGAGTGGGTTAATTTTTTGGGTTTTGCAAGTTTGAATGCCAATTTTGATTTTTTTGAGATGCATTGCTTCCATGAGTAGCATGGGAATCCACATAGTTTTTGTCTTTGATTTTTTATTCTTGGGCCTTTGTGGCCTTTTGGATTTAAATTTTTCTTTTGGATCATATTTTTCTTTGTGTTGGCATGTATTTTTTATGGTACATGTTGATCCTTGTATGTATGTGGATTTTTAGATTTATGCATTTTAGATTTGGCATCCAACTTTCTTCGAAGAGTGATGGTATTGGTGGATGGAGATGAATGATGTGGATGTATTATGGGTGGGTTAGTGCAAGTAGTATGTTGGAAGGGGTTCAATGATGTGTTCCTTGGTTGATCTTAATTTTTTATTTGAGGTGATGGATAAATAGGATAACAGGATTTTGGAATAGGAATGCTAGATGGCAGAATGTAAGGACCCAAGATGGATACAAGGGATGAAAGACTTTGTTTTGGGACATAGGGAACCAAAATAGATAGAAAGGATGAAGGCTTGGTTTTTGGAATATAAGGAACCAAGATGGATTTGGAGGATGGAGGATATGAATGTTTGGACTTAAGTGGAGGGATGTGGGTTTTAGGAAGAGAACCAACATCTTGAGCTTGATAGTCAAGGCCATGAGAATTGAGATATTATTGGATTTGGATGGGTTCTAATATGCCTTTCTCATGGAGGCCTAACCCTTTTCCTTGATAATGCATGTTTTGAAAAATCCTTTTGCAAATGGGATACTTTTTATTTTGGAAATAAGATGCAAGTCCATTTTGAGGGGGATGTGACATGGAAGGGATTATAGGTTCTTGGAGGAAACTAGATTAGATGAAGGTGGAATAACCCATTTGATAGGTGTGGGGTTCATGAATAGTTTGGATATGGGTGATGGTATCTTGTGGAGGATTAGGATCATGACATGTAGATGCAAATATTCTTTGGTATTGACTTGTGAAGGAATCGTGTGGTGGAGTAGATGGTGTATTTTGATCTTGATTTAGTGATGGAATTTAATCATGAGATAGAGTGGGAGGGGTGTATTGATCATGAGAGGAAAGATGATCATTGGATGGTGTTGAAGGTTTAATTTTATCTTGATTTAGAGAGGGATCATGATATGGAGTGGAAGGGATGATTTCACCTTGAGATGGATTGGGATCATGACATGGAGAGGAAATGACACTTTGATCTTGAGTTGGGGTAGGATCATGGGATGGAGGAACATAAGATGGATTGGAAGGGAGGACAGGGGATGAAGGGAAACTTTCATCTTGACATGGAGGAAGGGGGTCATTGTATGGGATGGAAAGGGTATGTTATTCTTCATTTGGAATGATATCATTGAATGGGATGAAAGGTGTTCTTTGACCTTGATTTGGAATGTTATCGTTGGATGGTATGGAAGGTGTGCTTGGATCTTGATTTTAAATGTGATCATTGGATGGTATGGAAAGGATAAGTTGATCTTTATTTAGAGAGAGATCATGAGGGGGAGGAGGGATATGAGATTGAAGTGGATCATTGGATGGGATGGAAGTGATGTTCAAATCTTGACATGGAGGAGATTCCATGCTAGCATTCTTTGGACTAAGGGATTTACATATTTTATTTTATGTGGATGGTGTGATGGGGGAGGAAGGTTGGATAGATGGAGGGATAGTGGATTCATGAGGTTTAGGAGATTGGGGTTTATCTTGATGTGGAGGGTATGAAGGTGGACGCATGACATGGGAATATTTATTAACTTTTCTTTTGGATGGGGATTTATCCACCTTTGCTAATATTCCTTGGAGGAAATAATGAAATCCATAGAATGGAGTGAATCTATAAGATTATGGTGATGTGGATTGTAAGGATGTGAAAGATGAACAAGTGGAATAAGAAGTAGAAGTTTCCATGTTTGGTAAATTGAGGATGAGGATGGGATCTTGAAAAGGATTTGGAGATGGGGATTTGGGATGTGGATGGGGTTGGAGGAAATTTTTGGATAGAGGCTTGGTTTCCCTTGTCAAAGGAAGGGTAAGGATAAGAAATGTGAGATGTATTAGGATAGGATGGAGGTGGGGAAGATGGAAGTTTAGCACCAATGCTAAGGAAGTATCTAAGCATGAAATTTTTATAATTGTTGAAGTAGTGAGTGAGGATAAAATCAGTAGTGGTGGATGGGGAAGATGTGGATGGTAAGGATTTGAGAGCTCATCTTGGTAAACAAGGCTTTCATTGTCATCATAGGGATCATATTCAAGTTGGTCAACAAGGCTATCCTCATCACCATTATCAATATAATTGGAGTTGATCTTGATTGTGATTTTTGGTCTTGTTGGATTAGGATATGGGTTCATGATGTGGGATTCAATTGGAATGCATGAGGGTGGATTATGATAGATTATATTGGATGGAGGGTAGATTATATGGCTAGACACGGTGGAGGATTGATTGGAAGAGGAAATTTTGGGATTTGATTTTCTGTGAGGATGGAAATTAGGATGCTGAATTACAAATGGATTGGGGATTGGAATAATAGGATGTAAGGATGAGAATGGATGATGCGATTAGACTTGGTATCAAATATCATGACCTTAAAATGATTTCATTTGATTAAGGATGATTCTCTATACTTAAGATAAAATAATGTTCTTGAGCAAGAGATTGGATTTGATTTCTACATAAGGTAGGAAAAGTTATTAAGTAGGAATTGATTGGATTTGATAACTATACTTAAGATAGACTAACGTTCTTAAGCAAGTTTGGATTAAAGATGAAATCAACTTAAGGTATTGATTTTTTATTGGGATATTTGATTTGAAATGGATGATAGAGGATTAGGGATAGGATCCTTGGTTGTAGGATTTTGATGATGATGAAAGGGTATGGGGTATGAAGGATATCAAGTCCTTAACCAAATTTTGATGTTCAATGGATGATTTTTTATTAAGGATTGGGGATTATGTGTTTGATTGAGATAGATAGATGGATAATGGATGATTATATTTTGTATGAGGATAGATTGATTAGATTAGGATTTGTTTGGAATGGTATTAGGTCAATAAGGGGATTAGGTTAATATGATGATGAAGAATGGGGATTAAGGGTGATGAGGACAAAGATTAATGATGAAAGTGGATTAAGAGAAGAGGGCTTTTATGTGGACTATGGAGGATGGTTAGGATAGAGATTAGGAACTTTATTTGATTAGGGAAGTTAATCAGAATTAGGATCCTAAATGATGTATTAGGGACCCACAATACAATGTCCTACTTTTTGGCCAAGTTGGACTTTAATAGCAACATTTTTTTACAAAATTTCACTTTAAGAAACCTATAGCAACTAAACCATTAATAATTTAGAGATGATGTGCACTAGTGACTTGTGTGGATTTGTGTGTAGAATATATATATATATATATATATATCACTTTAAGAAACCTATAGCAACTAAATCATTAATAATTTAGAGATGATGTGCACTAGTGACTTGTGTGGATTTGTGTGTAGAATATATATATATATTTAAAAATTTAGAAATAAATTGTGAATTTTTTTTGTAACTTTTAATAACTTATTTTTTTATAGTAAACAACATTTTTAAAAAGTGGTGTTTATGTAGTCATGCATAAAATTTTTTATTGAAAGGATAAAATAATTTTTAAAATATAGTTTTTTAATATCAATATCTAGTTCATGGATTTTTTTCATAATTTTGTATTTCATAGTTTGTTTTAATTAATTTTTGAAGTCAAAGTAATTATAATCAAGACATAGGTGTATGTCGTCATGTATAACTTGTTTTGTATGCATTGAAATTAATGTTTTATTTTTTGATGAAACAAGAACATCATTACCTAGTGCACATAGCTTTTAGAATTTTTTCTTTATTTTTCCACACGTGTGAAACAAATACCTTGATGTTTAGTAAAAATCAACATTCACAATAAATAAAATATAAATATAATAATAAAATTATTTAAATATTTAAAATTATACTTTTTGGAAAGCTTATAATAAGGGATGTACATACTTACAAAGCATAATTTATAAATGACTTTATTTAATCCCTCAAAAAATAAAGAAAATGTGTTTTTTTGCCAGCATTTTGATAGGTGTGAAGGAGACTCCATTGTGGGTATGTTTTAAGACTAGAGGGGTTCTATCCAAGGGGTTTTGATATAAGGGGGTATTATCTAACCCTCTACAATTAATAACCTTTAGATGGAATCCACCAAGGATTAAACAATTAGTTTTTTCTAAAAATATGCAATTTTAGGAAAAAATTTGGATGTCCCAAGTTTGGGACCCATTATTGTGGGATGACCCATTAAGAATGGATTAGCAGAAATATTAGGATGATTAGGATGAAATGGATTAGATGATTAGGGATGATTTGGGATGATTGGGACAACATGGATAATTAGAAAGATTAGGGGAATAATTAGGATGGATATGAATGATTAAGAGGAAATGGTTAAGATGAATATGAATAATTATGATATAATGATTAAGATGAAAAAGGGGTGATTAGGATAGAAATGGATTATTAGGATGAGATGAAAGATGATTAGGATGGAAAAGAATGATTATGATTAGAAGGGATATTAGAATGGAAAAAAATATTAAGATTAGAAGGGATAATTAGAATGATTATGGGGGATGTTTAGAATGATTATGAAGGATTAGGATAGGATGATTAAGGTGAGATGGTTATGATGATTAGAGATGATAATGATAGTGAATATGGATGAATAGAATGGGATGATTAGGATAAGATGAGTGGGATAGGCATAATAATTATGGTGATTAGGATGAATTGATTGATATAATTAGGAATGATTAGGATAAGAGGATTAGGATGATATGATTAAGATGATTAAGGATGATTAGGATGGAAATGGATGATTAGGTTGGGATAAGGGATGATTAGGATGAGGTTATTATGATGAAATTGGATGATTAGGATGGGAAATTTGACTTGGAGATGATGTGGTTGGCTTGACTTGGAGGACACCTTGATTTATTTGTTTTTGGAGTATTTTGATATTTTTGGGTTTTTAATTTTTTAATTTTTTTTAGCTTTTAAAGTTTTCTACGTTTTTCAAATTTCTATGATTAAGAATGAAAATGTATAAGAAAAAAATTCAAAAAGAAAAAAATCCTAGGCTCAATTTGGGTAAATGTCCCCTTTTGGTTTCAAGTGGGGAAGGTGATCCATACATTCAAACACATAAGACACATGAACAAGCCTAAATCAAGTGGGATTATCAATCCTTGCAGGCACAAGGAACCACAAGAAGAGATGGCCAAAAAGTCTCAACTAGGATTTACAAGCTCAACTAGGGGTATCCTCTATATACCACAAGGGTATATGAGGCCTAATCTGTAGATGAAAGATAATACTGGAAAACAATAGGGAGGAGATGGTAACCCACTCTCCACCTTCACTTATCTAAGATATAAAGTTCTTAGAGGCTTAGCCCATATTAACAAAATTCTACTTCCAAGAGGCGTGTCTTTAAAATCACCCCCACTCTTTATACTCCACTAGAACATGAGAGTTGAGGTCATCCCCTAGGGTGATGAAATCCCTAGGTAGACCCCCTAAAAAAGAAAATAAGATCACTTATTTCTGATCCTCAAGACCACACTAGGGTGCAAAAGAAGAGCATACATAAGCGAGTCTTGGGGATTAAGAAAAACTTGCTTATTTTAAATCTCAAATCCAAATGTCAAAGGTAGATTTTAAGTCTAATTTCAAGTGTGAGCAAAAAAATAAACATAAATTTCTAAATAAAAATGGGTTCCTTTGACTTTTCAATAAATTTTAAAAAAAATTGTTGAAAAGTGATTTTGTATGAAGAAGTTATGAGCATTTGAAGTTTGAAAAGAAAGGTTGATTTTGACTAAGTGTACCTGATTTTTGGAGAAGAATCTGAAAAATCCACTTGCACCACAGTGAAGAGATCTGAGCCAAATTTCCAACACCTTTTGAATTTTGAAAATCTGACTTGTTATGCAAAAGTTATGTTCATTTTAGTAAAATCGCTGTTTTAAAAAAATACATATAAGAGGGGCAAGTTTGATTAGCACCTAAGCACCTAACGCCCAGTCATCCAAGGTGACCAGGGGCTAGCGATAAGCCATGGGTGCTTAGTATAGGCCCCCATAAGATTGAGGACTATGTGTAGGTGTGAATGAGTGCTTATGGGTGGAGCCCTTGGTCCTCCATATGACCAAGGGCGCAACATAGGCAAAAAATAAAAAACATCAAAAATCAAAATCAACCAAAATTATACTCCTAGCCCATGATTGTGCAAGGTCTAAATCCTACATGGCTTATGGAAGCATGCATGGAAATAAAATCCCACGTGGCTAGAAGAACTTGTGGGGCTAAATGGTTTGCGGGACTAGGAGAGCCTGTGAGGCTATAAAAGCGTGCAAGACATACAATTGAATTTTATAGAGCTTTTTTAACGAAAGATTAAATTGATAAAAGAGATCATGTGGCTATCAAGCCTGCGGGGCTATAATAAATTTTATAAAGTTTAAAATTAAAACTTTGAATCAAATGTAGTAATAAATTTTAAAAACTTAAAAAAAAAACTTTAAATAAAAAATAGACAATAAATTATATAAAGTTTAAAATAAAAATTTAAATCAAACACAGATAACAAATGCCTACCTAAAAACATAAATGCATGGTTCATTAGGCTCATGAAATATATATATGCACAATGCCAAAAATATATACCCATACAATCTAAAATATCAATAAAAACAAAGAAAATACTTGCAGATGGTGAGTGTATTATGTATATACATATATATGCATTGAAAATACCTTTGATTTATGTGAATATGCTTAAAATCAACATGTATATTTAGTGAATATCCTTCAAATCTATAGACAGATTTAACAAATAGTGAAACCCTTGGTTGTAAAACCATACAGATTTCCATGTGGCAGGCCCTCAAAAATTTCAAAAATTTGACAATAACAAAAATATAGAAAAATTTATATCAAAATTCATCTCTTGGCCCTCCTGAGCATAATCATGAGGTTAATTTTGCAATTCAAGACTCCTATAAGAAGTTTATTTTCAAGACCCACTTAGGAAATCCTTTGCCTACAAGATCAAACTCACCAAAAATCACAAGGACAAGCATTAGAAGTAAGGATTCATGCTGGGTTCACAAAAATGTATTGCATGCAAATGATATAAATAGAATATGCATCAAATCTAGCCTATATCAAACCAAATACATGCAAATCTCATAAATATTAAATGTAGTATATTGATATATTGATAGATTGAATGTGGTTGTTTATGATTACAATAGCATGATGGTATGATCAAGATGATTTAATAGAAATTTGGGCAGCATAATGAACCACAAATCTTTGTAGAAGGTTGCTCTCTTACACTTGTAAGGTTTTTCACCTAAAAGGAGAAAGGTATTCCACAAAAACTTGGAGGTTCATTCAAGACTAATGTAAATATGATTAAAATATGTCTAAATAGAATGTCCTAAATGAAAATAACTGATAAAAGAAACTAACTAGTAATGCAAAACCTATAAAATGCACTTTGTTTGAAAACACATTGTGATATGCAAACATATACTAAATGACCTAGAAATGTAAACCAAACTAAACAAAAAGTTGTGAAATATAAGGTGTGCACCTAGAAATGTGTTGTAGACTAGAATGAAGACCGAAACTTCTATTGATTCTAGAATTTTAGCCTACTAGGACACTTACGCCATTCTGGGCGATCTAGTCCTAGATCGAAAAAACGGTTATAAAGCCTGTTTCAGCCAAATGGGTATCTGAATCTATAGAAAACTATGAAAAACATGTGAATTGGGACTAATTAACCATTGTTGGTGACTTAGTCCACTTTGTCTTTTTTGAAAATCTGAAAGTGGGATTTAAAGCTCTCGGTCCGAACTTTTTGTTCCTCTAGGTATTCAGATCCGAAATTGTGATTTTCGGCTTTGTAATTGAATTTTTGTGGATATTTTTCCCTAGCCAATAAGGAGATGATTTCAACAAGTTTGCAACCAATCTTTCAATGATCTTCAAGATACCTAAATCTGCAAACACACAAAAAGAGAAAGAGAAATGTTGAATGTTAGGGCATGGGTGTTTGTCTTGGTCAAACCCCTATTTAGGTAATTAAACCAAATGAAGAAATAAGATGAAGCATGAACATGAAATTAAGGAATTATAAACTTTCCATGATGATATATCTTGAATTTCTACAACAATGGATGAAGAATTTTTTGTTAAATGCCTTAGAAAGCTATCTTGATCACTTAGAATGCCAAAACCCTAGCGTGCTTGAGAAGAATGGTGAATGAGTGATGAGTGAATCAAGAGAGAAGAGAAGGAGATAGAAGGTAGAAGACCCAAAATGAGTGGAAAATGTTATATTTATACACAATTATGCCCTAATTCCTGAAAATACCACATCACAGGCTGACCTTAGGTCTTAGAGAATAAAAACCTACCAGAATTTTGAGATATTTTTTATTTTTGAGCCAAATGGGACTGTCACCCCAAGTGGCGACTTGGTCCCACTTAGGCATTTTAAGTGTGTGTCGGGAATTAAAATATATTAAATGATTTTTATTGGGTTTATTCTCAAAAAGACACTTAAATAAGGCCTGTAAGTGTAAAGTGGGGCCAATTAAAGCATAAGAAAGTTGTAATTATTGATGAAAAGCCTAGAAAAATGTGAGAGTTTGTTACAAATCCTTACAACACTTTGAAATAAGGCTTGGCTAGTGATAAAAAGAGGTCATTTGAGTGAAATATATTAAAAGGTCCTAGAAAAGTGTGAAAGTGGGTGACAACACTTCACAACACTTTTACAAGACATCATAAAGTTTTTATTGATTTACAAGAGTTCAAGACCTAATGTGAATGTGTTGGCCACATTACAACATTAAATTAGGCAAAACTAGGCCAACATCCATAAGAAAGACCCAAATGAGCATAAAAATGTCCAAAGATACATTTTTTTGTGACACACATAACAATAGCATAAGAGTGAATTGTGCAAATGGGATGGGAGACCTCTCATTTATAGAAATTCCATAAAAAAATCAAGATGCACTAAGTGATGGATGGCTAGGATTGAGTGAGGATTAAGTTTTGGATCAAAGATGTAGTCAATGTGACATGTGACAAGTGTCACATAAGGGATAAGGGATATTTTAGAATGTGCATTAAGGAAACATCCTTATGTGGATGGATAGGATTAAGAGGTGTGATATTAAATGAAGGGATGAGATGGAAAGTTCGTTTGAATTTTGGCTAATTGTTTAGGTTCATTGAATCTAGACAAGGGGTTAGTTAGACATGTGAAGGGGACACTTGTCACATGATGACAAATTATCCAAGTAAACAAGATAAAAGGGTTATGATTAAGTGGATAAGATTTGATAGATAAAGTGGAATTAAAAATTGGACGAAAAGAGAAATGAAAATTAATTAGCCTCAATCAATTAATTAATTGAGAGCTAGTTAATTGAGACTTAATTAATTAATTTAGTTGGATGATTTTGGGATAAGACTAGAATTAATTAAATAAATATAAAATTTATTTAGTTAAAGGTGAGGGATAAGGGAAAAGGTTAAATTAATTAAATAAATAATAAATATTGATTTAATTAAATATTAGGATAGGTAAAGTTAAGTGTGGTTAGGTTAAGGTCACATTTTAGGTGTCTACATGTGTATATAATTGTTTTAAGTGAGTTGTTTTGTAAAGTTTAGGATATGAAAATGGGGTTTACAGGATTCTCCAATAATGAGAGTAGGTTTATTTTGTGGCCGAGAACCTTGAGGAGGGTAGATGATAAATTTTGATTTGGGACAAATCTTGAGAATAGTAAAAGGAAACATCTTATGAAGATGCTAATTTTTAAACAAGGAATTTTTTTTGACTATTGTCCCTAAGGGAGAGCCAAGAAGGTTGGGTATGATTTTGATCACTTTGGGTATGATAAAAAATATCTTTAAGGGGTATACACTGAATTTGGTGAATTAAGATTAAACTAGCAATGTACAACAAAATCTAGAAGTTTCATAACAAACTGTCAAAAACAAGAGCTAGATCTGAATAGAGGTTATAGAGTAGGGTTTGGCACAAAAAAATAGGTGAAACTGGTTGGATAGGGGTGAAGGCGCCCTAGTTTATAAATACATATATCTTCGGGAACCTTCGGATCTTGCACAAGTAAAGTGGTTTTTGTAGGTTCTTTTCTATGACAGTCTACATTTGCAGTCTGTTAGAGCTCAAGAAATCAATATGCCCGAATTTGATTATTAGAGGCACATGAAGACATGAATGAGGGATTTTCAAGTATTCAAAATAGTTGATGGATGAAATCAACTTCACACATGAGTGCCCTTGAGAGGTATGAGGTGGGAGAAATGGTTGATAAAATAGATATGTCAATGGAATGATAGAAAAATGTGTTTAGGTTTATATTTTTACAAGAAATAAAGTGTTTTAAATGATTTATTTTTCCAAAGTACATAATCAAAATTTACAAATTGAAATAAAATAACTCAAATTTACTTCTCTAAATAGGGAAAATCATATCTCAAATTATACATTTGAGTCAAAATATTTTTGCAAATATGATCTAAATTGAATTTATCAAGGTGTTTAGTGTTTAATGAATAAGAAGTGCAAATGCTTAACTTTAAAAATAAAATAAATGCATATCAATAAAAAGATATTTAAATAACCTAGGTTTCTGATCAATTTTTAGAATATATGCTAATAAATAAAAAAATTGCAAGTGTAAGATATGTCAAGTACACCAAAATGAAAGGAGGTTGATATAGGAGCATCCAAGCCGAAGAGAAATCTTGCATTGACAAAAATATGTGTTGCTTCTTTTCAATAAGGGTTGATTTGGCTTGAGATTTATGAGTATGGAGTATGCAGGATTCTCAATCCCTACCTTGGAATCCGCAAAAGAGCCAAAATATTCTACACCACAATACCACAAAGGTTTAAACTAGTGCTGGTGGTATGGCGGTATAGAACCGTAAGCCCACGACAATCCATGAAGGAGTCTATGGTAGGGCGGTGCAGAGCTTGAAATCTTCGACAGTCTGATGGAGGATATGGTATAGCGGTTAACCCACAAACATCAAAAGGGTCATTTCGATGGATTGCGATAGAGTTGTATCGTGCGGTATAGCAGTGACTAGCAACATGATAAGGGTTAAGTGCAACATCATGACTTTTCAAGTTGGTGTCGGCGGTATTGTGGTAAAGGAGCCAGTTAAGTTATGACATGAGTAGACTGATGGCAATGGACGAACGAGTAAGGTGGCAACACATGGCAAAAATTTATTCGTTGATTTCATGTTGTTGTTGTGAATCAATGCAATCATTAGCCAAAAAATTTCAAATATGAAGCCGATGGATGGAAGATGATTTCCTAGCGTGAACAAATAAGAATTGAAGTCATTGATAACTAGGTAATTGCCTAAGAGATCTCGGTGTTCATTAGATGACGAGGTGGTACTAAGGCAACACGGGAAAAATAATGTGGAAGCTGACCTAAAGAAGGAAGAAAGATATATAGTGATAGAGAGATAGAGAGCAGACAGGGAGGTGGTAGAGTAGCATGTAGGTATGAGATAGGAGATTGTTGAGAAAAATTCGAAGGCTCCATTCTACCTATGAGATTGATGCTTTTGTAATAAAAAATCCCATGTAATAAGGTTGAATGTTGTAATTTCTATTTCATTCTAGAGGTAATAAAACAACCCATTTTCTTCTTGCATTTTTGTTGTGTAAACCTATGTGTTGTGGTGAGCTTTTTGTTTGTAAAGGGAGTACCCTTCATCAAGTGGTATCAAAGCAGGTTGTCCTGAGTCTATAAACAAACCATCGAATGTGAGGCAGTTTGTAGCAGGACCTGTGAGTGTGGGTTGAGATCAAAATACCTCCTAGACGTGCCCAACATGGTAGAGGTAGAGGTAGAGGTGGTGGAGGAAGAGATCCTCCTAGAGATGAAATTAGAGCCATCAAAAGACAATTAGAAACCTTGCAGGAAGAGGTTGGTAGGAGAGAAGTGTACTGAGAAAGAGATGACAATGAAGATGAAATTGAAGAGGAAATGAAAAAGGAAGAATAGGATCAAGTGGATCTTGGAGAAATGAGATTACTAAGAGCAATATCCGACCTTGGAAAGAAACCTAAAATGGAGGTTTCAACTTTCAATGGAAGTCTGAATCCTGATGAGTTGATAGATTGGATCAATGATATGTAGGAATTTTTTGAGTTTGAGGAGATTGAAGACCTTCACAGAGTGAGGTTTGTGAAGACAAATTTAAAAGGTCGTGCAAGTATATGGTGGAAAGATATCTAGCTTGAAAGAGTAAGACAAGGGAAAGATAAAATTTCTAGATGGGGTAGAATGATGGAAAAACTGAAGAAGAAATTTATTCCAGTTGATTTTGAGTTGGATTTGCTCAAGAAGATGCAAAATCTAAGACAAGGAACAAGGATGGTGAAAGAATACACAGAGGAATCTCACAAGATCTTGATTAGAATAGGAAATTCTGAAGTGAATAACGAGAAAGTAGCTCATTATCTTAATGGGTCGAAACCTAGCATACAAGAAGAGTTAACATTAGTAAGAATATACATCATTGAGGATGCATATCAGTTTTCATTGAAGGTAGAAGAAAGATTGAACAAAAAATTTGAGAATGAGAAAAAATGGAAGGGTGGAGATTATGTGTAGAAAAAAGAGGATGAATAGAAGATTAGAGACACTAAGGATGACAAGGATGAAAGAGGTGAAAGCTCAAACAAGTTTCGTGAGAGAATTTTTAGAGGAAGAGGAAGATCAGGTAGAGGATTTGGAAGAGGGGGCTTCTATGGAACATGTTTTCAATGTAGAGAAGGACATAGAGTCTTTGAGTGTCCTCAACATCAAGAAAGGACAAACAAAAGACTAGAAGGTATGCTCGAGTTGCCCATGTAGATGAAGATTCTTAGTCTTCAATTCTAAAGATGTTGAAAGGGGTGAGTCCCTTATTGTCAAAAGAGCCTTGCTGAATGAGAAGGAACCCGACCAAAGAAATAGCCTATTTTGTACTTGATGTAAGTTTGAAGATAAAGTTTGTGATGTTATCATTGATGGTGGTAGTACTGACAATATTGTTTATGAAGAAATGGTGAATAAGTTACAATTACAAAGGAGAAGGCACCCACATCCATACAAAATTGATTGGTTGTAGGATGATCATAAGGTTTTGGTGAATGAACAATGCTTGGTAAGAATTAAGATAGGTGATTATCATGATGAAGTTTTTTGTGATGTTATGTCTATGGATGTTTGTCACTTGTTATTGGGAAGGCCTTGGCAATTTTATAGGAAAGTAGTACATGATGGGTATGCTAATACCTACTCTTTGATGAAATATGGAGTCAAACACAAGTGGAGACCTTTGAATAAAGAAAAAGGAAAGGTATGCAATAACACTAAAAAGTGCTTGGTTAATGGAGTTAGACAATTAGTTAAAGAGGATGAGGATGAAGATCAGGATTGGCTAATGCAAGTTGCAGTTGTGTTGATTACATTTAGAAGGGGTAGAAAGAATTTTTTTGTGAAGGAAGAAAAGGTAAAAGCTAATTTTGTGAAAATGTTGTTGCTGATTTATGTGAGCATGATAGGATTAGTGTAGACAAAGGTATTGTAGTAGTGAGTACATTGATGAATGAAGATGCTATAGTTGTAAGTAAGGAAGAAGGTGAGAAAGTGCATGTTTATTTGTTTGGTGAGCTTTCATTTGCATTAATTGATGATTTCTCATATGATAAAGAGATTTGTATCGATGACAGTTTATTACAGGATGAATATTTTGATTGTAATATTGACATTGATAAGGATATAGAGGAGAGAGATGGAAAGTATGAGTATTTTTATTGTGATAATGACATCAAATTTGCAGTTGAGAACTACTTTTCAGGAGATATGGGAAAGGAGGAACACATGGAAAAAATGGAGATTGAAAATGAAATGATTGTTGTAATAGGGGAAAAGGTAATGCATGAGTTTGGACTGAAGAAGATGAAATTAATGATTATGATTTTCCAACATTTCATAGTGCAAATTGGTGGGAATTGGAATTTGTGAAAAGAGGAAGGAAGGTACATTAAATTGCAGAGGCAGGTTCAGAAAGATGTTTAGAATGATAAGGTAAATAGATGGATCTAGGACAAGCACAGGATCTATAAATTTTTATGAGTTCAACTCATGAAACTTTTTTGAATTACCCCGAGTGTCTGATGTAGGAGCATCCAGGGAAAAAATAAATCTTGCATCAATAAAAATCTATGTTGTTTCTTTTCAATAAGGGCTGATTTGGCTTGAGATTGTTGAGTATGGAGTATGTAGGATTCTCGATTCTTGCCTTGGAATCCATGAAAGAGCCAAAATATTCTACACTGTAGTATTGCAGAGGTTTAAACTAGTGTTGGCAGTATGGCAGTACAGAACTGCAAGCCCATGATAGCCCATGAAGGAGTCTATGGTAGGGTGGTAAAAACTCACAATCCTACAAAATTCCGATGGGGGTGGGGATTGCGGTATAGCTATTAACCCATAGACACCACACGGATAATTTGGATGGACCGCAGTGGAGTGGTATCATACAATATGACAGTGACTGGCAGTGTGATAAAGGTTAAGTGCAACATCGTGACTATTCAAGTTGGTGTCAATGGTATTGCGGTAAAGGAGCCGGTTAAGTTATGATGTGAGTAGACCAATGGCGATGGATGAACGATTAAGGTGGAAACACATGGCAAGAAGTTGTTCATTTATTTCACATCGTTGTTGTGAATCAATGTGATCATTGGCTAGACACTTTCAAATATGAAGTCGATGGATGGAAGATGATTTCTTGGCGCAAACGAATAAGAATTGAAGTCACTAATAACTAGGTAACTACCTGGGATATCTTGATGTTCATTGGATGCCAAGGAAATACTAAGGAAACATAGGAAAAATAATGTGGAAGTTGACCTGAAGAAGGAAGAAAGATATATAGTGATAGAGAGATAGAGAGCAGACGGGGAGGTGGTAGAGTAGCATGTAGGTATGAGATAGGAGATCGTTGAGCATAATTTGAAGGCTTTGTTCTTCCTGTGAGACTAATGCTTTTGTAATAAAAAAATCCTATGTAATAAGGTTGAATGTTGTAATTTCTATTTCATTCCATAGATAATAAAACAACCCATTTTATTCTTGTATTTTTGTTGTGCAAATTTGTGTGTTGTGGTGAGTTTTCATTTGTAAGGGGAGTACCCTTTATCAGAGGTGAAATGGGTTCAAGGGCTAATCACTAGCCTAAATCACACTATCCACCTTTGACATTCAAGGGACACAAAAATGATCAAAAGGAACCACTTAGCTACTCTCCACAAGGAAGAGCTAGAATGGTTGATCAAGGTTTTGGTCCCCTTTGTGTGTTTTTGTGGATTGAAATGATGTGATGTGTGTGATTGATGAATATAAATTAGGTCAACTATGTAACTGCATCAAATTATCACAAATTCCAAAAATATAGAATTGATGAACATAAACAAAAAGCAAAAGAGTAGAGTGTAGGAATGATAGAACCTGACATTCAGATTTGGAGCAAAATTGACTAGGCTAGGGCGAGGGTGCCCTAGTCTGAAAATGAGGGTTTTCTAACTTTTAGGATCTACACAAGAGAATCACAATCGATAGGTGCTTCTCTATCAAAATTAACTTTAGAACTTCATCAGTTTACGAATAATTGATCTTTCCCTAATTTGATGAAATAAGGTGTGTACATGCTTGATCTAGGTTTTGATGTCTTAAAATATTTAATCTTCTCCAATCCACTTCAAACTTGTAACTTGCAAGAAAGAGAAGAGAGGAAGGGTTGTGCCATATAAGGGATTTCCTAAATCAAACCCATTTTGGTATTTCCACCTCCACAAATAGCTATGATGATGTTGGATAACAAGTTCTTACCCTAGGTCAAGTAGAGGAAAATGGATAAAAGGAATGATAAATCACTATGCTATAACTTACCATTCAAATATGCATTCCTCGATGGATTAAATCACTTGGAACATCTCATACAAGGAGAACTTGATAATTGTTTTAAGGTCTTGCAAGTGTTAGTACTCACAATGATAATAAACATAAAAGATGAAACATCTTACTTATGCATGAACATGGATTTGATGATACATTGCAAACATGATCTTGGCTAATAAAAGTATTATAGAATGTTTTTTATTCTTCTCTTGAATTGCCTTTATTGCATTTTAGGATCCTTTATTGATTTCAAAAATTGCTTTCAAGTTTCAAATGAAGACAAAGACTTATATTTGTATGTGTTTCAACATTTCTCGCATTAACTATTTTGACAAGCTAACAAATAAATTTGAATTTGCAAACACATTAATGTTGATAATAAAATATTTAATTTTTGGACAAAATAGGACAAACAAGGGCGATGGTGCCCTAGTCTGAACCTATTTTGAATTTAAGTTGCTCATGAAATAAATAATTAATTTAATTTTCCAAAGATGACAAAAAAATGGGTAGTTAATAAGCATAATTAGGCCCAAGCATTTAAGTGAGAGCCAAACATAATGTGAAATTGTCAAGGGTGACAATTTATGACCCTACAAGACCTAAAATGTTTAAAACCAAGGCTAATTATGGAATTTTCTCTCAAGTCAAAATTTGATGCGCCTTTGTACATCAACTAATGACAATAGACTCAAAAATTTTGTGTTGTTGACTAAAATTCATTAGCTCTTGAAATTGAACAACCAAACATTATAATTAATTCTAAGTCACAATATCTTTTCTAAACAAACCTCTTGCTTTGGAATAACACAATGAATTTTCAATCGAGGAGACACTTTTATTGAAAGAATCTAGTTCTACTTTCATAATTATCTTACTAGGGAAAGAAACAACTAGGATACAGATCACTCAATCAACAACAAAAATAAAATCAAGATTTGAGATGTCCCTTTTATAAAACCACAACAATGATCAAATATAATTGAGTAGATGTGTCCTTACACATGATGTTATTGTAGTGACTCATGTGAAGTGATATTGGGCATTGAAGTCAGGCATTACTCCTAAAAAAGGTGATCACCCAATAAAAGGAAGTTTCATCTCATTCTTTTGTTAATGAGGTTAAAATAGTTTATGGGACAACCTATATTTTGTCTTTTATTTTTCTATTATTCATAAAGATACAAGTTTTCAACCTTTTTCAACTACCATTTGATAAATAAATTAGATAGAATAGCATTAGCCAAAATACTAGCATATTTTTCCCTGATGTCCTTGTAAGCATCACAATAATATATATATATATATATATATATATATATATATATATATATATATATATATATATATATATAATTTCATTTCTCTAGATGAGAATAAGTCATAGAACCCCTCTTCCCATGTCTCTTTTGACCTTTTCCACTTTCTATTTTCACACTAGAGCTTATGTGTGCGAGTTCTAAGTTGAGCAATAAGAATATTTTCTCTCTAATGGATATTCACCCTTATGTACTTTTTTTTGATGACCACATGCGGGGTTAACTAAATATGCATGTGGTTAATATATATTTACTTAAAGACTCTTTTCTCAAAGCCCAAATTCTCGATTAAGTATTAGGATAAATTTTGGTTTTCCAAGTGGAACTATAGTAACCATAAAGAGGATAAATTGACAATGAGTGGGAATCCACTCATTCATTTTTAGGCCCCAACTAACAATCTTCAAACACTAAATCAAAGGTGTCATGACAACTAGAATTTGGAACTCTCCACTAGATTTGGACAATAATTCAATAATCTTGATGATCAATAGTCATGATTTTTCATAGTGTTGAACTAAATTATTTTCAACTTATTTGATAATTTAAGATTAGGTTTTGTCTCACTACTTGTCTTCATATTGCCAAGATAATTCTCTAATACCACATTTATTGAAATAGAGTGGATTTGGCACGCCATCAATTTTGGGAAGTGAACATCTCTCCTATTTTGTCAAGTACTTTTTTATTTTATTTTTTTAAATTTCAAGGTCACATTGAAGATAATACAATATTTTTTTATAAAATTGGAGAAAAATTCAAGGAGTTATTACAAAATTAGGGTTACATTAGAGTTTCCACCAATTTCACTCGTAAGCCTACAATTAAGAGATGTTTTTCTTGGGGCAGTGGTCCTAGCTCGATTGACTAAAGAATCCTATTGTAAGTAAGAGGTCATGAGGTCTAGTCTCCTCACCGTCCCTATGGTACTAGAGGGTATGCCACACCAACATCATCAATCACATTATTTTTTTTTACCAAGCGCACTGCAGTTTATAGGGGGACAGATACCTGACCATTTCTTGCAGTCTAAAAAAAGAAGATATTTTTTTCCTAATTTTATGAGGGCTTAAAAAGGGATAATTTATGCACCTACATTTTTTATTTGAAGGAATTTGGAAAAAACATAAGTTATTGAATAGTTAAGGTTTCCTCTAAATTCACTACTAAGGTTGCAAATGAAATAATTTCATGGAGATCTTCTTTAGAAGAGTTATCTTGGCCTTGGTAAGTTACAATACAAATTTCATAATATTTATATTTTTTTGTATGATTAATTACAAAGTTATTCTTTTCCATCATGACAAGGCCTACAACCAGAGGCAAAAGGAATGTTATCACACCTAGAAAATCTTCGAACAAGGATGATGTAAAATTTGAGGATAATACTCCTAATGATGAAATCATCAAGGTTAATCAATAAACGATACAACTAAAGGAATTTCATTAGTAAAAAAGGAAATGATTGAAAAAATTATATAAGTGAAGGATATGCAAAAGGAGATGACCGAATTATTAAGGAAAATGGAATCTCTTATTTTTGGTATGAAATACAAGGGAGAATATTCACATAATAAAGTGGAAAATAATGCATCTATGAGATATGAATTTTATGGTCTTAACTCAAACATAAAAAAGGATCAACACTTAAATAATCTTGCATTTAGGCATTTCATATCAAAGTTGGATTTGAGAAAGTTTTATGGAAAAGATTCAACCAATTGAATTTTCCAAGTATAGTAGTTATTTGATCTTTACCATGTTCCATGTAAATAGAAGGTAAAAATGGAATTGTTATACTTGGAACTAGACTAATTTATTTGGTAGCATTGGTTATGTGAAGAGAAGAAAAAGAAGGGTTGTGTGGTCATATGGTCAAATTTTCAAAATGAGCATTCTACACATTGTGAAGAAAATTTTATGGATAGCTACTTCTACCAACTCACTAAATTAAAACAAAAAGGTATGGTCAATGACTATACTTAGCAATTTCAAAGTTTGTGTTTCAAATTAGAGAATGTTATAGAATAAAATTTGGAGTTATTTCTAGGAGGTTTAATGGACCACATCAAATATGAGGTATATTTGTTCCAACCATATTCCTTATCCCAACCAATATTTATGGCAAGGCAAGTTGAGGGATTTTTTAGCCAATAAATGACAAGGGCTTATAATAATAAGAGAAATTAGCTATCTTACAAAATCATTGCCTCAACCTACCAAGTTGAATACATAACAAATTGAAGAGAAGAGATAAAAATGGTTATGTTTTAATTATGATAGAAAAATAGTTAATTTCATAAATGTATGTGAAGTAGAAGAAGTGATCCTAGATCTAACTGTTGGAAGAATGTCATTGATGTTGTTATTGGCAAGATGAGCATGAGAAATAAGCACAAAGGTATATACCGATGTGTTGCAGTGTTGTCATTGATGTCAACATTGTATCTTGATGTGGAGATCTTGGTGTAGATCATTGAAAATTATTTTGGTTGGTTCTAATAGGTTTTAGAGTGTTTGTGGAAGATATTTTTGCAAAATGGTTTGATCTGCGGAAATTGGTTTTGATGAAAATTTGACTAAGTATCAACTCTATTAATTTTGTGTAATAGAGCATCCCATTTTTGGGTCCACATCGGTCCACAAATAAATATTTCACTCTACGCTTTTAACATTATTTTGTTGGTTGTTTGAAGTATCTGACTCCAGAATTTCATCATGTTTTGGATTTTGGTTTTAAATATATGTAATAGAAGTTTGATCTGGTAGTTTACAGTCATTTCTTGTATAGTGCATTTGAGTAGGAGAGTCTACACTTCTCTACGGATAATTTTTTGGCTTTGTGTTTTTGAGGATATGTTGACAGATGGCATTAGTGTGCGAATTCCAATTGGCATTGAATTTTGAGGTCCACATGTCTGAATATGGATACATAGTTGAATAATTTTGGTATTAGCTCTTTTGTGGTGTAGACCTAATAAGTTTGAAGGTATGAAAATGTTAAATAAGTTTTGTGTTCTTATGTGGGATCTATTCTAAGTCAATGTCTACCTATTTCAAGTTATTTTGAGATCTAAATCTTGGCACAAATTATGTGTGTGGGAGAACTTAAGTCAGAAAGTTATATTTTGAAAATTGTATCTAATCAGGCCGACCTAATTGATGTTATACTTGAAACATAAATATATCTTTTTTGGTGTTTAGAAATAAGTGATGAATGTGAATGTTCTACATGTATGTGATACAAATATTATCAGACTAGTGTGAGTATAAGTTGTGAATGTTGAGTAGAAGATTAGAGTGATGCAAATGTAGAGGAAAGCAGAGTGTTAGATCTGAATTAGATGAAGTATGTAAAGTTAGTTTATTGAGCTTCATAGGAACTATATTTCATACATATGATAGATGCAATTGTAACAGTTCAAATTAGGTTGTGAGCCACAATATCTCTTCTATCTTTTTCTCTTTGGATAGTGAGTCCACCTGCAATGAGCACTTCTTTAAATATACTATAATTGGTTATAATATATTGTGAGCTAATCCTCATCGTGGTTTTTCCCATTTTGGTTTTTCCACATAAAAATCTTGCTATTCATGTGTTATGTGATGTTGTTGATGTTTCATTCTTTCTTTCATTATTCCAATTGAATGTGCAATGTGGTTTGGATGTTTAAATGTTTAAATGGTTTAAAACAATACTGATTCACCCACCTCTTCATATTTTGGGTCTTCAACACTAACTAGTAGATTAACTAGGATTAACTATTTTTCTTTGACTTCACATTCAAAAAAGACAAATAGGGTTTGATGATTGGTGAAATGCCACAAGGGAGATCCAATCTCCTAGGGTTTAGTTCTTTTGAGTTACAATGAGAGAATTTTGATGTGTATTTTAACAAGCTTATTTTACATAAACCCTTGATTTGAAATTGTAACTTATTGCACAAATAAAAACAAAAATTGTCAGATTCAATATATATTTGAAAAATAGTGACAAAGAGGAACCTGGACCTAAAAACTGAACCTAAATTTGAGGGTTAGGGGTGTGGGTGCCCTAGACCAAAAATTATGGTCTTTGGGATCTTCAACACTTGGGTGTTGTGTTACACAATTTTCTCTATATTTTTTGTGACATGTTGCTGATGAAACTTCTACATTGACCCGCACACTTGAAAAAGAGGGGGAAAGGTTGTGTTGTATAGAGGATTTGCTAAGTCAAACCTCATTTTGGTGTTTCCACCTCCATGCATAAAAAATGATGATGGTAGAGAGGCCATGCCCTAGGTCAGATAAAGGGAAAATGAACAACAAATAATCAAAATGACATAAAAATGGATAATATTACCTTGGTATGAAATCTTTGTTGAAGTGATGTTCACACTATAATTGACACAAAAGTTGATTGATGGATGGTTGGATTGCTTTAAGACCTACTAGAGTTTAGTCCAAAAACACAAGAGATTGTTGTAGCTAGCATGTATAAGATAACTCAATACATCTTCACAATAAGTGCATCATAATAGCTTCTTGTTCATCATGCCTTTTTCTTAGATGTTCAAATGAGAAGAAATATTGTTTATATATGCATCTCGATTGATACTTTTGATTATAGGTTGATTTGGAATCCTTTTTAATTCTCCAAAGATCGATACCAATGTATTAAATTTGAAATAGGCCACCTTTAAGGACAAGGGTGCTCTCACCCTTGACTGGGTGATTTTGCCCAAATTTGTCAAGATGTTGGGAAATTTAATATATTTTCATAATTTGGCCTTGAAATGAAATTAGTATAATTAAGTCTATAAGAAAAATAGAGTATCTTTGTAGTGTGAAATTTTCAAGGTCGACAATTTATGACATTACATTTAGCCCCCACTTTAGTGAGAGTATGATCTTATGTTCATACTCACGCTAAAGAAATAAATTATCTTATCAAAATGCTAAAGAGACATGATGACACCAAGTTGAGGGGTGTACAAGCCCCCAACTTAGGATCCCATCAATCCAAAATGTTCAAACAAACATGAAGTAGATATATCACATGCAAGACAAGGAAAATTTCAAGCATACATAAGACATTCAATGAGAAATGAATAGAGTACACATAACATATATAAGGTAAACACAATGCATATAAGGAATGCACAAACAAAAAATATAGAAAACACAAAGCAAACACATGGAATACATGGATAAAAAACATGAAATACACAAAGCAAACAAGATACACACATGAAGAAAACATAGCGTGCAAACAGAGGAAAAAATGTTAGTACACAAAAACAAAAGATACAAGTCATCAAGGTGACGAGACCTTAGTATGTAAGGTTGTCTCAATTACCAAGCATCATCCATCAAATATGTAACATACACATCTAAAATGATAAAATGATAAATAAAATTTCTTATGAGTTGCATAGATATATTGGCTAGAAAGTTGTGGTGTTATGTTTCCATGTAAAATAAGTGATAGGTCCCATAAGGCTAGAAAGTTGTATCATGCTAGTTTTCTCACAAGACAAATGGATCCACTAGCTAGCAAGTTGTTTTATACTAGGTGGCCATATAAAAATGCTGAATTTCACAAGCCAACAAACTTCATTATGATAGGTCTATGGACTATTTTTCAATTCATGCTTCAGGGAGCACATAAAAGTTTAACATCATAGGGGATAAATTGAAAACCATGCTTCAAAGGACACTATAAATAACACCAAAACTAAAGGGGTAAGTTAATAAGTCAAATCTCACAAAGCACCAATGAAATGGATAAGGTGATATTCCCCCCTTAAAATTTCGACATACTTGCTATGTTGATATTTTAAGGAAAAGAAGGGGAAGATGGGATCCTTAAAGGATACACACCTACAAAACTATTCAACCTTCCCTCCCAAGTGTATAGGCAAGGAAAACCATGCTAGAGACTATCATGTTTCTACCATAGATTAAATATGGTTGCATGTAATATTGTAACACCAAAAATGACAATGAGCAAAAACATGGAGCTACAAATGCCACATAGTGAGGAGCAACACCATAGAATAAATAGATTATCATTTAGAGTGAATAGGTGCATTGAAACATGGAAAAGTGATACACCACAATTAAAAAGTTATATTTTATTGCTCAAGGCTTGTAATTCATTGGTGGAATGACAATACACTCGATGGTATGCACAAAAAAAATGATTTTATTGACTATTCTTGTGAAACTTCTTACGTGTTGGAGGAGGAAGTGTAATCAATTTGGATTTGAGAAGCTTTCAAAATATACGCTCTTGTGCAGATAGGGGATAAGAAGTAGGAGACACTCCTTTCTCTTGTGAATAAAATTTTGCTTGCTTGCCACAAGAAGTTATAAGTATAGTATATGATGGAGTATGTGATGTAGACAAAGGAGAAAGGTTGGAAACATAAACCCCTTTTAGAAAGCTACAATTTAGATTTTACACGATCTTTAACTCCTTGTTTCATATTTTTATTGAATCCATTTTTTAAAAATAATTTTAAATCCAAGCCCATAACACATTTCCAACTCAGATGGAGTTGGGTAAGTCTTGTTTAAATGATTATTTGTTGAAAGAGGAGTATTATCATGAGAGGAATTGATTCCTTTGCAAGAATGAAAATTTGTTTTAGGTATTGAACTGTTAGGAGGAGGATCTTTATTAGATTTTCCCAACACACAAGGGATGAAAGCTAAAGAGCCCTCATCGCCATCATGGGATGATGTTTTTGGGTTTGGACGAGCAAAAGATTGGGTAAATAAAACAAACGATTCCTTAGGTTTATATTGTTGGGATTATGGAGCCTTGAAACATGAGCATGAAGTATGGATGGTTTGTGTTGGTTGTTCCTATGTTGTCATTGATGTCAACATGGTGATAACTATATGGGAAGTTTACTTGGTTTACCGAAAGTTGTTCTCTACCAATAATACTCTTTTGTGGTGGATCAGTGTGTTGGTATTTGAGTCTAGAATTCACCGCAATCTTATATGACTAATCTCTTAGCCATGTTATCATGACTCATTCAAATAGTTGTATCCTAGATCTTGAGACGTTTTTGGTTGTGAGCAGAAATTTATCTCTAAAAAAGTTCAACTTTGTATTCTATTGTTGTTCATTGCTTGGCATACTATGTGGGAGACTCTGAATTTTCTTAAGGTGAACATTCTTATGTTGTGGTTTTGTGGGTAGTCTCTATGTTGGTAGTATGATGGGAAATTAATGCATTCTCAGATCCGAAAGGTGTTTGGTTTGAGGTTTGTTTTTTGGTTTGGAGAATTGTGTTCTAGTCTTGGCCAACTTAGCATATGCAATACATTATGGAGACTAGTTATGCTTTATGGATGTTAGCCAACTTGGTATAATGTACTACATGGATAAAATGTTTAAATTATATATGGTGCTAATAAATAAAGTTTTGATTATTTTGTTTTCATCTAAGTAGGCCAACCTAATTGATGAATAATATATACTTGTATATATATAGAATGAGAGGATGATGAGTGAGAGAGTATGCAGAAGAAGAGGTGTGAAAAGGATTAAGGGGTGTGTGAAGATCTAAGCCTAAATGCTTTATCAATTATGGATCAATGAAAATTAGTTGAGTGACTGATGTGTGAGGTAGTACTTCATATTCTGAGCTTCATTGGAATTGAACCCTACACATTGAAGGTGTATCCTATCAGTTTAATCTTTTGGCAGTGAGCTACTATCTTTGTCAATGATTTTTTTAGTGGCTAATAGTTGAAATTTGGGAATCCAAAATTGGCTAATAGTTTGAGCTACAATGTGACTTGAATTGCCACATTTTTACAAAATTTTACTATAGTCTTATTCAAATCGCCAAATAATTTATTTTATAAAAAAAATTAACTCAAAAATTTGTCACAATATTCGATACATGATTATATCAGATTCACCTTAATTTTATAAATTATTGAAGAAATCTATATTAATTCGCCGATAGTATATCATAACTATTAGTTGCTTTAGGACCATATTTCTAATCTTTTGTTTCCACCATTGATTTATAATAATCTAATGGCCCTTGTTGTATTCCATGAGGTAGAATGTACACATGATCTATAATGCTCATGGGGCCCACAATTTTGGGTATCACGAGCATTATAGATTGTGGGTAAATTTCACCTTATAGTGTACAACAAGGGTTGTTAGACCAATGATCTAAAAGCAGTTTTGAGCCCCCATGAGAATTATAGATCATGGTTACATTTTACCTTGTAGAATATAATGAGGGCCATTATATTATATTATAAAACAATGGTAGAAAGTAAATATTATAGTCTACCCCTTCAACTCATCGATAATTTCCACCCTCAGGCCCCTACTTTTCCATGAGAATTATTTTTAGATTGGATAGATTCACCATCATAATTAATTCACTTTCCTATTATTTTTCAAGATTCGCCAAAAATTTCCACAAAAATTTAGTGATGTAAAAAAATCGCCAATAAAACTAATATTTTTTTTGAAAAAAAAGAAAGTTTCGCCAATAGAAATTAAATTTTTTTCCTCAAAAAATGAAAGATTTTCCAGGATTTTATATCTTTTTTGAGGGGGATTTCTTAAAGTTATCACTGATCTTTGTATCTTGGTAGTTAGCCATCTTTTGTACTCAGGCAATGAGCCTTTTTAAGGACAGTGAGTCCTAGCAGTGAGACCTGTAATATTTTGTATCTAGATATAATATATTATGAGTTAACCCTCACCATGGTTTTACCCTTTTTAGGTTTTCCACATAAAAATCTTGGTGTTCATGTGTATGGTTGTATTGATTCATTTTTATGTTCCTTCTTGTTGATTTAGTCAGAATTGTGATAATGATAAGATGGATTTTATTGTGGTTTTATGGAATACCGGTTCACCCCCCCTCTCAGTATTTTGGATGTTCAACAATTGGTATCATAGCTTGGTTCCTCATAAGAAGCCTAACAACTTGAGGAAGGTCCCAAAATTTGAATATAAGAAATCTTTTCCTTCAAAAGTGGTATTTGTTGGACATTCAGAAGAAATAGAAGATCTAAAGGAAAAGTTGATGAAAGCGAATTAGTATATTGAAAAAATGCAAAGTAAAAGTGTTGAAGCATGTGATCTATTGGTTAAGGAAGATGAAATTGTCTCCGACCTACTGCAATAATTGGATGAGAAGAAAATAACTAAAGAATGTTAGGAAATTAAAATTCAGAGGAAGATGGATGAATGCATAAAGCTTGAGGAAGAAGCAAAAATCTTGAGATCTGATCTGGAAAAGGCAAGAAGTTTTGAAGACAAATTTAAGATAAGCTCAACAATGCTTGATGAGTTGATTACTTCTTAGATACCAGCAATGGATAAGAGTGGTTTAGGGTTTGCGGAAGGTCAAAGTTCTAAAGTGAAGCAATCTACCGGTAAGAAGACTCAGTGTAAAGATGGAAAAATCAAGGATCTAAGAAGGAACTCTAGAAGAACTCTTGTCAAAAAACCTGATCCTAAAAGGTATTTATCTTTCAATGGTGTTTGTTATTCCTGTAAGAAACTTGGTCATAACACAAAGGACTACAAAATTAAAATGAATGTTTTTTTTATCATTCTCTAGTAGATGTCTTAAGCGTAAGAAGATTGGATATAAAGTTATTCTATGTGAAGATAAGTTGAATAAAAGAAAAAATGGAAAGAAGAATTCTATTCACTATAAGTGCAACAATTCAGAAAACCCTAGTAATAACTACAAAAGAAAAAAAAATTATCCGGTGAAGAAGAATGATCAAATCATTGACCCGGAAGAAGAAATAAAGGAAATGAAAAATATTTGGAGAAAAGAAGGATGATTCAAGAATGTTGAATCAGAATCATCAGTCTTATCTATGCCAACCTTCGGTGCAAATACTCTCATCAATCTTTAAGTAAAGTAGTGGCTAAGGGGGAGCAATTATCAGAAAATCTAATAAACCCCCTCATTGATACTTGTGTCACATCATGACAAAAGTATATTTAATGTGGTAACGAAATTAAGGAATTTTCTCAGTTGCATGTGTGAAGGACGAAGTTTGTAGAATTTGAAAGAATGGAAGCATACACGATTTTTGAGGTAATCTACTTGCAAGTTGAAAAATTTATTGCAAAATCATTTGGAATGAAATGAATAAATTCAAATAATTCAAAAGGCTTATGTATTTTCAATGAAGTGTGCAAAGGAAGATTAGAGAGAAATTATGAGTTTCAAGGTTTGAAGAAGAGATCAAGTGGATTCAAAGTGAGCTTCAGAAGTAGGATATCTATACATTTCTTGTTGACCATTTACAAAGTTATTCCTATTTGCACAATATTTCATTCTTATTGCTATGGATAACTCAAAAGTTACGAATAGTGCAGATAGAGTGCAAGTTAATTTGAAGAGATATTTAAAGAATGTGTCAGAAGAGTCTATTGGTGTATTTTCTCACATCCCTCCGAGAGTGATTCCCATGGAGGATATCTATGCATTTATTTACTGTAAGACATAAGAAATGTCATCAGTTTAGTTGAGCATACTATGGGAGAGTGAATTGGAAGAGAACCATGATGACTATAGAGTATTAGTTGAGAAAAAAATGGATGTTTGGAGGAAAGTCCCTTTGTTTGAATTTGAGAAGAAGTATATTCTAGTAGTGTTGAGCATAATTCATGATGAATATTTGTGGATTGATGAGGCACATTTGATTACCAGAAAAGCTATCAGAGATGTAACCGGTTTGTGTTCCTCTAGACCATTTCCCAAATAGAAGGCTATGGATGAGCAAGATATAATTGAGGTTACCGGTGTGAATCTTGAAGGGAAAGAGATTGATTTGAGATCAATTGTGGACCTGTTAATAAGGTATGCTACTATGGTCATCGATCACAAAGTTTGTATCCCTAGCAATGACCTTATAGTTTCTACTACTGTTGTACATACTTTTGTTGATATGGTTAAAAGAGGTATGGATTATGACTTGTGTGAATTAATTTGTATACATATTTTGAAGAATTTAAAGTAAATCAAGAAGAGTAAGAATAATATATTCCGTAATGGAAATTTGGTTGTCTGTTTACTTACTTTTTGAGAGAATTATCGGTAATATGAAGGATAGAATGGTCAAATACAGATTCTATTGCCCATCAAATCAGGAACTTCATGATAAATCTTGGTAGCTTGGATGCACAGGAGACTGCCCTTGCTACATTTTTTGGAACATTTCAGATAAGGATGAGTAGAAGGTTTAGGATTCTAGTAATTGTTGTTGAAAGGTACTCCGAAAGCATCAATTTTATTGTATTTCTATCACATGGAAGCAGTTGAATCAAGGTTGGTATGGATATCTGAGTTAGATTATGAAGTATCAGAGGCTGAAGTTGAAAATTATACTAAAACTCTTTTGGAAATCCCTAAGAATCTCAATGTAAAAGGTACCTCTGGTAGCGTAACCAGAACAAGAAAGAAAAGGAAGTCTTGTTAAGAAAGAATTTATAGAAGGAAGTGAGTTTCAGAGAGCTCAACATGAGCATGAAAGAATAAATATTCAAAGATCTTTGGAAGAATTTTAGAAGGTTATTTTCGGTTCTAATTTTGATTCATCTATTTTTGTTGTGGAGATACTCTATGGCATGATTGATTTTTTGAAGGTTCACACCTCTGGACTTGAAATACATATTGGAGTTAGGTATGATGAAGGAAATTTGGAAGATATCAAAGAAAAATGTGCAAATGCAAACAATCGAGTGATGAAGGAATTGGGGAGTGTACAAGTTTGTGAAGAAGAGGCACAAGAACTGCTTTCTTTTTTCCTGGATTGGTCTGGCAATACGTTGAACATAAGAAATGAGATAAGGATGAGTGAATTCCTGATGAGCACTCAGGCATATACATATAGGTTAGCAGAAGACAAAGATAATTAGAGGTGGTCCTACATTGTGTAGCTTCAAGACAAATTCTTTTCTCTGCAAGATCAAAGGATGGAAGTTATAAAGAATTTTTTGCTACTTAGAGACATGATTAAACTTAGGCACACTTTTGTTTCTAGTGCTTTTGGTTGTATTGGTGAATTGTCAGAAATTAATCTTAATCCCAATAATTTAGCAAATTGTGTAGAGTCCTTAACTAATCTTGAGCTATTACACAAGACTCTTATAAGTGCAAAAGGTTCATTGGAAGAAGGAAAAGCATTGTGGAAGGTCATCCTGAAGAGTCTCATAGGTTCTTCTCTAGGTTAATTCAATTTCATGTTCATATTTTTTTTATTACATTTTGATGCATATATACCAGACCCAATACTTTGTCATTGATGTCAAAGGGGGAGAGAGAGAGAGATGGAGAGATAGAGGTTAACAAAGAATTTTTTTTTGATGAAGAACGGTTTTGATAGGGGGAGTATTCAAAGTATTCAATTGCAGTATATTGAAAAATGTTTTTGTCATGCATGTTGCCATCAATGCCAAAGGGGGAGATTGTTGGGATTATGGAGACTTGCAACATGAGCATGAAGTATGGGTGGTTTGTGTTGGTTGTTCCTATTTTTTCATTGATGTCAACATGGTGATAACTATATGGGAAGTCTACTTGGTTTACCAAAAGTTGTTCTCTACTGGTAATACTCTTTTTTGATGGATCAATGTGTTGGTATTCGAGTCTAGAATTCACCACAAGACCTGATATGACTCTAATCTATTAACCATGTTATCATGAATCATTCAGATAGTTGTATCCTGGATCTTGGACATTTTCGTTTGTGAGCAAAAAATCATCTGTGATAGATTTCAACTCTGTATTCTACTATTGTTCCTTGCTTGGAATACTGTGTGGGAGACTCCACATTTTCTTAAGGTGAACATTCTTATGTTGTGGTTTTGTTGGTAGTCTTTATGTTGGTAATATGATGGGAAATTAATGTGTTATCATATCTGAAAGTTGTTTTCTTTGAGGTTTGTTTGTTGGTTTGGAGAATTGTGTTCTAGTCTTGGCCAACTTAGCATATGCAATACATTATGGAGACTAGTTATGTTTTATGGATGTTAGCTGACCTGGTATAATGCACTACATGGATAAAATGTTTAAATTGTATATGGTGCCAACAATGAAAGTTTTGATTATTTTGTTTTCATCTAATTAGGCTGACCTAATTAATCAATAAGATATACTTGTATATATATAGAATGAGAGGATGATGAGTGAGAGAGTATTCAAAAGAAGAGGTGTGAAAAGGATTAAGTGGTGTGTGAAGATCTGATCCTAAATGATTTATCAATTGTGGCTTAGTGCAGATTAGTTGAGTGACTGTTGTGTGAGGAATTACTTCATATTCTAAGCTTCATTGGAACTGAACCATGCACATTGAAGATGTATCCTATCAGTTCAATCTATTGCAGTGAGACACTATCTTTGTATCTTGGTGTTTAGCCATCTTTTGTACTTAGGAAGTGAGCCTTTTTAAGGACAGTGAGTCCTAGTAGTGAGCCCTGTAATATTTTCTATCCGAATATAATATATTGTGAGTTAACCCTCACTGTGGTTTTTCCCTTTTTGGGTTTTCCACGTAAAAATCTTGGTGTTCATGTGTATGGTTGCATTGATTTATTTTTATGTTCCTTCTTGTTGATTCAGTCAGAATTGTGATAATGATAAGATGGATTTTATTGTGTTTTTAAGGAATACTGTTTCATCCCCCCCTCTCATTATTTCGGATGTTCAACATATATTGTGAAATTTTATACTCTCACACAAAGGAGTGTGTAAAATTGAATGAACCCCAATTGTCACCAAAACATGTACTTGAATATTAAGCATTATTTCGATCATTATTTGTATTTTGAGATGATGAATGACAAGATTATGTTGAAGCTACCCAGTCAACCTTCGACTCTTTAGGCTTTGATGGTGAGATTTTACACTCACCAATGAAAGTAGGTGTAAATTTAATGATCCCCAATCACCCAAGAGTGAATTCATTGTACAATTATCATTGGAAGGTGATGGTTCAACTTTTGAAGATCGAATCAAAGTACTAAGAGAGTTGGAAATGTTATATTCGACTTCGACATGTAAATACATTTCTTTATCTACTTTAACTATATATATTATTATATTCATATTTCATTGTGTGGTGAAGAGTAGACAAGACTCCATGGAATGAATCCATAGTCTACCAAGAAAAATATTATATGAAAGAGGATTTGGCATGACATGGATAAGAGTAGGAAAGGTCACAAGTCCTACCTTAATGGGTAGTGTGATTGTATCCAATAGTTGCCTACCAACATTATCAAAGGCATGAATAGAAAGAGCATCGGGTTTAATGAGAGATTTATCCACACCAAGTCTATGTGAAAGGTCAATGCTACAAACATTAAGAACCGATCCATTAAAAATGAGGGCATGAATGATCCTTGTTTTATTAATGATGACAAATATAATTAGAGCATCATATTGATTTTGAATCTCAAGGGTAGGTAACTCACTTTGATGGAAAAAATATATGTTTGTTACATTCATACCATCTAGCAAGGCTTGTACATCATTCTCTTTAACATAAGGTGGTACACTAATCTTTTGCAAAGCCTTTTGGAACATACTATAGTAGGCAGGTGAAGTTTGAATTAAGTCCCAAAGAGATATCTTAGTTGGAGTATTACAAAGTTTCTCAAAAATATCATACTCTTTTCCACCATGTTGAGGAAGATGTAGTGTGGGAGGGAGAATAGGTTGAGGAATGGAATGGAAGTTTACATTTTTTTTGGTTGGTTTCTATTTTGAGTGTTATATGCATGAGAAACTACATGAAAATTTGGTTGTTGCAACACACTTTGGTGTACATGATTACTTTGAGTTGTTTTGCAAAATTTAATATGTGACCTAGAGGTTTAGGTTGACTTGAAGGAGGTCCAATAATGAGAGGAGGTTTAGATTGAGTTGAATGACCTCCAATAATTTGTTAAAAATAAATTATTCTGCATTGAAGGTCCAAATGAGGAAAATGAGGAGGAAGAGATAACATTAGATGGAGGAAATGAGATGGAAGAGAAATACAAAGATACTCACCCATTCATATTTTTCATCCACTTGTTGGATTCGATACCCCATAAAATCTTAAAGTGGTGGATTTCTTAAATAAATAAGAGTGGCAATGTTGATTGACTCAAGAAGCACTCAAAACTTCAATAACAAGAAGTTAGCTACTTTTCTAAAAAAAATTATATACCCTGTTGTAGAATTCCAAGTCCAAATTGCATATAAGGGTGTTATCAAATGCTTAGGTAAATTTCATAGCATTAAATTAACCATGGGAGAGTATCAACTTGATTTCCTAATGTTTTATTCTCCCACAAGTGTAATAGATCTACTATTAAGAGTAAAGTAGCTCACTACTTTAAGAACAATTCAAATGAATTTTCAAGAACTATTTATGATATTTCACTCAAAAGGAAAGATAGTGGATCAAAGAGTTTGTATTCAAATTCCTCATGGATGGTAAGCTCTCATCAAATGAAAAAAATTCTTAATAAAGAATCCAATGGATTTGTGGCCCAATTATTTTTATTACTAGTTTATTCAAATTCTCGTACCCATCCAAATCTACAAGAAATTATAGATTATCATTCAATAGCTTTTTGGATATATTTGTATTAATACTACCTCCTAAGATGGATCATAATCATGGCATGCAACTAGTGCTTGGGAACCAACCACATAACATTAGGCCATACAAGTAGTCATATACACACAAAAATGATATTAAAAATATTAAGTTAGAGGTTAGTATTATCAAGCATAGCCAGAGTGATTCCTCCTCTCCTATGGTGATGGTGCATAAGGACGATCAAACATGGCACATGTGAAAAAACTATAGAGTCCTTAACATGTACACCATGAAAGATAAGTTTCCTATTACAATCATCAAAATGAATTACTAGATGATTTGAATGGACTTTTTTTTTTTAATAAAACTAGATCTTAGATCAAGTAATCACTCAATTTTAATTAAGGAAGAGTATATTTCCAAGATAAAATTTAGGGCTCATGAGGGTCATTATTATTTTCTCATGATACCATTGGGTCTTACAAATTCTCCATCTGCATTTCAAATTCTAATGAATTCAACCTTTAAGAATTTTTTAGGCATGTTTGTGTTAGTGATATTTGATGATATATTGATTTATAGCAATACATGGGAAGAGCATTTGGACTGTATAGATCAAGCATTACAAGTTCTCAAAGATCACTAATTCCATGCTAAGCCTTCCAAGTGTGTTTTTTGTCTAGAAGAGGTGGAGAACTTGGGACACATAGTGTCACATGGAGTTAAGGTTGATCCTAAAAAAAATAAGGCTATCCCAAAACCATTAAAAATTGAGGGGTTTCTTGGCACTAATTGGATACTATAGGATATTTGTAGAGAATTATGGTTATATATTAGAACCCCTCACAACTCTATTGAATAAAGATTATTTTCAATTGAATTAGTTAAAGCTAATACTACAATTGAGAAGTTGAAGTATTTTATGTGTACCACTCTAGTTATATCCACTCCATATTTCACCAAGGATTTTGTTATGGAGTGTGATGCTTCAAGAAATGGAATAGGTGCAATTGTCATGCAGAAGAGTAGGTCCATTGCTTTTGAGGATCAATAATTGAAGAGTAATTATCAACTCAAGCCCATTTATGAGAAGGAAATTATAGTTATTGTCCATGCAATGACGAAGTGGACATTTATAATAGGTAGACACTTCAAATTTAATATTGATCATGATAGCATAAAAAATTTTTTGGAGCAAATATCATCTTTTGAAGAGAAAAAAAGAGGTCGCTAAAATTTTGGGTTATGATTTTGAGATTGTATATAAGAAAGGGAAGGATAATATTATGGAAAATTCATTATCTAGGAAGGATGAGGAATTATTGTGTGTTGTTTCAACATTACAAGAAGATTGGGTAGAAGAATCTAAAGCATAGTGACAAAATGATTGTGGTAAAAGGAATCTCATTCAACAATTGTAATTTGATCCTAGCAATTTTGATAAGTTTTGATGGAAGGGAGATTCTTTGTGGTATAAAGAAAGATTATATCTTTGTAATAATTCCACTCTAAAACATAAGATTCTGGAAGAGCTTTGTTGGTAGGGTAAGCAACATAGTAAGGGTTAGAACAAATATATAGTGCAATAGACCCTACCACAAACTAGCACAAAAGGGTTGTGGAGCTTGAGGCTGACATAATACCTTAAGGAAGGAATGTATTTTGTAAGGGACATGTCCCAATATGATACTACATGTATAAGATAGGAAAATAATTTAACAGATATAAGGATATATATATATATATATATGAATATAGAATATACATGATATTGAATGTATATGCAACTATGCATATGAAGAATAAAATGTACTAAAGACTAAATATATCAATACATATATTTTTTGCATCTTTTGATCCTTCTACTATTGTTGATTATGTGGTATAAACATAATATATAAATTACACTTAGGGCATAAAACTCTTGTCTACAATCCCCCACTTTTCTTGCTAACATTGGTTCTATTATTGAGGCCCTAGCTAGGTGATAAAAAATAGACTAGAAATCAAACTTCATGTTTGGATATTCAAACAAATATATCAGAAAAGATGAAAATTCTCTTATAATTTGTAGTAGAATTCCCTAGGTGTCTACCTCATGAGTGGGGGTTATGAATCTAGTGAATGGTGAATGGAAAGGGGAGGGATCTCCAAAATGAATCCCTAAAAGTATGCAACCTATCAAAGTAGACAAAAAATAATTACCATGGGATGGATAAAGGAATAATATAAAACCAAATTATTAACACCCGCAACAAAAAAATGATAATAAGAGACAAAGAGGCATTAAAGAGGAAATTATAGTAGCAAGCCAACTAAGCATGAAAATAAGGATATGGAAAGACAATATAAACATAATGCAAAAAGGAAAGAAAGGTATCACAAAAGAATGGAGAATGCAAATTGAGAAGAAGTGACAACACCGAGGTGGGTGTTGTCAAACAAACAAAAGGAATCCAAACTATCAAACAATAAATAATACCTTTTCAAACACCACAACCAATGTCAAGAAATTTGGATAGGGTGACATAATTATAAACAAAATTAGAAGATAGTTTGAGAAGCAATGAGTCATCAAAGAAGGAATTAGACAAAGAAAATGAGAACAAAGAAGTGTCAATATCACTACAACTAATGATGCAAGACATTATTCCCAACTCTCAATGCACTTCAAGCACACAAGGGGTAATTCTAGAAATTGAATTAAACAATGTCAAAAATCAACAAGTATGAATGTTCTATTGCTAAAAAATTCCTGAATTACATGGGTTCATAGCCAAACTGAAATACAATATTTGCAACCCTGTAGACTGATGGAAAACATATCAAATCAGAATTAGAAGTCTGATGCAAGCCACAAGAGCAATCATAGGTAAGCCTTCTTCAATCCCACTTCTTCTTGTAACATCATTCATCTTCTACCTACAATCTCCTTCTGAAAAATCAATGACACTATGAACTTTCAACCTTCCAAAGTTATTTTCTATTGTATATCATCTTAGACCTATAATAACAATGTCTACAACCTCTCATAGGAAAATCTACGCCTACCTTTACTCACACCAAATTTTGGAAAAAGAAAATCAAACAAAAATTGTCAAGGCACCTCTTTCCTAAAACCACTACTTCAATTTTGTAACTCCCATTCCATGCCCAACCTAAATAAAGAAAATAAAATATTAATCTCTCCAATGCATGTTCAAATCACTCCCAAGAACAAATATCATCAATAGTCGACACAATGATTCTCCACTCCTCACAAATAAGAGTCCCATTTTGAAAAATTGCTTTGCCAGCATAACATGGGTGTCCAACTTTTGTCTGCATCTATTGAGGAATGTTAAATGACCCACGACAATTTGTAACTCCTAATAAAACCCACGCCCAAGTTGCCTTTTTCCATTTCAAACATTCAAAATTCATTCCAACACTCTCCCACTACATCATTTCCAACATAAATTAGTCCAATTATTTAAAATCCAATTTTTGGACTAAGATAATCAACTTATTTCATAAACATTATTCAAACCATGTCACAAAAAAAAATCTTTTTGGTTGATGCAAGATTTCCTACAACCACTGATCTCCTGCATCAGACACCCATGGTAGAAATAAAAGTGACCCTGTCACTTCTCAAGAGGAAAACCAAGATGAGTCTTCAATAGGTCTTCCAAACCATTTCACAAAGTATTCAAATTATTTCTTATGCCTTTTGATCCTACTCACCCTGCTGTCCAAAATTGCTTCTATCTCCTTCTATAAAGCAGGTGTTGGTATATGTAACGGTTCACCTATTGTACCTTCATCATTTTTCAGTTTCATGAAACTTTGTTAGATATGAAACATTAAATATAGGTGAAATATTGAGCTCACTAGGCAACTCTACTTCATATGCATTACTTGAATCATACTTGCTTACAATTTTGCAAGGCCCAAACTTCTTCATTTTCAGCTTGTTGTAGGTACCAACTAGGAATCTTTCTTTTCTCAAGTGTAACATTACTTCATCACCAATCTGAAATTCCTTATGTCTCCTCTTCAAATAAACTTTAGACTTGTACTAAAAATTCATTTTAATGATGTGATTTCTTACTTCTCCATGTATGCTCTTCAAGTGATCATCAAAGTCCTCTACTTTTGCACTTTTATTCTCACTTTTATCCATTCTTTAAATATGAAACATTTCTTGGGTTTCTACCATAAACTATTTGAAATGGAGATTTACCTACACTCCTATTGACTAAGTTGTTATATGCAAATTCTTCTTGAGCTAGAACCAAATCCCACCCCTTCAACTTGTCTCCAACTAGACTTCTCAACAAATTTTCCCAAGCTTCTATTCACCACCTCTGTTTTCCCATTTGTTTAATGGTAGGTTGAAGAAAACTTCAAATAAGTTTTAAGCTTCTTCCATAATATTCTCCAAAATTATCCCACAAACTTTGTATCTCTTTCTGAAACTATGCTCTTCAGTAGACCATGTAGCCTCACTACTTCTCTGAAAGACAATTCTGCAACATGCACACCATAATTAGTATTTTTACATGGAATGAAATGAGCCACCTTGGAAAATATATCTACCACCACAAAGATTGAATCATATCCCTTTTGGCTCCTTGGTAAACCAAGAACAAAGTCCATATTAATCTCTTCCCAAGGCCTCTTGGGTATTGACAAAGGTTGATATAAACCTCTATTTTGACTAGTTCCTTTTGCGACTTGACAAATACTACAACTTTGCACATTTTTTTGATATCTAGCTATAGCTGAGGCTAAAATATTTCCACCCAAAAAGTGTTATGGTCTTATCAAAACCAAAATTTCCTACAAGTTCTCCACTATGTTTTTCCTTAATCGAATTCATTCTCATTGAACTTCTAGGAATCCACAACTTATTATCTTTGAATAGCATACCATCTTGGATTAAATAATCCAACCACTTTGTCCTATCTATTGCAATAGGTTATTTGCAAGCTCTCCAAGCCTCTCCAAAATCAAGATCCTTTTCATACAACTCCTTCAATTCATTGAATCCAACAACTTCAAATTTAAAAGAAATGAGATAATGCCTCTCTATGTAGTCTTTTAGCTCGTTGTTGTGTGGCTATTTTTGGTTGTTGTTTGGCTACTAGGTTCTTTGTGTTATCTTTCGTCTTAGCAATGATTTGTTATTTTGATGTACTTTTTGTAAAGGGTTTTGGGTCCCTTCAAAACTTGTTTTTCCCTCTTAATCAAAATACTTCAACCTACATTTCAGCTAGAAAAATTTGTCTTCTACTCAATACATCTACAACCATGTTAGACTTCCCACTTCTATGCTTTAAAACAAATGTTTAACATTGCAAAAATTATACCCATTTCATATGCCTCTGATTTAACTTCCCTTGACTATTCAAATATTGAAGTGCTTGATTATCATTAAACAAAACAAACTCCTTAGGGAAGGGAAAAGATAGTGTCTCCACTTTTTCAATGCTTGAACAATAACATAAAATTCCTATCATAAATTGAATATTTCTTGTTTGCATCATTTAACTTCTCACTAAAATAATCAATGGGTTTACATTATTGACTTAGAACATATCCAATGGAATTATCACTTGCATCACAATCCACTTGAAATACATTTTGGAAGTGCTAAAACATGCTACTTTGTCACCTTAGCCTTCAAAAAATAGAAACTTCTTGTTGCCCATATAGTCCATCTAAAATCTCTGTTATCCCTCTCATGGTCTCAATTAGTGGTGCACAAATACTACTAAAACCCCTAATAAACTTCCTATAAAAACTTTCCAAACCATGAACTGACCTCATCTATGTAGCACTCCTAGGTGTAGGCCATTCTAAGATATCTTACACCTTTTCTAAATCCGTCTTGATTCCCTCTCCTGAAATTACAAATCCTAAAAATCCCTCTTCATAAAGTTGCACTCCTTCAAATTAGTGAGCAACTTCTCTTCTCTCAAATTTTCAAAAAAAATTGATATGCATCTAGTGTTCTTCAAATGTCTTACTAAATATCAAAATTTCATCAAGATAAACAATAACAAAACTTCCAAAAAACTCTTTTAATACCTCATCCATCAATCTCATAAATGTACTAAGTGCATTGATTAGCCCAAAAGGCATGACTGGCCACTCATACAAACCTTCCTTAGTCTTGAATGTCGTCTTCCATTCATCTCCCTCTCTGATTTAGATTTGATGGTGGCCACTCTTCAATTCAATCTTGGTGAAGCACTCAACTCCACTTAAACAATCCATGATATCATCCATTCTTGGCAATGAAACTTTGTACTTGAGAGTGATCTTGTTTATGGCCCTTGAATTTGTGCATATTCTCCATTCCTCACCTTTATTTGGTGCTAAAATAGTAGCATTGCACATGGACTTAGGCTATGTCTGATCAAACCCTTCTACAATAATTCTTGCACTTGTTTATTCAACTCTTCACTCTTTTTAGGAGACATCATGTGGGTTGCCTTGTTAAGAAAACTTGCTCCTGGTATCAAATCAATTTGATGAATTATCCTTCTCACAGGTGGTAATCCTTTTGGTGCATTATCTAAAACAATCTCACTAAAATAATGCAACAAATTTGCAACTTCCATAGGAACATCTTCCACTTTTTCTTGGTTAGTTTTTGGAATCAAAGAAAAAAAAATATTTTCATGCTTCATTCCATCCAAAAAGTTTTTGGCATCAACTACACAAATCCTTGCATTGTTGCAAACTTTAACCATTTCCTCTTTCAATGGTTTCAATTTATGTCTTACTCCATCCTTCGTTAATGAGTATGTGTTAGCATACCCATCATGCATTTCTTTCCAATCAAGTTGTCAAGTACTCCCTTACAAAATATGATAAGCATCCATAGGAATAATGTCACAAACAATCTCATCAAAATAATCTCCTATCTTAAACTTTACCAAACTTTGTTCACTGACCAAAAGTCTCTAATTATTTTGAATCCCAACAATCTATTACGGATGTAGGTGCCTTCTCTGAAGCTTCAATTTTTTCACCATCTCTTTAAAAATCAAGTTATCAGTACTTTCGCTATCAATGATCATACTACATAGCTTCCCTTCACATTCACACCTCATTCTAAATAAATTCTTCCTCTAAACTGGTTCACTATCTTCATTCAACATGGATCATCTAGTCATTAAGGTCTTCCCTCTTTCCAATTCTTCGGAGTGCGATGACTACATCTCTTACATTCACGTTTGTTGCTCTAGCATGGTTTTTAGGCCACCTATTGGTTCTTTCTTGATTGTGAGGGAAGTCATATGCTCTATGCCCCCCTTCACACCAAAAACAAGTTATGTAAAAGCCTCCTCTTCTGAATTCTCTACCCAATCTTTCTCTACCTCTGAAATTTTAACCTCTTAGGTTAAACTAATTTTTTCATTTTTTATTTTTATTACTGCCTTGATCTTCAAGTTTATAATTTTTATGATTTCATTCATAATATCTTCCTCTAGTTCTTCCACCATGACCTCTTCCTCTTTGCTTGTTCTCAAACTTTCTATTCAAACTCTCTTCTACCTTCAATGCAAACTAATATGAATCCTTAATGGTGTACATCCTCACTAATGCCAACTCTTCATATATGTTTGGATTTTACCCATTGATGTAACAAGCTACCTTCTCCTTATTTTCTTCAACATGTTTGGTTCTTATCAAGACTACAAAATTATTTTATGTACTCATTCACAGTTCTTGTTCCTTGTCTTAAACTTTGCATCTTTTTAAGAAACTCCAATTCATAATCTATCAAAATGAATTGCCTCTTGATCCTTTCCACCATTCTATCTCATCTAGCAATTCTATATTTTCCTCTCCTTCCTCTTTCAAGCTAGATTTCTTTCCATAAAATTCTAGCATGTCCCTTTAATTTTTTCTTTGTAAACTTCATTCTATCAGGGTCTTCAATCTCTTCAAATTCAAAGAATTCTTCCATTTCATTTATCCATTCTATGAGCTCCTCTATATTGAAGCTTCCATTAAATGTTGAGACCTCCATCTTTGGTCTTTTTCCAATCTTGAAAATGGCTCTAAATAATCTGATTTCTCGAGGATCTACTTCATCTTGTGCTTCTTAGAATGGCTCCTCATTCTCTGCTTCATCTTCACTTTCATCTCTTTCCATATGTACAACTCTTCTACATAGCTCTTACTACAATGTCTCTAATTTCCCTATAAGGGCTCTAAAATCATCCATACCAAGAGGGTTTCTACCTCCACCTCTACCACAATGGGATACTCTAAGAGGCATTTTCTCAACACCCACAACTCACTGGTCATGTTTCAAACTGCCTCACTTTGGCACTCTATCTGCAGACTCAGAAACAACCTACTCTAATACCACTTATGCAAGAGAGTTTTCCAAACTCTCAACACACTTCAAGAACACAAGAGATAATTCCAGTAATTGAATTAAGAAATGCCAAAAATCAACAAGTATGAATGTTCTATTGCTAAAAAATCTCCTAAATTACATGGGTTCATAGCCAAACTGAAACACAATATTTGCAACCCTCTAGACTAATGGAAAATATTTCAAATCAGATTTAGAAGTCTAATACAAGCTACAAGATCAATCACAATTAATCCTTCTTTAATCCCACTTCTTCTTGTAACATCATTCGTCTTCTACCTACAATCTCCTTTTGAAAAATCAATGGCACAATGAACCTGCAACCTTTCAAAGTTATTTGCTAATGTATATCATCTTAGAACCTACAACAAAAAAATTTGCAACCTCTCCTAAGAAAAGCTATGCCTACCTCTACTCACACCAAATTCAGGAAAAAGAAAATCAAACAAGAATTGTCAAGGCACCTTTTTCCTGCAACTACTACTTCAATTTTGTAACTCCCATCCCACGCCCAACCTGGGGAAAGAAAATAAAATTCATAAAAATAAAATATTACTCTCTCCAATGCATGTGAAAATCACTCCCAGGAAGAAAGGTCATTAGTATCCAACACAATGATTCTCCATTCCTCACAAGTAGGAGTCCATTTTGAAAAATTGCTCTGCCAGCATAACATGGGCATCCAAATTTTACCTCCAGCTATTGAGGAGTGTTAAATGACCTACAAAAATTTGTAACTCCCAAGAAAACTCATGCCCAAGTTTCCTTTTTTTCCATTTTAAACATTCAAAATGCATTCCAACACTATCTCCCACTACATCATTTGCAACATAAATTAGTCCAATTATTTAAAATCTGATTTTTAAACTAAGATAATCAATTTATTTCATAGAACATTATTCAAACCATGCCACATAAAAAATAAATTGGTTGATGCAAGATTGTCTACAACCACGGATGCTCCTACATCAACTAATCAAAACACCACAACCCAAAATAAATTGATCCAATATTGCTATCAATTTGGAGGAATTTTTTTGGAGTTTCTTGAAACCCCAAAGAAAATTCTATCACTAGTTATGGCTTATCTTAACAAGAAAATAATCAAAATATTTAAGAAAATAACAACTAAATGGATATGCCGGGAAAATAAAACCATGCTTAATTTGGGAAAATAATTATCATCAATAACATCAAATATCATTAACAAACTTAAAGATATCATGAAAAACCAAACGTCATTTTGAAGAGGCACACACCTCGAACCATGACCCATCCCCAATTCCATATAAAACAAGAGGAATATCACTACAAGAAGTATCGTAAGAACAACCAAGATATCCACAAGAGAAATTTATAGTAGATTGTGACAAAATATTATGCAAATAATTCTTTAACATCAAATTTAAAAGAGATAAAGGTAGAGAAAACCAGCCCACACCATTGAAAAATAAGAAAAGGGAGAAAAATCCAATAGAAGCACACTACACAATTAAGAAAGAGAAAATCAATAAGATGATGGATCCCCAAATCAAAATCCTATTATTTGGAAAGGACACCATTAAAGCTACAAAACATATATTTACTCTATTGGTAGAGAAAGCAAATTGATTATGATCAGAAAAAAATGTTTGAATTTGTAGGGTCTCTAAGAAAAGATGCTCTAGAGTGGTATAAAAAGAGCTACACTAAGCATGAAAAGGATTGGCATGAAGTGAAGAAGGAATTCTTAATAAAATCTAACTCTCCAAAAGTCCCATCCAAAAGTTTTAGAAAAATGAAGGACCTAGTGAAAGGAAGTCGGGTGAGCGAAAACAACTTCCTACACTAATCTAAGTAGGGGAGAGTCACAAAAATTTCTTATAAATACCTTAAACAGTTATAGCTACAAACAGATGCACATTAAAAATACATAAAATAAATAAATTATGCAAACCATGATGCAGTGATTACGTGGGAAAACCCTTTCAAGAAAAAACCCACACTCCAAATATGCAACTCAATTGTATTATCAACAACATGATTACAATATAAATCAAAGCAATTCTCTTCAAGAGTCTTCATATTATGACAAGAATCTAGAGTAATTATGAAACACAATAACACGTAGACAATCTTCAATCTATCATTATAAAAATGCTCTAAAACACAAATTTATAGATGTGCAAGATGGGCACCCAAGATTGCCATGTGTCACCTCCAAAATCACTACATGCATGCAACAAAAGATGGAGAACATGCAAGGCGTCCAACTTCACATGCCTATGCAACTATTATAAATTCTCAATATGTGGGCCATTTTTCATAAATTACTATGCAACAAAATCAATCCCCTCAACATGTAGGGTGTGAGACTTCATGCAAGAGATTGTCCTCATCATGCAAGGTGCCTACAACATGCAAGACTAACAACTACCAATTACTCACTAGTCCTGACAAGGTAGTTTCCATAGTTGACTCTTACAACTGTCATAGAATGCCATGGCAAGTTGTCATAGTTTTTCATAGTGCATGACATAGCAACTTATTACAAATGTCATAAATCTATCCTAGAATATAGGTCCACCAAAGTGGACACCTACCTCCACTAAAATAAATTACATCTTTTACATTCCACCTTCCATGTAGGATGCCACATCATTCGTGGGTCCCACAAAGTGACAACATATTTGATAGGAAAATTAACCTAGGAAATAAATAATTAATATCAAATAATAATATTTAAATGTTAGGACTCTAAGGTTGGGAAACCCTAATCCCAACACTCTCCCACTTATCGAAGACCTCTCAAAGAGTCGTCCAAAATCAATTGCTTAGGGCCCCAAGGCCCATGGAAATAGAACACCACCTAAACTTCTTTGTGCTCATTGATTTGTCAAATGCATCTATAACATTCATCAAAGTGTCAACCTTCTCCAAATTCACCTTTCCATCTACCATACCACAAACAAAATGAAACTAAACATCAATGTGCTTTGTTTTGGCATCATTGATTTGTCAGTGCATCTATAACATTCATCAAAGTGTCAACCTTCTCCAAGTTCACCTTTCCATCTACCATACCACAAAAAAAATGAAACTAAACATCAATGTGCTTTGTTTTGGCATGGAAAGTATGATTTTTTGCTAAGTAAATGACACTCTAATTATCACAAGAAATAGTATTCTATCATGCATCTAAACCAATATTATAACACAATCTCTTAAGCCAAATGACTTTCTTACAAGAATGAGTAGCTGCCATGCACTCTACTTCTATACTGGACAAAGCGACTACATCTTGTTGCTTACTCATCCAACTAATAGCACCACCAAACATCATAAACACAACCTATGGTGGATCTTTTGCTATCAATGTCACATGCCCAATCTGAATCCGTGTATCCATGAATACTCACTAAAAGTCGAGTTCAAGTAGGATAACCATGAAAACATAGGGAATACTTGCAAGTACATGAACACTCTCTTCACTGCATCCCAATGTACCTATCTAGGATTAGCCATAAACCAAATAAGGACTCCCATTGATTGGGAAATGTTTGGCCTAGTACAGACCATAGCATACATTAAACTACCAACAACACTTGAATATCGTACTTTGGTCATGCCCTCCATCTCAGTAGGAGATTTTGGACAATCTTCCACAAAAAGATTTGTCCCCTACATTATAGGAAGAACTGTATGTCTACAATTTGTCATGTTGAATCTCTCCAACACTAAGTTCACATGCTTTGGCTTAACCAAAGTTTTATGTTAGCTCTGTCTCTTTTGATTTCCATTCCTAGAATATATCTAATTGCACCTAAATATTTCATCTCAAACCGTGCTAAAAATTGTGACTTCAAACCTAAAATCATGCTTTTACCATTCCCAATAAACAACCTATCATCTGCGTATAAAACAATAATGAGAATACAACCATTATCAAATTTTTAATACACACAATGATCAGATTTAGATTTCAAAATTCCCAAAGACAACACATATGTGTCAAACTTCTGGTACCACATTCTAGGAGACTGTTTCAAACCATACGAAGACTTTCAATTTTCAAACCAGTTTTTCTTCAACTTTAACCACAAAATGCTCTATTTATGACATACAAATCTCTTCCTCCAAGTCACTGTGAAGGAACATTGTCTTCACATCCATGTTTTTCACTTCTAGATCATACACTATTGCAAGTGATAAAAAGAACCAAATAGATGCCAACTTCACAATAGGGGAGAATATTTCACCATAATCAATCCCCTCCACCTAATAATATCCCTTAGTGACCAACTGTGTCTTATGCTTCTCAACAATGCCATTAGGACCACACTTCTTCTTGAATACCCATTTATAACCAATAGGTTTATGTCCAACATGCAAGGGTACTAGACTCCAAGTATTATTTTTCTTCAATGTAGCCATCTCTTAATCCATGGCTTTCATCCAGGAATCTACATCACTCATACCCATAGCCTCTCTAATAGTCATTGGCTCATCCATGTTAGCAATCAAAGAAAAAATTCAAGTGGAATCCAACAAGGAATAACCAAACATTTTTGGTTGTTGCTTAGCATGTACAAACCTCCTGAATTGTTGAGGTTGAGGTTCTTCTTCTTCAAAACTTTCAAAGCTACTAGAGATTTCCTCATCATCAAGTCTAGTATAAGTGTGTAGTTCACCTTTGATCAGAGTAGGTGGAATCTGAACTACCTCCTTTTGTTTCTCCTCTTTTTCTAGTTGCAACTCAATAGTTGAAGGTTTCATCTCTGAAAAATTACACTTTCGTTGTAGAGAACCTTTTGGGCCACTAGATCCCAAAGCTTGTTTCCCTTCACACCAACACCATAACCGATGAAGATACATTTAACTACCTTGTTCTCCAATTCAGAGCATAAGGTTCACAACCAAATACTCTAATATGTCTCATTGAAGGCGTTTAACAAAACCACACCTCCATGGGTGTCTTTTCAAAAAGAGCCAATGTAGGAGATTTGATGATCAAATAACATGTAGTGACTACAACTTCAGCCCAGAACTTCTAAAGGCCAACACACTCAACATACTCTTGGCCCTCTCCATCAACATCCTATTCATCCTCTCTGAAACTCCATTTTGTTGTGGGGTGTATGGAGTTGTCTTATGTCTCTCAATCCCATGCTCTTTACAAAACTTGTCAAATTTTGCCAAACAAAACTCATTTCCATTGTCAATCCTCAAACACTTAATCTTTCTAATAGTTTTATTTTCAATCAAGGCTTTAAACTCCCTAAACCAACTAAAAAACTTTAGATTTACTATTGAGGAAATAAATAAATGTCCTTCTACTGTAATCAGCGATGAAAGAAACAAAATATACAGATGTTGATATCAAAGGAACATTTATAGGACCAAACACATATGCATGAACATAGCCTAAAACCCCATAAGACTTATGAGAATTGGAATAAAAAGAAACACAGTGTTGTTTTCCATACACACAATGTTCGCAAAAATCGAAATCGAGATTACAATCATTGAGTCCTTCATCAAGGCTCTTATTTTTCACGGATCTAAGACCCTTCTCACCAATGTGACCAATTCGTTGGTGCCATAACATTGTCTTCTCCGTAGGAAGCTTCATTTTTAAGGAATGAGCACCGTTAGGCACCCAAAATTCATGACCGTCAAATGTAGCTACTAAAAACTTCTCTCCATGATCTAACAATGAGGATGAAGAATCCAAAGGTCTCTTCTTCGATGTATCAAAAGAAATATTGCACTAAACCGTTCATGCATCCATCTTTTACAAGGTGTCAATCCGAACACCCTTAGCTGACATAATAGCTCCCTTTGTCATCTTACATATTCCACTCGAGAAAATAACTCGCACCCCTGAATCATTCAATTTACTCACAAAGAGTAAGTTTTGTGCCAAACCCAAGATATGCAAGACACCATCAATCCCCTTCACGCTTCCATCAAGGAATATGATTTTGACTCTTCCAAGGAAAAAATCTTCAAGTGAGAGTCATCACCCAAATACACCTTCCCACCTTCATATTCTTCATACTTTGAGAACCAACTCTTCTACGAGGTCATGTGGAAAGAAGAACCCGAGTCTATCAACCACACATCTTTCAATAGATAGGTTGCCAAGGTTACGACAAAAGAATCTATATCATCTTGAGAGGATTTGTTAGAGTCAATATGAAAAATTATCTTTTCCTTTCTTGTCTTCCTTGCACTCTTTTCTAAAATGACCAAATTTTCCACAATTCCAACATTTTTCCTTAGACTTACCAAAAGACTTAGATCTCCTTAGATTTGAATTTTGACTTCATGTTCTTGTTGCCTTTCTCTTTTGATCTGCCATGAACAACAATGGCCTTCATAGCCATCTCAAACAATTCCATCCACATCTCTTTAAATAACAACGAAGCAACCACCTCATCCATCTTGAAATTGGTGGTAGTACTGCCAATAGCCATTAACGTAAGCATGCTACAATCCCGACCTTTAATCTTATCTCCAATAGAACCCAATTGAGCTATCAACATGTTAAATGCAATTAGGTGATCTACAATGGATCCTCCATCTTCCATCTTCAGAGAATACAATTTCTTCCACAAGAATAATTTGTTTACTAAGGATTTAGCTTGATAAACGTCTCCAAGTTTCTTCCATAAAGATGCAACCATTTTCTCTCCATGGACATTCAAGAGCATGAAATCAACCAAGAAGACTCTTATCAAATCCTTGAATTTTTGATCCATCAGATCCCAATCTGTCTGGGTTGTAGTAGTTGGTTTGTATTGATATTGCAGCCCACAAATAACTATCCATGAGCATATCCTCCATTTTTAACTTCCATACTTGGGTAATCCCACAATAATGAGTCCCAATTTTTGGCCAAGCTGGGCATTTATATCAACATTTTTAACTGAATCTTTACTTTATGTGACCTGTAGCAGTTAAATTGTTAAGAATTTGAAGATGATGCAAACTAGTAATTCGTGACGATCTATGTGTAGATTCTAAATATATTTCTTTAATATTTTTTTTGAAATAAATCACAATCTTTCAACATCTCCTTTAATAACTAGTTTTTAATTGTAAACATTTTTGGAAAGTAATGTTTGTCGTTCAATGTAAAAAAAATTCTAGAAAGGATAAAATTCTAATTTTTAAATATAGATTCTTAACATCAATATCTAGTGCGTGGATATTTTTTCATAATTTTTTGTTAGATATATTTTTAATTAATTTTTGAAGTCATTGTAACTATAATTTGGATATAGGTGTATGTTGTCCAACATAACTTGTTGTGTATAATCGAAATTCAATTTTTTATTTGGTGAAATAAGGACAACAATACCTAGTGCAAAGGTATTTTTTGAATTTTTTTTACAAATGATTTACTATTTTTCCACCTATGTAGAATGAAGAACTTGATGTTCGATGAGAAACCTATTTCAGTAAAAATTAAAAATTGAATACATGAGAAAATGAAAACAAATCAAAACTATACTTGTTGGGAGTCTCATTTTGAGAGCTACAATATTGCAAAATATCTTGTCTGGGGTTTGAAACTGGATTTTCTGAGGAAATTTTGAAGCAAAAACCAAAACTATCATGCTAAGCCCCTTCGCTCGAAGGTGCCTTCGATCAAAGGTTTCACCTTCGAACAAAGGTACCTTTGATCGAAGATCTCTATGTAAAAAGAATCTTTTTATGGAGCATATCTTTGCTTGAAGGTTGACCTTCGCTCGAAGGTCTCTACATGCATACCTTCGAGTGAAGGACCTTTGTTTGAAGATTTCTTCAAACGAAGGTGTTTCATTAAATTGTCCCTCCTCTCTTGAAAAAAATCATTGTCCCAAAAGTGGTACTCGGTATTGTGAGATTACCCACCTCGAAGCTTCAACCGTTAAACTTCTCCATTTGGATTCTTTTGGATGTGATTGCCATCTTTTCCTTGCAACAATGTACACAAATTTCTTATGTAAAAGTCTCATTGAAACAAAGATCAGCTCAAAAAACCCTTTAAGCCCAACAACGAAATCAAGGTTGGCTAGGATCTAATACCAACTGAAAGGAGGATAACTAAGCAGAAGCAGCTTCCTACACTAGCGTAAGTAGGGAGAGTTACACAAATGTAGTTTAAACACCTTAAACAATTACAGCTACAAACAAGTGCACATTTAAAATACATAAAACAGATAAACTATACAAACCATAACATAGTGATTATGTGGGAAAACCCTTTGGGGAAAAACCCACACTCCAAATATGTAGCTCAATTGTATTATCAACAACAACACAATTACAATACAAATCAAACCAATTCTCGTCAAGAGTCCTCACACTATGAGAAGAATATAGGATAATTCTAATAGTATAACGACATGTCTGTTAGTGTTTTTGTAGCTTCGGGAGATATTTTTCCTTAATTATATCTTGCTCAAGGCAAGTCGGCCTTCATCTTTATATATTTTCTCTAGGTCTTCCCTAGAGAGAAGGCCACCTAGTTTGGTATTTATAGAGGATGGAGTCCTCTCATTTTTATCATCAAATCATTCACTCTCCAATTCGCATCTTCAGCAGCAGCAGCAATTTGCCTTCTAGCAGCAAATTCGATTCTAAGAAGAAGTGTCATCTTTTGTATTTCGCTTCAAGGAGAAGTGTCCATTCATTGTATTAGTCTCGACCTTGTGTAGGGCTTGATTCGTATGTAGTTTCTTACACTTATCCATCTGATATATAAGAGATCATTTTGTTGGGTTTTTCTCCCTCAAGTAGGAGGGTTTTCCCAGGGTAAATTCCTATGTTCATTGATCTGTGTGTTGTATTTCTACTTATTTACATTTCTGATCTAAAACTAACATGGTATCAGAGCGGGTTTAGAGGAAATCCAATCAAATTTGACTAAGCAAAGTTTGTAGGGTATGAGGATGTTGAGATTGAGAAATTTTGAGTTGATCATTATTCGAGGTTTGTGTTGCATATACCTAGGCACCATCAGTCTTAGCATAATCAAACCTAGGAACCCCGTATTTTGAAATTGTGAATGCCATATGCTATTTAGAGAGGGTATGTGGACATAAGAAGTGTGGACATGAGCCTACAGCCTCAAAACTTCAAGTTTTTCAAACGTGATACTTCATTGGGTGGCTACGTGGGAGTGTATGCTCTCATTTGATTGGATAATAGTTGTTGAGTCGGAGTCATGAATTATTGTGAAGATTGCTAAGACAAACTTGCATCTTTAGGAGTTTCGAATGCCTACCAGACTAAGCGTGAACTTTATCAAAATGGACAAATGAACTACGCAAGAAATCTGAGCATAGTCATGAATTACCATACAAGCTTGGCGTGGATTTCTAGGACTCACCATGACCTAGGCGATTGCTAGAACCTGAGTGCCATAGTTGGAAGAGCATGACCAGTTAATGATTGAGGCATTTCACCATTGCTAGTTGTGGGTATTGCAGAAAGGACGTGAATCTCAACAGTAGTCGACTTCACTTTCCAGGCAATTGCCCTGTTACTTCCTTATCTGATGGTTGCAAGTTGTGGTATCATCTAATCTCCATTACTAAGAAAATGAATCGATATCAAACTTGTTGGGTTATTGTTGGAAGCATTTAATTGAATTGTTGGTCAACGAATCAAGATTTTTAGTTCTCTAATTACTGTGGTTCTTAAGCAATTTTATTGAACCTGTAAATGTGAAAGAAAGAATTCTTAATGTTGGGTAGTTATCAAGATGATATCCAAGTTACTGAAGCTCAGTGGACATTTTGGAGATTGAATAAAACATTGGGGCTAAGTCTTCATTATCAACTGGAATGTCTATACAGGAAATTAAAGGAACGAAGGTCTGAGATGGTTCTGGCAAGATGTTGGTGACAACAGTTGGTATGAAAACATGATGAGGGTAAATTGATGGCAACATTGGGTGAAGGTCGTGAAGATGAAACACCGCTACAGGTCTAGCTCAATGGTGTACCAACATTAAAGAGATAAGTATTTTATGTTTGTACCTTTGAATAATGATCATGGATTTAAATAATCATGTAGTTAATAATAATTCATGCAATAACATTGGGAATAGTGAATCATGTATGCTACCAGCATTGGTTTGTGTATTCCTCTTCGGGATATTTTGATTTTATGAACTATTGTTAATCTCTTTAAAAAAAATGCAAGATGGATCAAGGAGCAAAACGATGATGAGAGGTTGCATAAGGAATTCAAAGGGAGGAAGAGCTTGAGGCATCCTGTGAGGAAGTCATGTCGGTTGAAGAAATGAACAAACATGGAGACATAGTTTGCAGCCTTGGGACTAAGTTGGTGGCGCATAACTCTCATGATTCTTCACTGGAGACATCTCTTCAAGGCACAAGGTTGGGTCAACCTTGGATAGAGAATTTGCATCAACAAAGAAGATTGAGAAAGATGAAGACACTAAACAACGGAGAACCTATACAGATTGTCATTGCGATAAGCTACTTCAAAAAGGAGGAAATGACATTCAGAGGGAGTTAAATTATGAGAATTCAAGGCACGAGTTGAGAGAATGTCCAAGAAAAGGATTAAGGTTCTGAGATCAGTCAATGGAGGGGAGTTCACTTCCAAAGGATTTCTTTTCAATCTCTGAGGTAGGGATCAAGAGGGGGTTATGTGACTCACTGAGAAGAAGTGAAGGTATCAACTAAGTGGGTCGCAGTTGCAAGGCCAGGTGCTAAAGTCCTTGGAAGACCTCTTCAGCTGTAGAGAACAAAATTGCACAAGACAATCAATCTGGATTTGACATTAGTAGCTCCGCAAACCTATTCAGAATAGGGTGATCCGAGATGAGGTCAAAAAGGATAGTCCTGAACTCTTGCAAGTCAATAGTGCTAGAGGTGTGCGTTGGAAATTGTTCCTCTAAGGCAATCATTGCAGACAATCTTCGACGAGGAGGTCAGGAGGTTGATGCAAATACTTGGAGCTTCAAAGGGAGTCACATCATCATGAAGATTTGTTGTAATGTATATTTCTTTGAGACAAAGAAATATGAGGTGAAAGCTCTTGTAGTGTATATTTCTCTGAGAAGGAGAAATATGAGATGCAAGCCCTTGTTCATCTCTGAGACTGAGATGAGACGTCATGTTGAGACTCCATGACAACATCACGTTGAGAGACTCCATAACGAACCCTTGTTCATCTCTAAGACTGAGATGGTACGTCATGTTGAGAGACCCCATGACAACATCACGTTGAGAGACTTTGTGATGAACCCTTGTACATCTCTAAGACTGAGATGTGTTTCTTTCCACACATGGGAGTAGCCATTGTGGATGTCATGTTCAGAGACTCCATGATGACATCATGTTAAGAGACTCTGTGATGAACCCTTGTATATCTCTAAGACTAAGATGTGTTTCCTTCCACACATGGGAGTAGTCATTGTGGACGTCATGTTGAGAGACTCCATGAGGACATCACGTTGAGAGACTCCATGATGAACCCTTGTACATCTCTCAGAATGAGATGTCTTTTCCACAAATAGATGTAGCCATTGTGGACATCATGTTGAGAGACTCCATGATGAACTCTTGTACATCTCTAAGACTGAGATGTGGTTTTCCACAAATGGGTGTAGCCATTGTGGGTTTCATGTTGAAAGACTCCATGACGAAGATATCTAGAAAAATACCTCCCTAGCTAAGAGGGAGTGTTAGTGTTTGGTAGCTTCGGGAGATATTTTTCCTTAATTATATCTTGCTCAAGGCAGGTCAGCCTTCATCTTTATATATTTGCTCTAGGTCGGCCCTAGAGAGAAGGCCACCTAGTTTGGTATTTATAGAGGATGGAGTCCTCTCATTTTTATCATCAAATCATTCTCTCCAATTCACATCTTCAGCAACAGCAACAGTTCGCCTCCTAGCAGCAGATTTGATTCTAAGAAGTGTCATCTTTTGTGTTTCGCTTCAAGGAGAAGTGTCTCCATTCATTGTATTACTCTTAGCCTTGTGTAGGGCCTGATTTGTATGTAGTTTTCTACACTTATCCATTTGATATATAAGAGATCATTTTGTTGGGTTTTTCTCCCTCAAGTAGGAGGGTTTTCCCAAGGTAAATTATTGTGTTCATTGATCTGTCTATTGTATTTCTGCTTATTTACATTTCTGATCTAAAACTAACAATGTCAACAATCTTTAACCTGTCATCATAAAAATACTCTAACCCAACACCAATTTATAGATGTGCAAGATGGGCACCCAAGACTGCCATGTGTCACCTCCACAATCACTACATGCATGCAAAAAAAGATGGAGAACATGCAAGACATCCAACTTCACCTACCTATGCAACTATCATAAATGCTCAACATGTAGGCCATTTGTCATAAATTACTATTCAACAAAATCAATTCTCAACATGCAGGGTGTGAGACTTCATGCAAGAGGTTCTCTTCATCATGCAAGGCACCTACAACATGCAAGAGTGACAATTGCCAATTACTTACTAGTCTTGATAAGGTAGTTGCCATAGTTGACTCTTACAACTATCATAGAATGTCATGGCAAGTTGTCATAGTCTGCCATAATGAGACATAGCAACTTATGACAAATGTCATCAATCAACCTAGAATATAGGTCCTCCAAAGTGGATGCCTACCTCCACTAAATTAACTTACATCTTTTACATGTCACCTTCCATGTAGGATACCACATCACTAGTGGGTCTCACAAACTATCAACATATTTGGTAGGAAAACTAACTTAGGAAATAAATAATTAACATCAAACAATAACATTTAAATGCTAGGACTCTAAGGTTGAGACATCATAATCCCAACACCTAGTACAAAGGGAAGGAGAAATAGTGAAGAGGTACAACAAAAGATCATAATCCCAACACCTAATACAAAGGGATGGATAAATAGTGAAGGGGTACAACAAAAGATTCAAAAAAATATCTCAAAAACTAGATGAACTATTGATAGAAAAAAAAAAAAGGTTGAATAGTTCGTTGTTTACTTAGTTAAAGACATTAGGGAATATTTGGATGGAAGAATATTCCACATACCTAGATATGGTAACTTTGGCTTGCTGTGTTGAGGGTCAATCTTGGAGAAGAACAAACAATGAGAAGAAAAATATTGAATTAAAAAAATGAGCTTGGAAATATAGTAGTTGAGACATAAAATTATGGTTAAAGAAGAGAATACCAAACGAAAAATATATATGGTGCTCATACTACTCACAAGAAGGCCATATCCAAAATGACTGACCCAAAGCACAAGGATAAGCAAGAGCTATCAAATCGAGGGTATATTTTCAAACTATCCAACGAAAAATCCAATTAATATTCTACATATTATGTGGTGAATGGGATGACCACAAGATAGAAAGAAGGTTTTGGATTAGAGATGAGAAAGAGGAACATGAACCTCAATGTACCAAGTACAACATCTACTACCTAGACACATATCAAAAAATAGCATACATCAAAGGACTAGCAGAACATCTCCTCTACACCTAGGACCACAAGTACCAAGCACCTATATGGAGAAACAAAAAAATGCAAAATAACCCTTCCCATAGTCACAATAAAGATTGAAGACCCTTTAACAATTCTAGATGAGGTAGGGGACGAAGCAAAGAGAATTGCAAAAGGGAGGATGCCAACTACTACAAATGTGGCAGACAAGGCCACTACTCTATAGAATGTCGGTTCAATAAAAATAAGAATTGTGCGTTCTGCAACAATTTAGTCCATAACCTTTTCAATTGTGACAAGATGCAACACTTTCAAAAATGTGCCACCATAATAAAAAAATGGTGAGTTATAGGGGCCTAATGCACCTAGAGGAGCTAGAGTCATGAGGAAGGTAACAAAAGAAACACCACAATGCAGAAGAAGGTTCCATAAGGAAGAACCTTATTAATCAAACATCACTTCAAAAGAGGAAACATCCGAAGAAGAATTCCAAGAGGCAAGAAGACTAATAAAAACTAAAAATAAATATAAATATAAATATAAAAACTACGGTAGTCACATGTCAAGGAATCAATAATGCAAAGAACATGCATGTCATCCAAGAGATAGAAGTTGAAGAGGATGAAGATGAAGAAGAGGAAGAATAATTCTTCCCAAATAAATATCAACGTGACCAAATTGTGCATACATATCGCAAGGTCATTAACCAACAATAAGAAGAAGAAATTTACTTCTAAGAAGAAGAAATTTACTTCTAAGAAGTAACCATATTAAAAAAACTCACCACACTAGTATAGTAGAAAAACTTGCTAGAAAACTAAATCAATTCTAGAACAAGCAAGAAACCACAAGACCACAAGTCTAGAGATTATCAAAGATATTAAGATTGGAAGAAAAAACCCCTTATAATATTCACACATGTCAACCATAAAAGTATTTAGTAGATACTTATAGTCAAATATCAATATGATGCCCAAGAGGACTAGGGAAAACCTAAATTGAGCAACACCCCATAAAACATCACCTTAGTTGATGGATCATCTATGGGAACAATAGGGACATGGCAAAAAGTAGAATTAAATGTCCTAGGGGTAAAATTAACAATTGACTTTGAATTAGTTGCAATGAAGGAACCTTTTGATACCTTCAACACCCTCTTTGTTGGGGATACGGGATGGGTTTGTCATCATAGAATGGACGTTTAAGACAACAGTGCCTTAGTGATTTTCATTTCTTCAAATCACATCAAAGACACAAACTATTCCATAAAGCGGAAATAGGCATAGTGGATCCCTCATTGATCTTTCTGAGAAAAGTAAATGCAAAACTTATAACAGATTCAACACAAGCATAGATTCAAGAAACTGAATCAAACAACTATGAAAGACAAATATGTGGACACACAGATTTACATGGGGAAAACCTTTTCAGGTAAAAAACCCCACCCTCCAAAACACTCAGCTCAAATTGTATTATTCAGCAACAATAGTTACAATACAATATCAAAGCTATGCCCTTCAGAAGATTACATCTTGTCCATCTGGAGAAAGCAGGCAACACAATAAATATAGAATCTCCACACAGTTACAATGTCTTCAAACGACAGACTATGTAGATTCCCTTAAGCTCCTCGGTTGACTGTCATAGCTAGCCTCACGGCCAGCCCAACCTCAAAGCATCTCAGGTTCACATCTTCTTAGAACTAAGAGACAAAGTGTTCACGGTGAATACCGCTCGAACACTCTTTGCCTCTCACTCTTTGCTCATCATCCTTTCATGCACACGAGATTACATTATAATCTCTTACTGTGTGCCTACCTTGGGGAAAGAGGATTATTTTATTTTATATTTCACTCATGAAATGGGACACCAATATTGAAGAGGCTTTCGAGTCAACTTGGAATTCGAATTTTGTATGACTCTTGGGTTGGGCGCACTTTCTAGAGGCTTCTAGAAGTTCTTTCCAAAGGCTTTATATGGAGGGGTTGTTTCTTCATTGAGGATCTTTTGTCTATCACACCGTTATGTTGTTGAATTGTTTTCAAGCAAGCTTCGAGGAAAGCATACCTCTTAGCACTTGGCTCATCTTCTTGCTTGAAAGATAGCAACTAGTTGGGAGATAATTGTAGCTGTGTTGTTTAGCATTGTAGTTGAGCTTTTGTTATCTTGGAGATTCAGTTTCTTGCATTTTAGTCAAGTTTTCATAGTTGCAGGTCTGAGTAGCTGATTGTAAGTTTCATTCATAATTTCAAAAATAAAAACATTATCATTCTGGGTATTGCATCATTGTGTGTCTTTGCTAGGGGCGACCCTTTGTGATTATTTGCAGATTTTTTAGATGAGATTTGGATTTTTAAGAAGCAAGTCGCCCTTCTTGAGGGTCGTACCAGTTGAAGTTGCATTGGGAGTTGTGCAAAAAAAGGTTAAGGGCTATGAGTTGGATTTTCTTCATTGGAATAGGGGCGCCATCCTTCTTAAGTCTATTGCACCTTGTTCCACGCACTTTGGGTGAGTATTGAGCTAGTTGTGAGCTATTGGGTGGGTTTCTAAGCTACAGGTCTGTCATTTCCAGTCAATAACCAGTTATATCAGTTTGTGTGAATTTCATTAGAAGAGTTTGAAAAGGAGTCTTAGGGTCTTGTAAGCATGAGAAAGTTGTCAAACATGATTGTAGCATTGAAGACTTCATAACCTTGTGTTCTTGGTAGGCATGGTACCTCATTTGTAAGTTGAGCAGTAGTACTGCCAGCACTCTCATATCTATCTTTACTCGCTTCTTGTATTTCTCACGATTGTGGAAGAGACTGGCCTCATTCAGTCTGTAGCTCAAGTTTTAATTCTTGCATCACCCGCTGAACAAGTGGAAGAGGCTAGCTTACCATTTATTTGCTTAATGTAATGCATTATCTCATCATTTGTTGATTGGCTGGACCGTCAACATGCTCCCGCTGAAAAAGTGGTCGAGTTGCATCTTAATTTCAGTAATGTACTTTCCATTTCAGTCCTCCCGCTGAATAAGTGGTTGAGTGATTGTGTTTCCTTTGTATTACTCTTCAACAAGCTTCAGTAATGCTAACGATCCCCTTTCGAGTATGCTCTCAACCTTGTCCGCATTGGGATTTGGGTTAATCAGAGGAAAGGGTTCCCTTTAGTTGGATTGAGTTTTCATTAACATTAATGGGTGAATTGAGTTGTGGAAAAATTGAAAAAATTGGTCGGCATATTTCACGGTGATCGCCAACGGTCTTACCGTGGCCACCACAGTGAGACTTCTCACCGCCCACGGTAAGGCGGTAACCGCTAACGCTGACCGCCAACCATCCACCGTAGCCTCCGTGGCTTCCCCGAGCACCGTTCGCGGTAAGGTGGTAACTGTCACCAGACCGCCACCCTTCAATTGCCAACTGCATACCGCGCCACCAACGAAGAACCTCCATGGTAAGGCGATAAGGCCTTGCTCCACCAACGCGCTGCCAACCGCACTACCTCGCCACCTCCAAGGGATCCCTACGGTAAGGCGTTAACCGCCACACCAACTGTCACCGCTCACCGCGCCACTGCCAGTCCAAAAGAAGGTGGTAACATCGCCCAATCGCCAAACTAAGCAAGGTGGCCCGGGGTAAAGCGGTAAACCGCACAACTGCGCCACCAAGGAAAGCTTGCAACGATATGGCGGCAAAGGCCAGAAACAGGGCTCCAAGGCAAAACAGAAGTCCAAGCTAGGAAGATGAGGCATAAATTTCCAACACTCTTGTGATTACAATGGTTTGTAAATTCTAATGGAATAGTTGATGCTTAAAAAGAGGAACTATCCTTTGCAAATGACAATAAGATAGTCTACATACCATTATGCATTGATCCAAACAAACCCTATGTGGAAAATTTTACTCCAAAAGAAGAGGAGATCACAAGATAATTTACTCAATAGCCAAGTTGCCTAGAACAAAATTATCAGAAGAACCAAATACTAAAGGTGAATTTTACTTAAAAAATGAAGATGGAAGAATAGACAATGAGGAATTCTTGAATGCTTGGCTTTGAGAATAATTGTAACTTACATCCCAAAAGGTATATGGGTTTAGGAAGGTACATAAAAGGAGAATATGGCATCATATCAAAGTTCCAAGGATTAGTGCTACCGAAGGATCATTCAAAGACATGTATAACATGATGAAAAGAAAGAAGAGAATACAAAACTAGGTTAAACATACAATATTTCTATTGGACCCTAAATCTAGTAGTACAAACCTTGTATATTACCCATGAAAGGACAAAAACAAAGAAATGGAAAGAACAACAATACTTCATTCACACCTCCTCATTCTATGATGAGAATAAAAAATATTCATACTATACTCTCTTGCAAATAAAATGAATTATCTTTAAGCCAGATGAGGAAAAACATATCACGTCACTATACCAACACATTCCTCCAACCCCAAATACATAAGGAGTTTGGAAACTAATCAAATGGATGGAAAAGGATACAACTTCCAACAAAGATATGCTACATAGCCCACCAAGAAGATGAAGATAAAGAAACAAAAGTAGATATCCATGTAGTAGAAGGAGAAAGGGTGACACAAATGAAGGATGATTCCAAGAACAATACTATAACCAATCCCTAAAGATCAAGGAAGAAAATATAGCATCTGCAAAAAATCTCAAGCTAGGAAAAATTAGAGATTACTGGGATGAGTAGGTTATAGCACAAGTAACAAAAAACTTGTTTGGGAATGAAGACTTATTTCCTCATAGATTCACTAACCTGAAGGGTATTAAGGGTGAAGTAGGAGTGATGAAAATCCAACTTAAGGAACCAAACCTAAAAAGAAACGACTTTGTAGGCTCAACCCTAATATGAAAAAGGCTGAAAATTAGCAAGATTATAATGACCAACTCTATAAAGGATGCACAGCAATATGCTAAACAATGTGATATATGCCAATGAATAGGAAGGCCTATCGTAAGGGATGAAATGCATATATGCATAGTCTTATCTCAAGTGTTATTTAGAAAATGGACTATACAATTCATTGGACCAATAAACCCATTGACAAAAATATTCAAAGCTAGATTCATTATAACCGATGTCAAATATCTCACTAAATGGGCAAAAGAAAACCCAACTAGGGATTGCATAGAAAAAACTACCACAAATTTCCTATATGAGAACATAGTTACTAGTTTTTGTTGTCCACTTAGCATCACTTGTGATCAAGGAAATCACTTTGTAAATAAAGTGGTTGTGGAGCTTTTGAAGAGCTTCAAGTAATCCTTAACACCCTCAAGCCAAAAGAGCAAGTGAGGCCCTAAATAAAACCATAGGAACAACCTTAACCAGAGTACAATAGCAATAAATTAGATTGGGATATCAAAATACCAATAATATTATGGGCATATAGGACTACCTACAAGGCATCCACAAAATACACCCCCTTTGAATTGGTGTATGGAATGGATGTAAGCCTACCCTTAAACTTTATAATACCCAATATCCACACTACATTAACACTCAAACACACTGATGATGAACCTTTAAAGGAAAGAGTTAAGACTTGGAAAAAATAGATGAGACTAGACAACTTGCAATATACCATCAATTCATGGAACGAAGGAATAAAGCATGGCATAACATGAACATCAAAAGTTAAACATTTTAAAAGGATGGCATGGTTCTCCTATATGATGGTTAGGCCCATACTACATTAATGAGATACTACAATCTCAAGCAGTAAAACTAAGAAGACTCAATGGTACAATATTACAATGTTATGTCAATGGGGAAAGGCTAAAGCACTATCATCAAACCTCAGATAAACATCAAGACCTTGTATATTGTATTATACTTGTAACATTAATGTACTATAATTTATAAACATTACCCACCAAAAAGAGTTGTAGGAAAGGCCAACGGCTAGATAAATGGGTGAAGATGAGAAATGACTATAGCATTAAATGCACTATCACTTGATTGCATGTTATAAATTCTCAAAGATACTATCACTACTCACTTTGCATATAGTTGCTTTCCTTACAAAAACAATGAGATCATTATGCAAAACCCTACTTCTATCTTTGTATACATTTATCACTTAGAAAAATGGTTGCACCCATGATAATAGACATCTCAGAGAAGCCAAGGCCCAAGTATTAGGAATTTCCCTTACAAAGAAATAGAGGTGGATCCCAATGGGGATTTCTCTAAAGTTCCCACCAATGTTATATATAAAAGATTTTTGGAAATACATACATGCTCCTCTAATAGAGATTGACCACACTAAGTTTGAAGCACTCTGGAGAAAGCTACTCAAGCTAGGCATTGAAGAATATTTGCCACAATATAGTCAAGTGAAAGAGAAGAAGTTGTATATCTAGAAAAAAATGGGTAATCCTCAATTGAATCAACGACAAGTAAATCTGTCTTGAAAATCCCTACCAAATTACAAAAGAAGTGATCCAAGTGGTCATAGGGTTGTATGAAGTACCCCTGAAGAAAGCCATCAAGAACACTAAAGTCACAAAGTTGACGGGAGAAAACTATGATGGTTGGTGCTTAGACGTCACTAAAATCACAAACTTGACGATAAGATATCTGACTATGGGAATCACATGTAAAGTTTAGTACACAAATAGGAAAATTAAAAGTGTGATGGTTAGACCCATACTATATAAATGAGATACTACAACCTGGGGTAGTAAAGCTAAGAAGACTCAATGGTATAAAATTACAATGTTATGTCAATGGGGCGAGGCTAAAGCACTATTGTCAAACCGCACAATAAACATCAAAAACTTGTATGTTGTATTATACTTGTAACAGTAATGTACTATAGTTTATAAACGTTACTCATCAAAAAGAGTTGCAGAAAAGGCCAACAACTAGATAGACAGGTGAAGATTAGAAACAGCTATAGCATTAAATACACGGATCATCGTTGCAGGTTATAAATTATCACTACTCACTTTGCATACACTTTCTTTCCCTGCAAAAACAAAGGGATCATTCTAAAAAACCCTACTTCCATCTTTGTATATGCCTATCACTTAGAAAAATGGTTGCACCCATGCTTGTAGACATCTCATAGAAGCCTTGGCCCAAGTACAAGAATTTCCCCCACAAAGAAATGGAGGTGGATCCCGACAAGGCTTTCTCTATAGTTCCCACCGATGTTATATACAAAAGATGTCTGGAAGTACATACATGCTCCTCTAGTAGAGATTGACCACACTACGTTTGAAGCACTCTGGAGAAAGCTACTCAAGCTAGGCATTGAAGAATTTTAGCAACAATTTAGAAGTTCATTTTTCTATATTTTACAATTTTCAATTTCCTGGTACCATCTATTTTAAAATGTCGTCCCTGCCACAATATCCATCTCTGGTACCCAAGATATCTCTTTTCTTGAGGTGAATATGAAAATGGTTTTATGGAACAAATTACCTGCCTACATCTAAAATTATAATCAGATATCTTCCAATAATTAGGAAAGATAAAGCAAAGCTGGTTTCCTTGAGGGAAATACTAGCATTTGATTGATCATAATATCTGGCCTTCTATGAAAAATGTTAGGACATTTCAATTTAATATATATTTACCTTTTTGTTCTATTTTGTTTTTCGGTTTCCCTTTATACCAGGATTCTCCTCATCTGCTACAAAATCTTTTAAATTTTACTTATAAATATTCATTGACATAAGTAAATATTATTTTCCTTGCCTATCAATCTATATAGGTAAAATTGGGATAAACAAAATTATTGCTTTCGAAGAGTTTGCCCGTAAAGGCATTGATGTCTGATATTTGAATTTTCCCTGATCTTTGGGAAGTCAGTGTTACAAATGAATAAGCATCAGCATTCCAAGGGCTCCATTGGAGATCCTGAAGATGGCATCAACACCACCATAATTACCAAAACATCTTATTGGTGTCCAGTTTTACTTATGTGTGGTTGGATGTTTTGGTGGCTGCTTGTGCTGATGGTAGTTAATGTAACTTAATCAGAAGTAGGAACTTTGCAACTGCCCTCAGCTTTCTGCCAGTAAATTTTTCAATATAAATGTTGCAAAGGGGTTAAAAAAATAGTGTTTGAATTTGTTTTAATTGTGGAACAAGATCAATTACTAAGAATGAATCTTGCAAAAAGCATTTCATCTCAAAGAGCTGCAAAAGGCAAGGAATTAAATTCGTGAGACTCAAGAATGTGGAATGTTATCTGTGCCAATAAAGACAACTAAATGGCGACAGCTTTCCTGTCATAAAGTGAGAAATGAAATGCATGGCAAATAAACATCTTTGTTGAATATATTCCATGGGCTATCTAACCAGGTTTCTTACGGATCTACATCAACTTCATTGCAGGATATCCTGAATGTCATAACCTTGTAGCTGCAAAATAAAGTGCATATATGATTAAGAGACATGATATATCTATATACTTTTAACAAGTATATAAGTTTTTGTAACAGCTGAGACAATACTGCTTAAATAAATATCACAATACTTACTCTTAGGAATGTCAACAATATAATCACTCCTGAGTTCCACAATGCGTGTATAGTTGTGGAAGTAAGAAGATTTCGAGTTTGAGCATATGCAAATCCTAACACTGCCCCTGTTTCATCAAAATCAGGAATCATGTAATCCCATAACAACCAAACATTCGTTAAAGCTTGGAAGACATTATGTTATGATGAAACTAGTGAGTGCATGATACCCTCAGTTCCTTAACATTGAAAGATCACACACTAGCCACGGGCCTTAATATTTCCATGCACAAACACTCAACCTCAGGCCCTAAATAAAAATTCTCTTATCCATATCCAATACACTTATGCAAGTTTCTTGGTTTATTTTCACTTTTTTGAAGAAAACCAATATGTAACAAGAGTAATGATGGTGGAGAACTCAGATACGCTAAATAATGAGATATTTAATGACTAGTCTTATCACCACATTCAACATTGTACAAAATATTGGAAACAGTATTAAGAGGATAAAGAATCATACCCAACACAAAAAGTTGAGGAAATTCTCCAGGTGTAAGATGTGCAAAGGCAAAAATGCTAGCACTTAAAATCACAGCAGCAGGAGTTGGAAACCTGGCATGTACATAACAATGGAATTGGTTAATTACTGAATATATAACTATTAAATGTCAAGTTTTGAGTAAAATACTAACATTATAGGTGCTGGACTGTAATATCTGTGTGTGTTGAAAATTGACAAAGACATAACATGTTTGCATTGCAAATAAAAAATATGTGCACGATACAACCATGCCTTTTTAGGGGTTTCAACCATATTTTGCAGCTTCATAAATATTCTGAGTTAAAATTTGACTCTTTTTTATCTGAAGTCTTTAAAAAATATCATATGCAAAGTCAGACACATATGGCCTAGATCTAGAGATAAATTTATGGATCCCTAGTTTTGGCAAGCGTCTGGAACAAAAGTGAACATCAAATAGGGAAGGTTGCTAAATGCGCATGCTAATGGTGCAAGAAAAAGCAATTTTTTGCAGTATTCTTAGATCAGACATGTTAAAGACAGCATACTGTGGGGATGCATTCCTGCGCCTGGCATCACATACCAACCATCCAAAATGTCCTAGGGATGCGGGGACAGTCAAAAAATCCCCTTGCCATCTTTCTCCCCTTCAGACAGACTTGTGAGAAAATTGGAACATCCCTAAGACGTTGCTAAGCTTTCGGACCTCTACCTGCTTTTCTGTCTATGCCAGGGACAGTAATGTGAGTTGTGTTTTTTTTAAGCAATTAAAGTAAAACACAAAAAGATTAATACTTCCTTATCATTCTGGCAAAGTCCATATATAGAGGATTGTTATTTCTAAAATGTATGTCAAGGCCCTGTACTTCAATTTTCATTATGGCAGGGTCTGTGCACACACTATGGGTCCAAAATGGTTGTTTGACTTCTGCAGATTGCACAGCTTTCCATGACAAAGTAGAAAAAGTGCAAGCCAAATTTATTCTTCCAAATTTGCAAGAATATGAAGTTCGAAATTAGTTTATAACATTGAATGTCAAGTACATAAAGTGTGTACATATCCTGTGGTTCCCCATGATTTGTGAAAATTCAGACTCTACTTCCAAGATGCTGACCACCTTTTATTGTGGTTCTCCTTATACATATTATTTCCATGCTTATTAGATTATTTTTGGCTAAATGAGTATGATGGTTTTAATGAAAGCTGGCACTATTGCTAAACAATCAATGTACCAGGTGTATTTAGCACTTAGCTGTAAGCACATTTAATTTACAAATTTTCTAATGTTTTCTAATGTTTTATGTCAGTGAATTGTACTGAATGGAAGTACAACTGTTTACAAGAGGTATTGTAATCCAGTTTGTTATTATGTAAAACTCTATAAAAGAATTAAGCTCATTAAAGTTGTGTGGGTTATGTTGGTGTTTTAAAATGCAACCCAGCTAGGCTTTGAAATTCTCTAAGAGGTAGCCAACCTCTATATTAAAGAACCACAAAGGCTAGTGGCCAACTGACAAGATTCAGTCAAAGACTGACATCTCCTACATTTCTGGCTCTGCGGGACCAAGGTGGGTAGACCTATACAATGCCCAAAACTTAATTCACTCATACACTGACATTGTTTTATAAAGCAGATAATTCCCAATGAAAATACACTAAGGGAAGCATTGACAACTTCAAACTTGGCTAAATTCTCAGTAACTCAACCCTCTCTCAGCCATTGGAAAGTAGGACATACCACAAACCAAACAATAAGATTAGAATGATTTTGCATTTATAAAATGTTCCTGAGATGCATTAGCTGCAGGATAAATCAGTGCCAATTCTGGGCCATGGAGTTAAACACATAAAATGAATTCATCAACAAATGACATTCAACCAGTGGATTTAAATTGCTAATGCTTTGCATTAACTGTTAGTGTCTTGCACCAACAATCCTTCTCTTATTATCGGTGTTCCACGGGGTTTTGGGGACGGGGACGGGGGGGGCAGGGGACGTGTTTCCGAGACGTGGGGACGGGGGGCCTAAGTTTGGGAACGGCAGGGGGACGGCGGCGAGGGGGCAGTAGGGTGTTGAAATACATATAGTACTTGAAAAAAAAGTTATAAAAAGATGTATAAGTATAAGAATTATACATCTTGGAGACAACTAGGAGTCCCCTAGACGTCTTGAGGACACCCCAACATCCTCAAAGTCCTATCAGCGTCTTGGAGACAGCGACACTAGTGGTGGGATGGTGGCATTGGTGGTGGCTGGTGGGGGGATGTCTCCCCCAAGTCCCCAAGTCTCTGAGACGTCCCCCTCTAGGAAATGAGGGTTTTGGAGGGGCGCGTCCCGTGGAACGCTTATTATCAATCAGATTCTCCTTATCAAATCCCATCTGCACACCTGAAATCACAATCACCCGCTCAAAGCATTTTAACCATTTCTTTGAAACAGACCAATGAACAGACAAAACAATCTCATGAAATTTGAGATGATAAACTCAAAGACACTTTGTATTATTGAATTTACATGACTAAAAGTGTACAAATATGGAGACAATCTAAAGACATTCATGAATGTGCAAACATCTTTATGAAATTATTTGCATAAACTGACTGTATTTACTCATGAATTCAGAAAATTATAGCTTACAGACTCAAGAAACAACTTAGAATTTTCAATTCTCTATCTACCCAGCTGTTGGTGTGTGTTTCGAATACGCCACCGAACACAGAATAAAATGCCCAGGGACACTCTATCCTCTCTTGAAAAGTGATTGCAAATACCTAAAAGATAATACAATAACTTCAATGTTTCTTTTGGTTAGGTCATGACATGTGGATAAGGCCAGTGGGCGTTGTGATTTGCTGGTAATCACAAGGGGACTTACGTTATAATTCGTTTGCAAGTTTAGGACTTAGACAGTTTTATCATTGAAGGCTCTTTTTGATGGGTATTTCAGATTTTCCAAAAAAAAGGCAAAAGGATAAGGGTTTAGAGATCTAAACTATGCCTAAGAACTCAAGAGACGGTAGTGATTAGATAAAATTTGGAATAACCGCACTTTGTTTCACCTCCTTCGGACAATTATGCAAAGCGGGTGCAATCTTCAATGGGGGTGATAATGATTTTCATGTTTGAATCGATAATTAAAACAAACAGAAGTTAAGCATCCACAACTTAATGGCTCAGGCTAACTTTACACATTGAATGCAAATCATCCATTCAACAAAAGTATGAGCTTAATTTTATCCACCACTGCTATCAAATCTATCATTCACTAACAAACATATAAATGAAATACTAACTTAATTCTACTCTAGATGTTGAAGGAGAAGTATGAAAACCTTGCACACTACTTGAAAACAAAAGTGGTTCTTAGCAAATCATGCACAAGAGCTTTTATAAACGGAAATAGCTTTGTCGCAACAATCTTATACAACTCACTTCACATATTACAAATGAGGGGAGAGCTCAATTTATAGGCTCCCCGATTACAATTCAATGGCCAAGATTGATTTTGAATCAACGACCGAGATTACAAAATAAAACCCTAATTAGGGCTTGTCATAATTAACTACCTCTCGACCAATAAGAAAATTACATTTTGGGACACTTGTCCTTCTTGCTAAATATAAACCAACTCCATAGATAAGTCACGTTCATTGAACTTAGACATGTTGACTTGGAACAATTTGATTGGTTGGAAAATGACGAGGCACCACCTCAGCATGTTGGATGTCCTCCTTGGTTTCCTTGTTCTTTTTCCATGTACTTGCCTTAGAATATCTTTCTTTGCCAACGACTTTGTCCTTTGTGCCTGTTTCTCCCTAGCTTTGATCTTGGATTTCCTTTGAGATTTTGATTTCTTCTTCTCACTTGCATTTGAAGTCTGGAAGTCTCCCCTTGGAATAGTTATTGAACCATTCCTTCCTGATTGCTTTGAAATTCCTTCAAGTGCCTTGAATTTGGAGAAGAACTCTCTTGTGCCTTCACCACAATGGAAGAAATTGGAACTTTCTTTGTGAAATATTTCCCATACTTTGGCTATTCAATTTCATTTTGTAACTCCTTCATGTGGACCATCCAACACTTAGCCAAGATTTTGGCCATCTTTATGCTCGAATGAACTTTTCCTGTGGATTTGTCTTCAATTCTAAGTTTGGCTTGTGCTAAGTAGGGCAGACTCCATCCTTGAGCAAGAATTTTATTCATTTCCTCTCTATTCCTCTTCATTTTTCCTGTTTTTTTTCCAACACTTAGTCAAAATTTGATCCTTTTATTGTAGGAAAATTCCACACTTAGCCATTTTTTGCTTCCTCTTGGCAAATTTTACCATGTTTGTTTCTAACCTTGGCGGACTTTGGCACATGTCATGCCAATTTTCTATTATGCTTGAGCGGACTTCCTCATTGGCAAGCCAATTCTTTTCTTTCTCCCTGGCAGACTTGGTTGTGTCTTGGACAAGGCGGACTTTGAAGCTGGCCGGACAAGATGCATTTTCCTCTGGGCGTACTTGACCTTGTGGCTGGACATCTTCATGGCGGACTTCATCTTTGGCTAGACCATGTGTACTCTTTGGGTGGACTTTGTCTTTGGCCTGCCATCTTCATACTAGGCGAACTTGGTGAGTGCTTAGACATTCTCATGCTTGGCGCACTTTGCCAATGCCTTAGAAATTTTCCTTGCCTCCAAAGTTGGGCGGACTTCTCAGTAGATTTGCCAATTTTCCTCTTGGGTGGGCGGACTTGGAAGCTTCTTTGCCATCTCACATCTCTCCTCTAGGCATTTCATGCCTTAGATATCTTCCATCTTGCTTGAGGGCGGACTTTGGAGTCTTCTTGCCAGTCACGCCTTTTCCATGCCTTAGAAACTTTTACCATGCTGGGAAGGGGGGCGAACTTCAAGATTTTAATGCCAAGGGCGGACTTTGAAGTTGGCCGGACGAGATGCATTTTCCTCTAGGCACACTTGATCCTGTGGCTGGACATCTTCATGGCGAACTTCACCAATGCTTGGACATGCTTCCTTGTTGGAAGGCGGACTTTGCCTTGTGCCAAACATCTGACTTAGTCAAAATTTTCAAATTTTCTCTCTCCTTCTGGGTTGGGCAGACTTGGAAGCTTCTTTGCCATTTTGCATTTATGTCCATGCCTTAGAAATTTATTTCATGTTGAGAGGGCCGGACTTCATACTTGCTTTGCCAGACATTCTTCATTTTGTGTCAAAGAATTTCGTTCCGTCATGCCGAAGAGTGACTTTCGTGCTTGCTTTACCTCATCTCTCTCTAGGCATTTTTTTATTTTTTCCATGCCTTACAAAAATTTATCTTCCAAAGTTGGGCGAATTTCTTATTTTTCCCAGCCAATGGCGTATTTTATCCTTCATTTGTCTAGGGCGGACTTCACCCTTCTCCTTGCCATGGCGCATCTTAGCTTTGCCTTGTCCAAGGGCAGACTTGGCACATATTCATTCCATTTATCTTTCCCTTCCTCTCTATGGCGGACTTGGGCTCTTCCTTGCCATGGGCGGACTTTGGCCTTGCTTTGCCTTGGGCGGACTTCAGCCTTGGCTTGCCACTTACTTGGCTTGGGCAAACTTCTTGTCTTGCTTGCCATTGACTTTTTGGGGCGGACTTTGACCTCACCTTGCCAGGGCGGACTTCAGCCTTCTTGTGCCATGGGCGGACTTGGCCTCTTCCCTCGCCATCCACTTCTTCCTTCCTTGGGCAGACTTCATGCTTCCTCAAGCCATGGGCAGACTTGGAGGTCTCTCATGCCATGGCGGACTTCAGCCTTGGCTTGCCAGTGCCTACCTTTGGCATGCCAAAGGTAGGGCGGACTTCATGTCTTGTCTGCCATTCTTTCCTCATGGGCACCCTTCATCAAACTTAGCTATTTTCACCAAATTTTTGCCATTTTACCTTGATTTTCATGATTTCTGGAGGCATGTTGACTTCATGATCAGTGGGACCTCGAAATAGAAACCTTTCCCAAAATAGAAACTTTCTAAAAATAGAAAAAAGCAAAAAGCATCCCTAAAAAATAGGAACTCCAAAATGGCCTAAAAAACAAAAAGCATCCCTAAAAAATAGGAACTCCAGAATGGCCTAAAAATGCCAAAAGTCAAAAAAGCAAAAAGCAAAAAAGCAGAATCCCTAAAAAATAGGAAGTGTCAGAATTGACTCAAAGCAATGGCGTTCCTCGTCTACCGGTCCTTCTGAGCACTTCCATGACATCTAGGCACTAATACGGGCTGAATTCTCTACTTGGCTCAGATGATTTCTACAAAACTCTAACTCCTCATTGTAAATAAAATGGTGATAAGCAATTGCGCTGCCAAGGCAAAAACCCAAAATGCAAAAAGAAGGGGGTCCCCATTTGCAATGGGGCGATGTGTGAAATAGGTCGAAACACCAGCCCAATACAAAAACTCAGACCCTTTACAATGAGAGAAGAAGAGAAGATATAGAAGAAGAGAAGCAAACAGGAGCAACCCTAAATCTGATCTGGAAATGCCATCTGGAAGTTTCATTCCCATTGATCAAACTGAAAAGAATATCTCCTCTTTCTTCCTTTGCAGCAACAAACTTATTCCCTCAAAACTGCCTTTGCTCATCATTGCCTTGCAACTGAAAATCAGCCCATGTGGAGAATCTCATCATTCACCCAACTGCTGGAAAATACCTCTTTCCCGTGCAAAATTCTGTTTCAACTCTCTTTACTTGCTGCACATTATTTCTACTTCTCAACCAATAGAATTTCACTTTGCATTAATAATTTCCCCACTTTATAATGCTGCAGTTTTGTTTTCCTCCATATATTAAAGTTTGATAACTTTAATATTTCTGCTCTTTAATTTGTTGCATATTAAAACCCAACACATATTGGCCCTTTAATTATTATAAAATGAATATTAAATTCATTTTACCCATTATCCATTTACATTCTATTCCTCAACAAAAAGAATGTTTGCTCACACAGTGAATATTAAATTCACTTTACACCTGGGCAAATAAAAAATTTACCTCGTGCTGTTTCACGTGCACTATTAAGATATTTGCCATTTTTTACCTTTCATAGGCAAAACACATTTTCCGTGCAACCAATATTCAAATATTCAATTTGGAATATTTAACCTTACACGTTTTATCGAGCCCACTTTACAAATGAAAATTTTCAACTTCAGAGTTGAAAAACTTTACTCTCCACCAGGCAACTCACTTTGCCCACCATTTATATCTACCCCCGAATATTTCACCTGGAACCTTTGAAAATACTTCACTTTTAATATTAAAACATTCTTTATTTTGGTTTGATATGTCTCGGGCAAAAAACTTTACCCGCACCGCTATACTTTACTCATCTTTTAAAATATTTTACCCGAAGCACTTTGTAAGCATCGGGCTCAAAATACTGTCCCTGCCTTTGCATTCTAAAATGGGGCCTACCATGGTTTGACCTTGCTCAACCTCGCGTACCTCGCAAGGATTTTGATGGCATCACCATACCTCCCGCGAGGCTTGCAAGCAAGGGTTGAAATTGCTTGTGCCCTAATTCCTCCTCTGTTCACGCTCCAAACCATGGCGGCCAGGTCTCCTCGTGCTTTGATGAAAATGCATTGCCTTGTTGTAGGCCACGCCTCCTCCCTCAATGCGTGCGCCCCTCTCTATTCTAGCTAGTCACACCCATCCTCAGATTTGTTGCAAGTCGTGCACCCTCCTTCCTCTCCTGCCAGTTGCATTTGCCTGAGAGCTACTAAGGCCCTTTTAACAAATTCATCTTGTGCGCATTTTCTACAATCATGGTGACCAGCGCACCCCTCAGTAACAGGCCGCGCCAATACCCTCCATTAACTTCCTCCACACTTTATTCCAGGTTGCGCCCCTGCAAATTTGTTTGCTTGAATGTTTCTAAGGCATTTTTAACAACCATTAAGGTTGTGTATACATTTTACTTCAGTGTGCCTCCGTTCACTTGCGTACTGCTCCACACTTTCCTGAGAGCTTCCTTCCAGGCGCGGGCCTCTGTGCTGGTGTATTTGCTTGAAGTTCCAAACGCCTTTTCACATAATACGTTTCATACATATGCTTGTTGCAGCTATGGCATTCGGTGAAATTTTCCAAAGCTTCTGTATCAAAATTCATTCCACACATTTGGTTCCTTGGTTAAGTGTGTACGCCTTATGGTTTGATGGCTGCATATAACCCGTTACAGGCCACGCCCTTCTCAGCTCCATTTTGTGTACATATTGCAATTGGGGCACTCAATGATTTGGCACGGGCAAGAAAAGCCATACAACTGCCACTAGAAATTTGCTTAAAAGTTACTAAGGCCTTTTCAACAATTGTATTTTAGCATAGCCTACAAGGATAGCATTCCAATGTTCATGCTGGAGCCATTGGATCCCATCCTCCTTCCTTATGCTCAAAAACGATCCCCTGTAGCCATTCCTTATGCCTATCCCTATTGTTGCACCGAGATCTTCTTTCAATGTTATCTGATTTGACAAACATGGATTTATTGAACTTAAGAAATTCACTCATGACTGGTATTGTAGTTTCAGCATTGTGTTGTTTCAAACATGCTTGATCATATTCTCTCTTCTCTTTAGCCATTTCAAAGCAAAGAGTACCTAATTTAAAACTTAAGCAATGGCTACACAATAACACCTATGCATCTGCATAATTAGGGGGTTTCAGATAATATTATCTTGCATAATAGGTTTTCCTTTTTAATATCACAGGATCTTTTAAGCAACCAAGCAATATTAAATAGTGTTGTGACTTCATCCAATAGTGATTCAAGTGAAACACCACTTTCAAACAATTCAGAGACCTCCTTATATTAATGTCTAGTTGCCACTACTCGAAATTGTTCAATAATACTACGAGCTCTTGCACCACCCTTGCACTTATAACTTCATAGCTATGTGAAACATGTCGAGTCCCCATGTGGACCCGGCTAAAAAAAAAATCGTTTTCAAACAAATTTCTTTGCTCAAATTGTCCTGACACTGCTTTTGAGTGCTTCTAAAGTTGAAAAACGAACTGGGTCTTCATCAAAATTTGTTTTCTGACAATTTTGGAAAATGGTGAAAACTGGTCAAGTTGCCTCAGGAATCAATCTGGGAAACTAGTCAAACGACCTCCGGGAGACATCAAAACTTGCAAGCATTTAGACATTTGATCCAAGAGTACAGTGTAAGAGACGGCTCAGAGAAACAGATCACGAGGTGAAAAATATTAATCGGCAAAGTTGCCCAGTTGGACCTTCTAAAACAGCAGCTACTCCGAACCATTTAAAACTCATTCAACTATCAATCTGTAAAAATAGTGAATCAACTCCTGGTGAGCTACCATCAGACATACAAGTTTATTAAGGTACTCCGAGCACGTGTGCAAAAGGAATTTTTTTGAAACATCATTGATCAAAAGTTATTAACGATCAAAGTTGACCACTCAGAAAGGCTATCAAGAATGCAGATGTGAAACTGAACAAACTGCATTTGGTTTCGATCTGCTAAAAATAGCAAATCAGATCATGAGGCTCTGAAAACTGACACCCGAGATCATTTAGGTATGGAGAACACAGAACAGCACTCGTTTTGACATGACAGTCAACTGGTTGCGAAATCCAAGCTCAAACAGAAGGTTGTTTCGCAAAACTGACAATCTGCAAACAGCAAAACAGTGTCAACCCTTCAACTTCGCTTTTTGAAACTCTGTCAAAACTTATCATGGGAAGCTAAAAACTGACACACACGTTCACATATATCAATTGAATATGTCTACAATTGGGTTTTGCACGACAATCAACAGGCTTTAAATTACAAGCCTCCAAAGTGGGTCCTCTAAGTAGATTCTTCAGGTGCACTTCTGAAAGTGCAGAAACAAAATTTTGAAATGGGCATCTCAAATTTGCAAAATTTGAGAGTGCCATCAGGTTATAAAGTAATGGGTCACAAAATTTGTTGTAAGTTGGTGTCTTTTTTGTTTTTTTGCAACAAGGTAAACTTATAATCCAGAAACTCTCAGCAACAACTTCATGGATTGTGGAAATCTATTATCACTAGGTAAACTTATATTAATATAAAGCATCGACAAAAGGAATGCTTCGTTAAATAATGGCAGTTCCAAAATTACATGAGAAGAAAGTCAGTAGCAGGAAGATACAAGGAGCAAAATGAGTGCAGTTAGAGCTGTTCTATGCTAGTTAGAGCTGTTCTATGCTACTCACAGCAGCAAAATCTGATTTTCCTTATCATACTGGGCATCAATAGTTTATTCAAGATTTATATACAATACATTAAAGACAAATCTTAAAATTTGGTTTAACTGGGAGGGTAAGAACCACTTCCCTCTTGGAAATTGCTGATTTACCAAGTGGATGAAGTGGAGATATGAGGCTTAAAAGTGTCATTTTCATTTTCCTTGTTTCTCTCACATTGGCCTCTGTTGAAATTTCAGCTTGTGTGGCAATCCTCTTGGCAGCCTATTCAAGACCACATGTTCCTTAACTATTTCTGCAATTTGTCTTTTCGCAGATACAGGAAAAAGTAGTCCAGTGATTGCTTCTAACTATTTAACATACTGTTCAACCACTTCGCTTAATGTGCCCATTGATTCATTCAGTGTCTCTTATCTTTTCAGATTGTTTTAAAGAAAAGTACAAAAGACTAGATACCACATTTTCTAAATATGAATTATGCAACCCTTTTTCATCAATGAGACCGTGCAGAGATTTGTTTTCCTTGGTAATATCCCCATGCTAGTGAGAATAGAGAGCTGAAAAAGTAAGTTTTGAGGTGTTTGACTATGGGCAATGATTTTTGGTGGAGGATGGTTATGGTGCTAATTTTCTACGCATTGGGGATGATGCCACAGGAGTCTTTGAGGAGGATGGGGGTGAATGGCTGTGAATGGGCAACTTGGACATAAATGGGCTAATTCCAATCTTGGCTTTAGTGGGGATTTGGGAAAGGAGGGTTCTTCCTGCTCTAATTGCTGAATCAGCCCCAGTAATTAAATTGGATGAGAGTTGGGGTCTGCAGTGTGGGTAAAAAGGAGAATTCAACCTAGAATTTTCAAATTAAGGTATCTTTAAGATTTAATTCATGTGGTTTTAAATAATGTGTTAAGGATGAAAATTGATGAAGTGAGTAGCTGTAATGTCCCCTTTTGGGATTGCCCTAAATCTTGCCCTAGAATCACAAGCTTAATGTAGTTAGGGTTATAACTTACCACTTAAATGCTTCAAACAAGATAAATCTTGGTTTTAGGTCCTACAATCATGTTAGATAATATTGGAAATATAATTCATGTGATCATAGCATAATAAATGCCTTATCTATTTAAAATACATAACTATTCCAAGACTATCTAAACTACCAATATCCATAATGCATAGTGTAAGTTTTAATCATAACAGGACTTGGATGAGAGGCATGATAAGTCCGCCCGAAGCTATCCATCTAAGCCCAAGAGCACGAGCATCCAACCAAGACAACCCACCCTATGGCCTCAAGCGACATGAACGTCCAAACCAAGACAATTCCACCCTTGAGGTGAGCTACTTAGTGGATACACTTGTATCTACTTTTCCTATCAATGTTGTCTTGTCCATCCCTCTTATGATTGCAATTCCTTGAATCCATCCTAACAACCAATCATAGTTTGGCTTGATAGGAAAGCCTTGAAAGAGGTGCTTGTAAACTACTCAACCCATCTAAGCCCAAGAGCACGAGCGTCCAACCAAGACAACCCACCCCTTGGCCCCAAGCGGCAGGAATGTCTGAACCAAGACAATTCCACCCTTGAGGTGGGCTACTTAGCATGGGGGACTCCATAGACTGCATCCTCCTAACTTGCTTCCTTCAACCTTACATTTGATTGATCATAGGATAAGGATATACATAAACATATATATATACAATCTATTCATTTTTATATTAACGAGTCATAATTACTTATAAGGCTCAATAATTGCTGCAAGCATCATTATTGCACATATATATATGTATATATATGTATATGTATGTGTATATGTATATATATATGTGTGTGTGTGTGAGAGAGAGAGAGAGAGTGAGTGTGTGTGTGTGTAAACTTACTTCTCTTATTGATTTATCATTGGTCTGCATATATCTTCTTTGAGATCTGTATATTTCTCTTTTTAGATCTGCTGATGTATATGATATATCTTTATTTTTACACCCTCCTTCATTTATACCTTCATACTCTTCTTGAAAGAGTGTGATTTCCTTTTAGAGACACCACTCTTCACTATGGATATGCCATCTCATAATGAATCCCTTTCTTTCAACTAATCACTACTCCTTTTTATCGCTGCCTTTAAACTAATTTTCGTCTCCTCTCTAGATGTAATTGCTGCCTTTTAAAATCGCTGCACCTCTTCAGAAATGGAATTGCAGCCCTTAGGAAATGTAGTATTTGTTAATTAAAACCTGATCGTTGCCTTAAGTGATTAGTCAGTGCTGCTGTTCTGAATCTGATCGCTGCTCTTTGTGGGGCTATAATATATATATATATATATATTAGTTAGTAATAATAAAATTTAAATTGTTTGATGTTTAAATTGTTATATTTGATAATTATAATTATAATATTATCTTATGATAATTATCATTATAATAATATTAAATTGCTAATATTTCTTTTTATATTTTTAATATGTATTTTGTTATTTATTTTATTTATTTATTTGCATTTCAATGCTTTATATCTTAGCGTTACAATTTTGGGGGCATGACAGTAGCATTTGGTGTTTCAGGTTCCTCATTTCCCAAATTGATAGGTGTAATCATTGTTCTCCTTCCATAACTTCTTTCATTGCTGGAGAATGTTCTCTGAGAATGATAACATTTTTCTTTGTCCTCTTTTCTGCTATACAACTTCAGTAAAGACCCGGGAGTGGATTTATGAGGTGCCTTGTTCATATAAATAAGTTTTCTTTATGAGTGGCCAAAAAGCTTACAATAGAGAGATTCAATTTCCATTTGGCATTTTAAGGTTGTAATGAGCGCATCACACTAATCATTCCACCGCATATCTATGAAACTGATCTTCCTGAGTTGATAGTGGCCATCAAGAGGGCCTAGTTGTTGGCCTCAAGTTTTGGCTACGTATAGGGATTTGTGCACATAGCATACAGAATTTTGACTAAGTTAAAGGAACCACACTGGCAAATTGAAGGTGCACCATTCCATGCAAGAAGATAAGATACAAGGATGACATAAAGGACCAATGAGTGAAAATTTGAAGTCGTTAACAAAGATTGCATGTGCAGGAGGACATGGGCTTGGACACGTAGATAGGTTGTGCCAAGAAACATGAAGAGTTAGACATCAGGAACTGCATGGAACACACATTATATAGACAGATACATTTGGATAAACTCCAACTGATACCCTGCCTATATATAGCAATTCCTTAACCTTAGAAGTACAACAATTAGACCAAGGGACATAGTTCTATAATTTTGAGAATGATGAGTGTACATGTGAATGCAAATGTAAGAATTTTGAAAGCAATGTATAGGACGGACATAAATGAATATGACACCTTTTTTTGTACGACTTTATTGAGCAAATATGTGAATTAATGGCTCTACTTATTGTCTTTATTTTTGTTTCTTTGTGCATAATAACATAGTGAAGGTAGAAACCAAAGCCCACTCCATGTCCCACCCAGTGGGATCTTGGTACTCTCTTTGCACTTTAGGTGAGCATTTAAGCCCTTTCCTTGAGTAATATGTTGGTGCCAAGTGAATTATATAAGTATCAGTTATGCACAGGTTTGCACTAGACCGTAAGGATTGTGGGACGGTATTAGGGAGATTAAAGTCAATAGTTTGGGTTTTGTCACTAGCACTGTCTACAAGTAGATGAAGGCATTCTAGATAGATAATTGGATCACAAGGAGTGAGTTGAAGAATGGCATGAAGGAAGTGCATTAGCATTTGAGAACACATTAGGATGAAAAAATTTGACCCTAAGAAGATGGCTAGAAAAGGTAATTTACTAATTTTCAATTCCCTTTATGAGATTTTCATATGGAGTTACCAATATTGATTTCTGAGTGAGTGACAACTTATGCAAACAAGCAAAGCAAGATCTTCTCGACACTTTCTACCCAATATGCAATATTAGATGATGTCACTCACAATCTAATGTTCTCACACAGTCGTTCTTCTCAAGATTCAAAACTATGCTTTGATACAATCTAACAGTCATGGTCAAAGAGTTCAATTAAGAATTATATAACCATATAGCAAATACACAAACATAATGCAATTCAATTGACAAAGAAAATAAACAAATATGATCTTTATTGATTCACAATCATTAAACTACATCACTGTTTACTAAAAGGGCTACAATGTGAGACCTCAACTATAATGTCCACCCCCTTATACTAAGACAAAAAATTTGCACCCTTTGCATAGAATTCAGAATATAAGTTTGCTTTTTTCAAACAATTTGCACTCCTATTGAAGTTTTTGCTCTGGGTGTATGTAAATTTCATGAAGAGTGTAATGTCCCTTCCTTAGGCAACTCAGACTATAGTGGAGGTTGGCCTACTATTAGGGTTCCTGTAGGTCAGCAAGATGGTTAGGGGACCCAATCGAGGGCTATGGAGCTCAGCTGGGAGCTTTACGAGCCTTTAAGTTTGGAGTTTAGTTGACAAATCCAGGGATAAATTGGATATATTAAAGTTTGTTTTAATGGAATAGTAAAAAGTGAATAGTATTGGAAAATTATAAAAGGAATAGTGAAAAGTGCCCCCCATCCTAGTAACTCAAAGTTGTTTTTAAAAAGTGGCCCTTTCTTTTGATGAGGAAAGACCCTCAAGATGGGCATAGCCTCTTGAGGAGGATTATTTTATTGACTTTAATTAAAAAACTCATGGGAGGTAATAAAGCCATATGTTGGGCTCATTTTTGGGCATTCTATTTTCATTTTTGACAAAAGCAAATTACAAGTTTGAGCTCTGGAAGAGGGTTTTAGTAGCATACAGGTCTTCTAAGAACGAAATCCCTTGGAGGAGAGTGAATTGGACAAAAACCCAGTTCACCAAACAGGGAAATCTACCTAGAGTTTCCATTTGGGCATCATTGATCTTCATCACAGGTTAATTTGCATTCAGAATTGATTGCAACAATAAGTTATCAGAATATAATTGCAGATTGGGGCTTCTTATCAACAAATATCATCATTCCAGTGCATCCACCAGCTGGCCGTACTATTTGGGTGTCATTTTCAGTCAAACCCTAGCTGGAAATTAGGGTTTTCAGACCACTAAGGAGCAGATCAAACTTTATATCAGATCTTTATTGTATATGTTTTGGTTCCAGCAATTAAATATTCAATAAATTGAGCATTGGCTTCGGGGTATGCAAATTCTATGTAATCGGTGGTTCAATTTCATTAATTCTGAAAATTACATTTGCTGTCCTAGGAAAATCAGAATTCGTAATTTTATTTCAGTCATTTATGTTCCTTTAGCATCTATTTATTTATCGCAATTATCAAGCAAAAAACCTCAAAAAAATAAAAAAACCACCAAAAATCACAAAAAAACTCATAGAACAGCAGAAACAAACAAAAAAATAAATTCCCTATTCGTTGGTCAAAGTCAAATCAGAAATCAAACTCAAAAAAATTGGATCAGATTTGGGTTGGGAACCTTTTAGTGGTATCAAAGCCATAATCCTGCCAACCTGTTGGGTAATGATTGCATTCAATTGGTGTGAAATCAATTATGCACAAGTCAGTTTGGATTTGGTTTCCAATTGGGACAGCGAACAAGGTCATCATAGCAAAGTTGTTTAGCAATAAACAGACATGGAAATAAATTGAGCAAACACAACACAAGACCATACGAAAATTGCAGCGTTTAGATGATTCACTTTCAAGATTGGGACTCTCTAAAGGATCATCCTCACTTTCTACTAACAAAAGTCCAACACCACAAGACAAAGAAGCGGTAGTGATTAGCATATTTAAGGAGAATCTTCCCTTAAGGACTACATGGACATGCACCCAAATCTTTGCCGCAAGACTAAGCATGCAAGGAAGGAATATCACACTATAGCTTATGGATTGTTTATACATGGAATGGGTAGAGAATCTTCACATATGGTTGTTACAACTCTTCATGAGAATGATTGGGTGTCTTAAAGTTCCAATGAGGTATGCAAAAATTTATATGATGAATTTGATAGACATGCTGATTTGAATCAAAAAGGCATTAGGACAGCCTTGGGTAATGATTTGTCTACATCATCCTTGCAAGAGGTTTCACAAGAAGCTCCTACATTAGAGGCTAGCATAGATCATGTTAGTGTTTTGGATAGCAATGGTGTGGATTCTTTGAGTAATCATAAAGCATCTTCTAGTGTGATAGTTGATTCCAATAATGTCACATCACTTACACGTGATGGCAACCAAGGATATTTGGAACAAAAGCCTTTGACTTGGGAAGAAGAGGAGACAAATCAAGACTTGATGGTTTTTGATGACTACAATGTTAGCATAAAAGAAGGATGTGTGGATGTTGAGTACACAAGGAATGAGCTTCTTGAGGTAAGCCCACAAGGAGAGCATGTTGAAGGAAGGAGGAATGATTTAGAAAATCCAGTTTGGTCTAGTTTGCATCATGAAGTTCATGACCTTCCTCTTTTGGAGAGCCCCTTGAAGGCTCAAAAAAATAATGATAGTGGTCACACACTTGATGGATAGGCCACAAGTTTTATGTTCATTTGTGTGGAATGGAACATTTTGGTTTCATTATGGTTAGTCATGCATCATCTACAATGGAAGGACAATTGCTAAGATCATATGAATCATTTTTGTTTTGGAGAGCTGATTAGGAAGACTTGGAGGTTTCTTACTAAGAAGATCTTGCAATTTGATAATTATTGGTTTGTCTTGCATACTACACCTTGGAGTTTGCTAGTTAAGGAAAACATCAGTTAGGAGGTGATGGTATGGATTAGAAAATGGGACAGCAATATTTTGACATCACATGAGCATAAATCCAAGCTAAATGGTTGTGAAAAGAAATGTAGCATGGTAGAAATTCATGAAAAGATAGATAAGCATGAGGTGATGGTGGGAACTTCTACTTGCCTACAATTTGAATTTATAACAGCAGTGGGAAAAGAACATGAATCAATTTATAGGTCGGTGCCTCACCCTTATGATGTTGATACTTTGATTGAGTATAAGAATGTCATAGCTTCAAGAATTGATATGCTACAAGATTGGGCTGCTAAGTGGCAAGTGTGCTTTTGCATTAAAGATTTCCTGGGTAATGAAAGAAAAGGTACAATCAGTCCTAGTTTTCTGATTTTAAACAGTAGTGGTATATGCTTACTTTCTCATGATATTGCAGCTGCTAATCATTGGGAAACGAGTGATATTGATTCTACTTTGATTGATACACCAAATGCATGCATTGGTCATGGTAATTTATATGATGCATCTTATTATGGGACTGATTTTAGACAATTTGGAGCAATTGAGATAAAATAGTCTCAAGAAATGTTTGAGGGATGGCTTGTCAAGGCAATGAAAGCTAAGTTGATAGCACAACAAAACAAGCTTCATCTTCAACAAGTTCATGACACTCACCACCCCATGGATGATGATAAGAAAAGATCTTCTAGTTTTGAAATTGTGGTTTTTGCTGATCAATTCATTAATGAAGATTTTGAGGGCTTTGATGTGACTATAGCAGGTGGATTTACTATTCTTTGCAAGAAGAAAGTGAGTAAGCTTAGCATTATCTTTGTTAAGTATACTCTTTGTGATGACTTTTATATACTTGATTTGAAGGACAATGAAGTTGTACTTGGTATGCAATGGTTACATTCTTTTCAAAGGGTCGTCCAAGATTTACAAGAAATGGAGTTGCGTTTCATGCATGATGAGAAAGACATTATTATGAAAGCTCTCAAATATACTTTGCCTCATCAAATAGCAGCCAAATCAATGATAGCTTTGGGTCATGATTGGCTTCATGAAGGCATACATTATGCATGTGAAGAGAATTGTACTGAACCGGCACTTGATGGTAAGCATTTGAATGTTGAAATGGATGACAAGTTTATGGATTGGCATGACATTATACCTGATTTGTTTGAGGACAGCAGTCCTATGGTTTTGCATTCTCATGAGATAGACATGCTAACACTTTTAGATTACAGTTACTTGTGGTCTACAAATGATGGCATACAAAAATTGGAGTGTTGGATATGGTGATTTTGTTGAAAAACAGGGCACTACACAATCTGATTTTGTATATCAGACCTTTGGAGATGTGGAAAAGACACAAGAGAATTGTAACATTTGGCTAGAGAGAGCAAGGAAAGCTAAGTTAATTGCTGATCAAGCAAAACAGCGGCTAGAGATGGTAAAAAAAATGAGGCAATCAGCTTTGTCTAATCATCATGGGCCAGCTATTGATGTTATACATGAGTGTGATTATGAAGATGAAGGTAACTCAGTTTTGCCTGATGCAACAGTTCCATTTGGTGAACTAAGCCAGCCTACTCATGATTTTGATGATGCCTTCCTATTGGGGTGCATGGATGATTTGGTAGTTTATTTTACATTGGTTGCTTTTGATAGGTTGGGTCAACCCATTGAGTTGACACAATTTTATATTGAGATGGATTCCATATGGGAGTTCGTGGATTGTCTAATAGACTATTCTCCATAGTTTGATAGCGATTCTTCATTGTTGGGTATTGAAATGTGTGGCTTCAATCCAACAACATGTAGAACAATTTATGATGATGGAAAACACTAT